>OX243876.1:20007500-20447500 GCA_945859645.1 Amphipoea oculea
TTTATAACTAAACATAACTACATACTTACAAAACAAATTGATATATAGTATACCTAGTAGGTAAAACATCAACGTATAATGCTATTTTATTTACTTCAACGATATTTAATGTGGTGATGATATTGTTATGAAATAGAAATACATACCTATATATTTCTAAATATTATAACATGTTGATTCACTACATTAAACTCTGTGAAGTATGTAACAACGTTATTAGTAACTGTTATATCATTTACGTTATTCTTATAATATCTTTTTTTATAAAATAAAATCGTTTTTACCATCATTATCGTTTTTTTTATTTTCGTTCAGCTTTTTTTTTTTGTTGCTAAAGTTATAATTTATTATTTATAACTTAAAAAAAAATATTATAAAACAAAATGCGCAGCAGAAAATATGTTGGTTTCGAACTCGCAACCACGCTCTTGTCAGCTCACTACAGCTACCACTAGACCACACGAACATGGTGATTGTCGTTGAAATTAGCAATAATATATTACAAGTTAGAACAATATTCAAGATCATATTCATACCTACCTTAACACTGCGTGTTAAATATCAAATTCGAATAACTGTTTTATTAATCGTAGACGTTGAACTGTTCTAGTTCGATAAGCTTACTGCTAACAAGCAGAAGGTTCAAATTCGTTTAATTTTTAAGGGGTCAGCTAATTGCTATAACAGACTGTACACTGTCCTTCAAGATACAGGATTTTCCTAGTTTGAAGGGCAGGGGTCTTCTCAAACGTAATAGCCATACCGATCCCTTTTTGAATGAACACTGATCCGATCCCTTTTTGAATGATCACTGCTGTTACCTAGGCTAAGTCTTTTTGAAAAATAAATACTTACTTACTTACTTAGTTGGTAGAGGGGGGGGGGGGGGACACTTGACTATAACGAAAATTAGTAGGTACTTTAAAGCTTGATAAGTCACGAACGGTTTACTTAATCAAAAGAACCGTCTTGCCAAACCCCTAATATTTTTGAAAGACCTATCCAACGATATCCCACACCATGGGAAGGACGAAAAAAAAAATTATCATCTCACTTTACATGTAAGGGGAGGTACCCTAGATAATTGTTTTTTTCAAAATTTTATTTTACCACTTTTTTGGCGTCATTAACGTGTATACTCATGCCAAATTACAACTTTCTAGTAACAATCATTTTTGAGCTAAACCGCGGACAGACAGACAGACGGACATGGCGAAACTATAAGGGTTCCTTGTTGACTACGGAACCCTAAAAAAAAAGGTTGGGTTAAATTGGCTCTCCAGTGTAGACATTGCTGTAGGAATAGATAAGCCCAAAAAGATTAGTAGGGCCGAGGAGCTTGGGGAGTCACGAAAATCTTGCCTAGTAATGATCGTAGCCCCTGTATAAGAAAGAAAGAAAAATTGTTTTCCTGTCACAGACAGGTCGATAAAAAATATCAAAGTAATTCCCTCTACACACAAGCACACATGTCAGAGGTTTAAGCGGGTACCCCGACATAATCACAATAGTGACCCTGTTTTGTCATACGGTGTCACTCAATAGACGCCTAAGGCTAAGAACTCACGGAGCGATTTTCACCCGCGTCCGCCGCGGTTGCAGGCCCGCAGCTTCTGTAGAATGCAGATATATATGTAAAAAATTAAAGCACAACTCACGACACGTTTTACGCCCGCGGTGTGCGCGGTTGTTTGCGGTTCCCGCTGCACCGGCGGGCAACTAGTACAACAACAAGCGTTTTAGCGACTGCTCAGGTGCTGGATCGACGCTGCATCGCGATTTCGCGACTTCCTGCGTGCGGACGCAGTATCTGTAGTAGTAGATGCCAAATCGCTGCGACCGGCATCCAAATGTGTGCGGAGTGTAGAGTTCAGCCGCTGTGTCGAGCTTCCGAAAAGCGACTGAATCGCCGCGTTTGGCGTTTTAAGTGTGCGGTGTGGAATGCTTGGTCGCTGCATTTAGCTTCTAAAAAGTAGCTAAATCGCCGATCGCCGATGCTAAAAGTAGCGTGTGGGCTTTGGCCCTAAATGGCGAGACCAACATGGCCAGAGATCGCACAAAATATAAGACATGGAAGGAAAAAGGTATTGTCATAAGGTGTGGCAGATGCATAGGCATTTGTTTCTCCCATTTTTGTTTTCGAGATTCCCATGATCAGGGTGGCTGGTCATCATAAGTATACCAATATATCCTGAGTGAAGATGCAAATTGAACTGAATCCGTTTCTCATACGATTCTAAATTGCTCCAGAGTATGAGCGCATGCTCCAACTTATGTATTTTAATCACTAATTATACGCCTTGGATTCCGTTGCGCCGGTGCGCCTTCAATTGGGACAAACTATGCTTTAGGTCTGCGCAAAAGCATGAAACTCAAAACTGCCAGTTATGCATATTGAGGTTTGAAACAGTTTGATAGGTGTACATTTTTGAGCACAGTTCAAATAAACGGCCCTAAGAAGTGGAAACATCCACGATATAGACAAGCGACAGTCCAGTAATGAAAGTCTATGGGCCATTGGCATTCATAACTAATACCTAATTAATTAATAAAAATAACAAAAAAAATAATCCTAATTTAACTAAAACTATAATATACAACATATAACTTGGCTATAATATATAACTTGGCTTATTAAACTATACAATAGATTGTTATGAAATGTGTGTCGTCGATAATTTTGTTTTAGAAAATATTTAAACAAATTACCTTGGCAGATTTCATGAGCGGCGTATCCAAGTTCATATTTCTGTTCTTCATTGAACTCGACCCAGAGCCGTCGATACCTGTGTCAAGAATAATAAGGATTTAGTAACACAGTGTGTGGCTGGCACGAAATAATAGTGATCATTGCTGGCCTCGAATAAATAATATCCGGTCAAGTGCGAGTCGGACTCGTGCACTGAGGGTTCCGTACAAATTTGTAGGTCCGGGTAAAGGAGAGACGAGCAGAGGTGGCTCAACGGTACCGGCTCCGGCTTACGAGTTGTAGGTCGTAAGTTCGAACCCAGCCAGGCACTTTGTATATTTAATTTCATCACCACTGCTCTCAAAAACATCGAGAGGAAACCGGCACGTCCTAGAACCAAAAAAATTTAAAACATGTGACTAACCACCAACCCGCACTGGGCCTGTGTGGTGGATTATGGTCAACTTTCACAGAGAGGAGGCATGTGTCCCAGCAGTGGGCACATTATAGGCTGATTATGTAACTATAACTAAAAACTATTGCACTACATTGAGATAATATCTGTAGGAACTAGTTTTGTGGCTATTATAATTATGCACTAATAAAAAACTGTGAATGATGACATGGTTAGAAAGGGGATGGCTACCGAGATGACGACTAATAGAGAAGTATGGAAGAAAACGACATGTTGCGCCGACCACAATCACATTGGTAAAAGGGGAAGAGAATGAGGAAGATAACCAGTGATCGGAATAGGTAGAGCTATTTAGGTTCATTGACCGCAAACATTGATGTTAATATGGATATTCCACGGGATTCCGCCTGATACTACGGGATTTTATTGAATTTCATTCTTTGTGTCAGTATTTATAAAAATGGTTTATGTATGTATGCCAATAAGCGCATGAGCGACGTTGTAAATTTTACGTCAACGGCACGCTATAAAACTTTTTGCCAAGCGCGCCGTTTCCGCTTTGTTGAGACGCGTAATGTCGCCTCATTATGGAAAGAAAACAATAGCGGGGTGTTTCTGTCGCTGGAGTATTTACTACTTAAAAACCAAATCCCGGGACTCGGGGAATATCCATATTATTAAAACAGCTCTACCTATTCCGATCTCTGATGACAACTAAAAACTATTCTCAGTTTGTAACTAAGTATCAATCCTCGACTATGTTGTGCTTGCAAACAACACAACTTCTGAATACGAGTACTCTCTCTGCAAGTAAAGTTCGGATATAGTTGAACCAGTTTTGTGAAACTGTTCAACTACCTATATTCGAACTTTACTCGCACGCTTCGCTTCGCTCGCTTTACTATCAGGTTACGTTCACACAACGTTGAATTGTACTGTTAAATATTTCATTCGAGGCATGCAGTATAATCCCACTGTTGAGATGGTTGAAAACATTATGATGTATGATGTATAAAGCGTTTTGTAACATGCGTGACTCCAAAATCCATACTAATATTATACATTCGAAAGTAACTCTGTCAGTCTGTCTGTCTGTCTGTCTGTATGTTACCTTTTCAGGCCTAAACCGCTGAACCGATTTAGATGAAATTTGGTATAGAGATAGCTTGAGTCCCGGGAAAGGACATTGGATAATTTTTATCCTGATATTCCCACGGGATCGAGACTTATGCGGGTGAAACCGCGGGGCGCAGCTAATGTACTATATGTGTACTCGTATGTAGAATATTTTACCCCCGAAGGGTTACGCAAAGGTGTGCCTACATTACACCCAAATTATATCAGTTATGTTTAAGTCACATGGGAGCGAACCTATTCCTATCAACCAGGCGATAATTCAGACTCCGGGCTGCTAATGAGAAATTCCTGTTGGTAAAAACCCAATAACACTTTACCCGATCTGGGAATCGAAGTCAGTTACCTTACGCTCAGCACTTGTGAGCAACGAGGCAGTGAAGCATCAAGTATGCATATAATAGCCACAACACTAGTTCCAACAAAGATTATCTCAACGTAGTACAATTCTTGGAAAATACCTATGTAATCATGAAGCTCACAAGGTGCTTGTAGCTAAGTATTAACAGCCGCACGGGTCGATAGATCAGGTAAAGCTACGCTTACCGCGGTCGGTCCGTGCATGGGTGACCATCGTTACATGTCGAGACCCCTCCGAGCTTCGGAAAGCACTTTAAGCTATTGGTCCCGGCAGTCGTTCATGGATCTTTGACAATACGGGTGGTCAGAAACCCGAAAGTTTGACAACTAGTCTTACCAAGGGTATAGTGTTACCCAGTATAGCCCGCTTCAAACTTAATGACGGCCCGGAAGACAAGGCGAGTCGCTGCGCAGTAACAAATTCACGTGTCAGCGGGGGGGAGGGGGGAGGTTCTGCGCAAAGAGTAGCGCACTTCAGAGCCGTTCATAAAGTTTGACGCGTACTATAACTGGGATGTGGAAGTTACATATTGCTTATATCTTGATTTAAAAGAGTGTCCATGGAGTTTTATGCCCGTTCTTCTCCATAGAGATCTACGTTTTGGAATGGGAAACTAGCTTCAACTTTCTGAGTAACCGATCGACTATTTAATTTTGACAATTTAAAAGTGCCTGTAATGGTTTAAGTGAAATAAATGCTTTGAGTTTGAGTTTGACACAAGCAGTCGCTCTACGTAAAATACTGGTATTCAGCTGCAATCAGACTGGAAGCCAATCCCAAAAATAGATGGGAAAAGGCTAGGCATATGATGAGTTGGAATGCTCGACAATTAGTCTGAATACTTAGCTGAACAAACATGAATATACGACTCATACAAGTGAGTCCGCGTATCACTGGTCACTTTCCCACAGTCGTCAGTTTTTTTAATTCGCTAGTTTCGTTAATTAGTCAGTTTCATGAATTGGTTAGTTTTACCGATTAGACAGGTGCGTTAATTCGACAGTTTCTAGTATTTGCCCGTTTTCATTGATTCGTCAGTATGGTAAACTCAAAAGTTTTTACATGTTGTATAAACATGTACTGTGGATAATGTAAACTGCTGTAAGGAATACCTAGTTTACATTATAGAGGTATGAGGAAAAGGGTGTAAAGTTCACTCATACTCTATAGAAAAGGGAGTATCCTCCGAGCAGACGGGTGTCGTGTCTGGCGGGCAACTGCCCGATGATTCATGGCGGGCTGATGTATCTATGTTAGTTGCGCGGTAAACTCTGCTTGCGAGGTGCAGGATTTGCGTGACGTCAGTATGACGCGTTGTTCGCATGTGGCGTTGTAGATACGGCTACAAACTATTTAAATACATTTATTTAATTTAGCTTGCTTTTTAGTCAGTAGCTAACTGCTGACTAAAAAGTAACCTAACCTTATTTGATTACGAACTAGAATTTCAAAAAATTCTAGTTCGTAATCAAGTTAGGATTTTCCACAAAACTGTCTGCGAAGTGCTAAGTGCTTTGGGAATTATAACTTGCTGGTAAGTAATTGCTTTTGTACGCTAGAATTGACCTGGGTACAGTTAAATTGTAATTTATGGGAAAACTTTCGCTGTTGTTAAATTGAGAAATGGTTTCGATTAAGTTACCAGCATTTTATGTATAACATATCATCATCTGCCTAGCCTTTTCCCAACTATGTTAGGGTCGGCTTCCAGTCTAACCGGATGCAGCTGAATACCAGTATTTTACATGGAGCGACTGCCTGTCTGACCTCCACAACCCAGTTATTACGATACCCCTTGGTAAGACTGGTTGTCAAACTTTCGGGCGTCTGACTACCCGTACGACTGTCAAAGATCCACGAATGACAGCCGGGACCAACGGCTTAACATGCTTTCCGAGGCACGAAGGGTCTCGGTATGTAAATATGGTCACCCATCCGAAGACCAACCGTGACAAGTGTAGCTTAACCTGATCGACCCGTGCAGCTGTTATTACTTAGCCACAAGCCCCTCCTAGCCTAGAAGACGATGACGATAACTATGATGGTGATAATGATGACGATAACAATGGTGATGATGACGATAACGATGGTGATGGCGATGATGATGATGACGATAACGATGGTGATGGCGATGATGATGATGACGATAACGATGGTGATGGCGATGATGATGATGACGATAACGATGGTGATGGCGATGATGATGATGACGATAACGATGGTGATGGCGATGATGACGATAACGATGGTGATGGCGATGATGATGATGACGATAACGATGGTGATGGCGATGATGATGATGACGATAACGATGGTGATGGCGATGATGATGATGACGATAACGACGGTGATGGCGATGATGATGATGACGATAACGATGGTGATGGCGATGATGATGATGACGATAACCATGGTGATGGCGATGATGATGATGACGATAACGATGGTGATTATTATTTACGATAACTTATTCATATTGTAACAACTTAATGTACCTACACATAAATGCAATAAAGAATTTGAATTTGATGACGATAACTTAAGTAAATAAAATATACACGTTAATATAGAGCTGTTAAAACCATGGAAGCACTCTTATTTTGTATTACCAGACAAAACAGACATTAACAACTCAATACAAAAAAAATTAAAACTTGAGTGACAGATGACGATTTGCGACCGGAGTAGGTAACCCAAAAGAGAGAACGCTTCATACAAACGCGCAATGATAGGTTCACTACAACAAAGCGCGGCAGTATACAACTTCTAAGTTTCGCCTTGGGGGCGGGGAGGGGGGGGGGGGGGTTGATCTGTGACGCGACGTTCCTACTAATTCAGCGCCCCAGTTCTGTATTATTCCCCGCGACATCTTACCACGTGCAAACCACGTCAATATCTTGTCTTGTTAACGGCAAGGAATCGAAATGTCAACCGTACGAACAACATGTATTTAGACAGTTCAAAACACGCCATTGTGTCATTAGTGAATACGTTAATAGCAGATGTCATGATTAACTGACGAACTGACGTGGTTTTGAACTAAGGAATCGTTAAGAGGTCATCGTGAATTAGGGCCCTGAAATACGATTATTAAGGAAGCGCAAATCTTTTTTGGTTAACCTGTAGTTAATCTATTACCTATCGTATCAGAGGCAGCTGATGAGTGACAGCAGGTCTTCTTCAGAAACCTCCGCAGCAGACCCTTGATGTCCAGGGTGTAGGAGCCGTACACCAGAGGATTCATACAGGAGTTGGAGACTGCCATCACGAAGAGTAAGTCTTGGACCCTTGGAGATAACCGGGCTGCTGATTCACGGTCCACCATGTACCTGGAGATACTTAGGTTCGTTAAACTGGATTATGAAAATTAAATGAACTACATTTAATTTTTCTCCACCACATTAAAATTAAAAGTCTACTTTGTTTCCTTATATTGATAATTAAGTCTTTAAGTGTTTATAACGAATCATGGCAAATTTAAGGGTGCGTTTCCAATGTGGCGAAGATGTGCAGGAATCAACCAATCACAAAAGAGACACGTGATGTGGATTTCAACCTATGTGATTGAACGAGTCCTGCGTATCTTCTCTTCGCTCCGCTCGTCTTCGCCTCAATGGAAACGCACCCTAATAATACAAGCATATATGTATTGTCCCGCAGAAGACGTAGCATTGGAAGGCCAACAAGGTGAACGATAACCTTGTGAAGGCTGCAGGAATCCGTTGGATGCGGTAAGCACAGAACCGGTCAAAGTGGCGGTGCTTGGGGGAGGTCTATGTCCAGCAGTGGACGTCTTTCGGCTGAAATGATGATGATAATGATATTATTCCACTGCAGGGTAAAAGCCTCTTCTCATAAAGATAAAGGATGAGTGGGGATCGAGGAGGGGGGGGGGGTGAAGGGGGGTTCAGGGGACACCATAATTGATCACCACGCTTTTCCATTTCATTCTTATATTACGCCTTTACTGACCATAATACAGTGACTATCGGTCATGCGTCGTGTGTGACGTCACGCGTCGCTCTGACACGAGTCGTATGACGTCACACTTGTACAGTGTGCACACATACTAACCACATGGTGATAGTAGCGTACGGCAGCCAGCAGAGCGCGAACACAGCAACTATAGTGACGGTCATGCGTAGCGTGCGACGTCGTGCGCGCTCTAACACACGTCGGTCAGATCGGCGTAGACGCACGTGGCCCACAGTGCTGCGAGTCTCGCGTTTTTCTGTGCAAGAAAAAATACTTAGTTATTATAAAATAGACGGAGAGTAATGGGTAGCTCACCGTCCGATCAGGACCAGGCCCATGCCGGACGGCGCGTACGTGTTCCACGCGCGCCTCAAAGAGATGTCAGCATAAAGGAAGGGGCCTGTCAGGGCCGAAGCCTGCCGGGGGTGCGGGATTGTCGGAAAGGGTTACCGCTACCCCGGAACATAAAGGGCTAAGGAAGGAACACGAATGGGTTTTAGTCAGTAAGAGTCTGACACTCCCTTTCCACCCAGAGCGGGAGGGGTCATTTGATGATTTCCCAAAGATGTGTATGGTGTGTACCTAAGTACTACCTATAGTTCAGCGGGATTGTCCGAAAGGGTTACCGCTACTCCGGCACATAAAGGGCTAAGGAAGGAACACGGGTGGGTTTTAGTCAGCAAGAGTCTGACACTCCCTTCCACTCCACCCAGAGCGGGAGGAGTCATTTGATGATTTCCCACGATAAGAAAAAATACTACCTACATATAATAGTAGATACTAAGTACACCCACATTTCCCCAGGGGTCGGGCCTATTGCCATCAAACCAAGCACAAATCCAGACCCCGGGGTGATACTGAGAAATTTCAAACAGAAAAACACAATACCAATTTATGAGAGAAGCCTAGCAAATTGGTTATGTAAAAAGGTTATACAAAAAGTTCAAAACTTCTGTCGTGCTAAAAATAATCCTTACAAATCGAAAATGGAAGCTTTTGAAACAAAATATATACCTATGTGTTTAGGTAATATCACAGAATACTTAAAGTACTACGTACAGAAAGGCCACTCCCTTCCCCGCATTAACATCAGTTACCGCACCTCACCCCGCACTTCGGCGTAATCGTCACAGTTCTTTAACAAGAGCGCTCGCAAACACAAGTACCTCACGCACACATTCATACGTATACAAACGTCATTTTTTAATGTAGTAGTAGTAGGTAAATATTTTGCGAGCGTTGTATGGAGTGTCCGGGGTGTGCTAATATACCTTACCAAAACCACCCCGGTGATCACCATCAGCACATAAAGGCGGTCCCGGTTCCTCTAAAAGACCAATTCCGGAACCCCCCCGTGCAAACCTTACGGGTTAAGGGTAACTTATTAGACCTTTGTATCCTGGTTTTGCGTATGAAGTTTCATTAAAATCGTTTCATTCATTTCGAAAAACAAGGGCTTGAAAGTTTGTATGAAATGCCGTACGTCGTAAACGGGTATATTGTGTTGCTCGGTAATTGTTTTTATAGTTTTATCCTTTAGATTCTAAAGATTAGAAGATATCCGATTTGTTTTCTTCTAACTTTTTACTTTCGTGTTCGTGTTTAATCTTGTGCACTAAAATAGATTGGTGAAAAAGTTTCTGCTGCGGGTGTAAACGAGTTTTCTTGTGTTTCGTCTTTTGGGTGTTTATGAGCCTCTTTATAGTGTTTATCCCTGTGATTAATAAAATTTATAAGGCCAGGTGTAATCCAGGGCTTCCATATGTACTTAGAGCGGTATCTTTTCAGACGTGTGTTTATTCATTGATTTTTATTTGAATGTTCTTTTCTTTTTTCTTGGCTTCTTCTTCTATCTGTAATAAAAAGGTTTGGTTTGTGTTTCCAATTTATGTTTTTTTTTTTTCCCCACTAAAATTGTTTATCACACTGAGCTATATAGTTTTATTTCATTCCGCCAAAATACATAGGTACTGTAGAGGTTCTGCCCTCTTTTGTAATACAGGCCGGTCATATTTGAAGGCATGTTCCATTCGAACGTTCAAGCGTGTGTCATTAAATGAGTTGTAAGTTTTAATGGTTTTACGCATCGATATATAATTATGTACTACGCACTTCACGTGTAAGAAATAAGATGGGCAAATTTTATGTTTTTAATGAAATAACTCCTAAAATAATTATCTTATGAAAACCGATAGGAGTTTCATTTAAATAAAATAGCTCCTTCGTAGTCCATTGCCATCGCCTTCATTTCTGCTCCTTCGGCGGTAAATTGCATCATCAATTTTTATTTTTGTCACCGTATTTTTTTTTCTTTATCACAATATGAATATACACAGGTAGTAAAGCTAAAGCCACTGCCATGTCATCTCGTAGCGTACACTTGCACTACGAAATTCACCCTTACTGCTACGACATGAAGATGCTGTCAATGTCATATTGATACCACTGGTGTGCGTTTCACTGTACAGTCAGCATCAAAAGACGATTAACACTATCATTTTTACATGTTATTAAATTGACAACAACTTTTTTCAATAAACTGATTTTTAGCTTTTCACATAATAGACAAGAGTATATATTCTAAAAAAATTTCTTCTGCTGCAATTTTGAACGAATATTTTGCTCAATAACTAAGATTAAAAAAACTGAAGTGTTAATCAACTTTTGATGCTGACCGTACGTTAAGTGGACGGTAAGTGAAATAGCTTGTATCGCTGGTCTACATACTCGTATTACGACTGACGAATATTTGAGTAGGCTATTCGATATTTATAGCTAGGTTTTGTTGAACTGCCTACGTCGCTTGTACCACAGCCAAATACATATGTGCATGTTACGTTAATAAATCCATACATAACATTATAAATTCGAAAGAAACTCTGTCTGTCTGTATGTTACCTTTTCACGCCTAAACCACTGAACGATGTTTGGTATAGAGATAGTTTGAGTCCCGGGGAAGGACATAGGATAGTTTTTATCCCGATATTCCTACGGGATCGACACTTATGCGGGTGAAACCGCGGGGCGCAGCTAGTAAAATTATATTCATGATCCTTTTGTATAATAAAAACACTACGAAAGTCCAGTTTTCAGGTAACCACTGGCAAATCAGAGCTGTGCTGTGGATAGTACAGCGCCTCATGTTACAGTCACGTCGTGAAGCTGCCTACTATTTCTGAAGGGCAATTCCCATAATTAAAAACGTTCAAAATCTAAATAGTCGCAATCGGATCTCAGCGACAATCAATCTCCAGTGGGTATATGTCCTTTCGCGGGACTCAAACTATCTCTATACCAAAGGAGAAGGGAAAGACTCCATAGTTTCCTGGGCCCAGGTGTTAACTCAATCAAACTAGCCTTATTTGTAAGTGGATATAATAACAAGGCCTCACTGAAAATTTGGTGAAATTTGGCTATCCAGGAATCGAGTTGTATGAAATATAGTAAAAGTGAAGTTACATTATAACATTGTAGTTTTTTTATGTTATTTGCGAAATATTATTGAATGGCTTTGGTTGTATAATGGTTTTACGCATGGGGTGCAAGTAGAGAGCCTCCATGTGCGACGTGTTGAAGATCCTGACACGTTTAGATTGAGAACGGAAAATACGTGCGCACTCACAACGAAAGAAAACGAACGAGTGCCGGTCACAGAGTACTTTTTGATAGGTGCCGGTTTTTTTCTACCTGTCGTCTGTCAGTCGGTGACCAGCACAGATTACTTTAGACTATACTGAGTGACCAGGGTTGCTAACAGAAGAAAAATTAAAGGAACTCGAGTCGCTTTGAATCGATTCCACGAAAATATTGATAAGCATTTGTCACTCGATTTTCATATAATAGGTACATATTCTGAGATTTTACCGATTTATTCACTATCGATTACTTAGAATTCAGGCATGTACTTTATCGATTATTTAGTTTCACAACTTAATTTAATTTTTCTCGCTTCCTAGATTGAAACATGGTACTGTATTTTGTGATTACCTTTAGAAAAATATAACGGTTTTTTTAATACCCATTTCAACTAGTTAACTGCTGGGCCCAGGATTTCCCGTCTCGTTTCATCTCAATCGAGCGTGAAGAGGTAACAGACAGACAGACAGACACACTTTCGTATTTATAATATTAATATGAATAAATTAAATGATATTAGGTACACACCCTACAATCTAAATAATGTTTTATGAACCTTTTCAAATTAAATTAAAAAGAGATAAAAGTGTGCAAACATTTTTTTACTTTCTCTAGGTAGGTATACTTTTGTCTTTTTCGTAACAAAGACAGAGATATCTATGCTGCTTATGCCCATGTAAAAGAAAGAGATGCAAATAGGCAAACGCTACAATTTTGGTTACGCCTGATGGCTCACGGCATTGTGGTTTTGTTGGCAAGCTTCGTAATTAAATTTTAATGCCTGCTCTCTGATGTTGGATATAAAACGGTAGTTTTATGTAAATGTGTAATATTTTTTTTTGTGGATGGGAAATCATCAAATAATATTTCACAGATGTATAATAGTTCATAGATGGAAATTGCTGTTTTAAATAATATCAATGAGCGTTATTTACTTTGTTGAACAAATTGTACATACGTAATTATTGGACAAATAGTCCAATAGCTCTTAAAGTGGAATAAATATTGCTGACATAGGTATATTGGTTTTCAATCAAACTATTTAATCATTGGCGATATCAATACGTGAAGTGAAAAGTTACATTTATTTATCAAATGGGGTAGGTTAAAGGCTATATAAGGTCCCATTAAAAAGATGGACAAACCTTTAGAAATCATTTAGAAAACCAAAATAAGGACGATGGTAAAAAATATATATAAGAAAAACGTATTAGATACTTACAAGAAAATAATCAGCTAACGAAAATACACTAATGTGCCGGCAATTTATTATTTTAGGTCAAAATAAAATCACTTTAATCAATGTTTTTTTTTTTGCTTGGATATCTTTGGTTAGACGTACTGAGCGCTGTGTTAAATTTTGTCCATCTATTTTAATGGGACCCTGTATATTTATGAGCAATACTGATCAGTTTGAACTCACAAATTACTCAAATATAGTCTTATCTTACTATCTAATTCTTTGTTGTTTCTGTGTATCTTGCAGAATATACACACATAACACATTGTGACGACAACCAGCAATAAGAAGTATATTGCGCAGAGATAGAACAAATTGTACACAAATGAAGTGCAGATACAGAAATATTCTCCCTTACTCTCCAACTCCTTAATGTTTCTGCGAGATACACACGTAACACGAGTGACGACAACCAGCAGTAAGAAGTACATTGCGCAGAGACAGAAGAAATTATACACAAATGAACTACAGTAACTAAAGTATTTTCTCTTACCATCCAGTTCCTTACTGCTTCTGTGTATCTCACAGAAGATACACACGTAACACGAGTGATGACGATCAGCGGTCAGAAGTACATTGCGCAGAGACGGAAGACATTACACACAAATGAACTACAGTATTTTCTCTTACCATCCAGTTCCTTACTGCTTCTGTGTATCTCGCAGAAGATACACACGTAGCACAGTGATGACGATCAGCGGTCAGTAGTACATCGCGCAGAGACGGAAGACATTACACACAAATGAACTACAAGTAACTAAAGTATTTTCACTTACCATCCAGTTCCTTACTGCTTCTGTGTATCTCACAGAAGATACACACGTAACACGAGTGATGACGATCAGCGGTCAGAAGTACATTGCGCAGAGACGGAAGACATTACACATAAATTAACTACAGTATTTTCTCTTACCATCCAGTTCCTTACTGCTTCTGTGTATCTCGAAGTACATTGCGCAGAGACGGAAGACATTACACACAAATGAACTACAGTAACTGAAGTATTTTCTCTTACCATCCAGTTCCTTACTGCTTCTGTGTATCTCACAGAAGATACACACGTAACACAGTGATGACGATCAGCGGTCAGTGGTACATCGCGCAGAGACGGAAACATTACACACAAATTTACTACAGTAACTAAAGTATTTTCTCTTACCATCCAGTTCCTTACTGCTTCTGTGTATCTCGCAGAAGATACACACGTAACACACAGTGATGACGACCAGCGGTAAGAAGTACATCGCGCAGAGACAGAAGATATTGTACACTACTTCTTGTTGCTCCGAGTTGAAGGCTCCAAAAGATACGCATTGCTCAAAGCCGGCCACTTGTGGGTGACGCTTGACTCGGAAGACTATGCTCTGTGGACAAAGGAAAGTTATTATTCAAATTATATTTAGAAAGAAAGAAAATACATTTATTTATTATTATGAGCCTGTTATGTCCCACTACAGGGCAAAGGCCTCCCGTCCGTCTTTCCATTTTCTGCTGTCTTTTGCCACATCTGGCCAATCCTTTAGATAGGCGTCCAATTCGTCACGCCATCTCTTTCTGGGCCTACCGCGTCGCCGTTTCCTGTTATTCGGAATCATTTATTTAGCACATAGTAAAAGACACACAGTACACCAGCGACATGTAATACATCGGATAAAAACTTTTTTACAAAAAAAAACAACCGACTTCAAAAAAAAACACTACAAAGTGATAAATAACTTTAATTTCGGAAGTCGGTGTCGTTGGTCCCGCATTTTAGTTTTTTGACACCGACTTCCGAAATTAAAGTTATTTATCACTTTGTAGTGTTTTTTTTTGAAGTCGGTTGTTTTTTTTTTGTAAAAAAGTTTTTATTTTTCACTTTTTAGTTGTACCTACCCCACAAAAAAGTAAACAAAAAGATCGTTAATGTAGATCAATTTTTAGATTTTTGTTGATTTTTCAAAAACCGCTTGTCCGATTTCGATAAAATTTTCATGGGACCATTTGGGAAGTATACCCTTTCCAACAAAAAAAGAATTTTCCAAATCGGTTGGCAAGCAACGGAGTTATGCGCGAACAAACATAAAAAAAAAAAAAAAACAAAAAAAAAAATACAAACATTCGAATTGAGAACCTCCTCCTTTTTTAGAAGTCGGTTAAAAACAAATACAAATCAGATAAAAAGTGTAAAGTCCGGTATAAGAAATTAGCAGGAAAGTGTGCCTCACGGCTGCGCTAAAAAGGACCAGTTCAGCAAAAATGCCAGACAACTAGTGCCTGACGCTGGTTTTCAGCTGGACCTGATGTGTGAGGTGACGGATGCAAATCAGTTCTACCGCTCAACTGTTGAAAAATCACAATTTGATTTATAACAATAGATATTCAATTGTGAATCGTTAGCCACACTTGAGCTAGGATTCATAGAATTGAATTTTAGTTCGTCTGTTGTTTTGTTCAAACTTGAGCAAATAATACAATACAAGCAGTGTTTGATTCACGTGTCCCTAAGGATATTTGGTTAAGTACCCTCGTCTTCAAAGCTATACGCCCAGACATGTTGGATTGTTGAGGTTTGAGGTTTGCACTAGAGTGAAATGCTGGTTCTGCAAACGAGCGATATTGTAAACTGTTTGTATATACCTATTTTTCAAAGAAAGAAAATACGTTATTTGCCGCAAACATGACGTAGAGAAAGAACACAAACACAAAAAAAGAACAAGTTGGGGAAAATATGCGTCACATCCCCGCAAAACGGCCATCGCTCAGCATAATGCTACGACCCTATTCTAGACAGTCCCAGCGCTGGTTTTCATCGGCAGCGGCGGCTACCTCTCGCGTCCGGCCTTGGTTCAAGCCATGGTCCGGGCGAAAGGGAGTGGGAGGCAGTCACCTCCTTCTGCGAAGCAGTCATGCTAGCAAAGGTGGTCGCGGGATGGCTGAGGGAGAGAGCCTCACGTCCCAGCCGCCGCGGGAGACGCTCCGGGAGTCGGGAGCCGCGTGACGACTCCCGGCCACAATAGGCGCGGGCCTGCGGATGGAGAGTAATGGGTAGCTCACCGTCCGATCAGGACCAGGCCCATGCCGGACGGCGCGTATGTGTTCCACGCGCGCCTCAAAGAGATGTCAGCAAAAAGGAAGGGGCCTGCCAGGGCCGAAGCCTGCCGGGGGTGCGGGATTGTCCAAAAGGGTTACCACTACCCCGGAACATAAAGGGCTAAGGAAGGAACACGGATGGGTTTTAGTCAGTAAGAGTCTGACACTCCCTTCCGCTCCACCCAGAGTGGGAGGTGTCATTTGATGTTTTCAGCGACAGCTGGCGTTGAAGTAATGACGTCCACCGGTGCAGTATTCGATCAATCTATCAGTCTGCCTAGACTTTTCTCAACTAAACTGGTCACCGGTCATTTAATAAACAGTCTTTGTCATAGGAGTAACAGACAGTCCATTGTGCAGGGCCTGCATGGAGGACGACGAGACAGCGGCACGTATGCTTCTAAACAGCCCGGTGGACGCCACGTATAGGGCAAGGTACTTCTATAAACCAGGTACCCTCCGTGAGGCGATCAGTAACATCAAGGCATTGCTGGCCTTTCTTGAGGAGCAAGGGTGGATCGAATAAATGATTTTCCCACCCGTAGGTACGCAAAATACGGGTACTGACGTGCAGTTGCGGACACCAGCCCGTATTTCCTTTTATTACCTAACAATATTCTGACAAATAAATTGACTATATGTTTTGAAATAACATAAAATTAAAACCTCAATTAATATATATATACTAGCTGTGCCCCGCGGTTTCACCCGCGATTATAGTCCTTTTTTAATGATTCCCCTTACAAATCTCCACCCTCCTTTTAACACCTTTAAGGGATAATTTCGGGGATAAAAACTACTCTATATCCTTCCCTACAACTCAAGCTATCTCCATACCAAATTTTATCTAAATTGGTTCAGCGGTTATTGATTCCCCATACAAACTTCCACCCCCCCTTTTCACCCCCTTAAAGGGAAAACTAAAAACTGGGGTAAAAACTATCCTATGTCCTTCCTCGGGATGCAATCTATCTCTCTGCCAAATTTCATCTAAATCCGTTCAGTGGTTTAGGCGTGAAAAGGTAACATGCAGACAGACAGACAGAGTTACTTTCGAATTTATAATATTATTAGAATGGATAGTACGGATTATTTATATTTATTATCTTTAATGATATTTAAAACCTCAATTATAAATCTGTACCCGACTACCCGAATATGACGAAATAAAATAACAATGGCACAAACTCGCACTGATTGCAAACTCAATTACATGCTTTATTTAAACAAAAATAAAGCGTGCAAAATATTTCAATTTGCAAACGTGCTCATGAATTTATTAAGCAATCAGTGGTCCTCTCGCAAAGAGGATGATGCCTGTGTCCCAGTAGTGGGAATATTATAGGCTGATTATGTTAATCAAAAGCAGTGGTTGCCTAGTGGTAACGGCCGCAACTTACGAGTTGTAGGTCGAAGGTTCGAATCCAGGCAGGCACTTTACTTTGTGTAAATTATTTCATCACCACTGCTCTCAAAATTGCTTGCTAATCCATTGCTTCATATATTATGTTTCAACAACGTAAATAACGCAATGAATGTTGTTAAACTGTCAAAATGAAACCCATTGCTATTGATAGTGTGTTACATGTGTGTTACGCTGCCCCGCAGGTATCGTAGGTATAGAGTGCGTTTCAACAAATAGTTCCTATGTTATAATGTTGGCTCCCCTGTCCTCCACTAGAAATATGTGTATTTTGTGCCCATGTCTGTCAAGATAGTCGATATGGGAAGACGATTCTGCGGTTTTTTTTAAGATTTATAAGGTGTCCGTGTTAGAATCATGCCCAAAACAGGAGTGGTGAAGAATAAGAAGTGGTATAAGTAAATTGTTGCCAACATAACGGCATAGGAACTATTTGTTGAAACGCACTAAGTATACCAGTCGTTTATCGTACTACTTGCAGATTGATAGTCTATGCACAGAGCCACAGACTATAATATACTTCCAGGAATAGCAACTATCTAAGTATATTGGAACAGTAGGCCTACAACGAACGCGCGGAATAAACTGAACCACAGATAATATAATAGGTACTGCGACTGAACGTATATTCAAACGATTTTAGAATTTAAAGTATTCGTTTCACATAATATTTAGGTATTACGTTTTAAGACTTTATTCATATCTATGGGTGCTATTAATTGTGCTTGTCGCATTAAAATATCAGTTTTTTTTTTTGTGGCTTTCCGCGACTTGTTTTTTACTCTAATGAATTGGAGGTAAACATTGACAATACCAAAATTATATAGAATAGTTGTCTTTCGATTCAAAAATCGTTCAAATCTGGGACAAAGCACACACGCTACTTTTAGCATCGGCGATCGGCGAGTTAGCCGCTTTTTAGAAGCTAAATGCAGCGACCAAGCATTCCACACCGCACACTTAAAAACGCCAAACGCGGCGATTCAGTCGCTTTTCGGAAGCTCGACACAGCGGCTGAACACACAGACAGATGAAAATGATTTTTTTCGATCCTAAATTATCTGTTAACTCTTATGGCCTGACAAATTCTTCTGATCTCGATAAATATATCTCCCTTAATATTTATCATCAAAACCTATGTGGAGTTATGAATAAGAAAAATGAATTAGAAGTTTATGTGGAAACTCTTGATAAAAGATTGGATTACGTGTGTATTAGTGAACACTTCTTGAATGAGAACACTGCAAAGGTTTTTAATCTAAATAGTTATAAGTTAGTATCTTATAACACAAGAAAAAAAAAATTAAGAGGTGGTAGTTTAATTTTAGGGCATGTGGATAGACAGACCGAAATTTGTGAACCAATAAATAAATTGTATAAAATGGAATGTTTTGAAGTTTGTGGTGCTAAAGATACTATCACGGGACTTTATATCTGTTGTTGCTATCGAAATCCTGTGGATAAAAATTTCGAACAGTTCCTAGAAAGATTGGAGAAGTTGTTGGACTATTTGTTAAATAAGAAAAGCATAATATGCGGTGATTTTAATATTGATCTGCTAGTGGACAATAAAAATAGTGCGGAATTCCTTAGTCTGTTAAAATGTTATAATTTTAGACATTTAATCTCTTCTCCTACTTTCATCCGTAATAATAGTACTTCATGTATCGACAACATCATAACCAATTTGCCTGATGAAAGTGTTTTGGGTGATGAGGTAGATCACAATGGTTTGGCTGACGGGCATGCAGGTATTTTTGCCGAGGTTCATTTGCAAAATCGATCCAATCCAAATTTGAATGAGAATCGATTTATTGTAATAGATAAAAGAGTATTCAACACTAAAAATAGTGCAGTATTTATACAGGGTATTCTAAAAGAATCTTGGGCTGATATGGGTGTTAATACTTTTCTTAAATGTTTTTATAAAGTGTTTCGCAATAGCTATAGAAAGAGAAAATGTAAAATTAATCTTAAAAATAAATCACAATTTAAGTGGATCACTAAAGGGATACGTACCTCCAGCAAAATGAAACGCTTTTTATGTGCACGCAATGGAAATAATCTTGAACCGAGTGTTTTACAATACAAAAACATGTACGTCAGGCTATATAGAAAGATTGTTTCCAAAGCTAAAAAGCTTGCTATAATGACACAAATAAATACATCAAAAAATATGGGTAAGGAAATTTGGAAAGTTGTAAATAAATGCACTAATGAAGAGAAAGCCGTTCAGCGGGAACTTAGGTTTAAGATTGATGGACAAATTGTAGTGGATCCAGGGGAAATAACTAATTTACTGGTAAATCAATTTGACTATAAAAGTGCTATTGGTGGAGATGAAGGAGACCATGCTACGGCATTACTTCATAGATACACGGACAAGATTGGTTGTGACATGCATATTTCTCCTACCACTCCAAACGAGATCCGTACTATAGTTAAAAGAATGGAAAACAAACATTCATGTGGGTATGACGAAGTTCCGATTTGTGTGTTCAAGGAGCACATTGAAGTATTAGCCGAGCCTCTATCCGACTTCTTCAATAAATGTATAAAAGAGGCTATCTTCCCAGAACAACTAAAAATGGCCAAAGTAATACCTGTGTATAAGAAGGGAAGTAAGGCTGATCCTAAAAACTATAGACCTGTCTCTCTACTACCAGTGCTGTCTAAATTATTTGAAAAGATACTTAAATTTCGTCTTTTATCACACTTGCGAGTAAATAAAGTTTTAAATAATAGACAATTTGGGTATCAAAAGGGTGTTGGCACTCCAGACGCCATATATACGTTATTGGATGATGTGATAAGCAAAATTAATAATAAAATGAGAGTTGCAGGGACTTTCCTAGATTTAAGCTCTGCATTTGACACAATTGACCACAATTTGCTTTTGACTAAAATGAGTCATTATGGAATAAGAGGAAATGCTTTGCGACTATTCTCTTCCTACTTAGAAAACAGGCGAATGTACGTTGAAATTGACAAAACTCAGAATAATTATAAAAAAAGGTATACATCCAAAATTGTGCGCATCTCAACGGGTGTCCCTCAGGGATCTATTTTGGGACCTATTTTATTTTTAATATTTATTAATGACTTGATTAATTATCTAAATACAATTTTACCGGACATTAAATTAGTAATTTTCGCAGATGACACAAATGCCGTAGTGGCAGCTAATGACATGGTAGAGTTGACAGAAAGGGTGAATGCTACGCTACAAGCTTTTTATGCGTGGTTCACGGCAAATAAATTGTTTATTAATAGTAAAAAAACTCAAATAATGTTATTTAAGACTACAGCCCGAAACAAAGATAATTTAAATGTTGCCTTAAATGAAGTCGAAATTGCGCTCGTTGCCGAAGTAAAATTTCTAGGTATACATATTGACCAACTGTTAAACTGGAAACCAGAATTAAAGGCTATTGATGCATCGGTATCGTCTGCATGTTACGCTCTGAGAGCTCTGAGAAATGAAATCAGCATAGAACAATTAAAAATGGTATATTTTGCGTTGGTGGAGTCAAAACTTAGATACAGCATTCTTTTTTGGGGAAACAGTTATGAATATAATAGTAGAAGAGCTTTTGTACTACAAAAACGTGCAATTCGTACTATGGTCCGCATCTCACAAAGGGAAAGTTGCCGACAACATTTTATCAGTTTAGGCATACTTACAGTACCAAGTCTCTATGTACTGGTACTTTTAAGTAATATGGCCAAATACATACAAGACTATGAGACAGTAGAAGAACGGCAGATACGGGAAAGCACCCGTAGACTGGACTTGAAGAACAAAAATTTCACTAATCATAACCTAAGAATTGTTAAACACAGTCCAAGGTACCAGTCCGTAAAATTATTCAACAGGTTGCCTTTGGACATAAAAGGTGCTGTCTACAGTAGCACCTTCAAAATAAAACTAAAGGAATTTCTATTGAATAAGTGTCTATATGCGGTAGAAGAGCTGTAATTTTATTGGATTTTAATTTTTATTTTATTGAAAAACAGTGTTGTATTTCATTGGATTTTATTCATTCTGATTTATTGATCTAACTATTAATTTAATATTATTATTTTTAATGAATTGTACCAATCTATCAAATTTATCTTTTATTAATTATTGTATTGTTATTATTTTAAATTACCAATCTATCAAATTTATCTTTTGTTAATTATTGTATTGTTATTATTTTAAATTTTAAGCTATGAAATTCAAATGTAATTTATTTTAGTGTGTCTATCGTAATTGTGAATGTTTGTGTTTAAATTCAGATACAATTACTTGTTTATGAATAAATGACTATGACTATGACTATGACTATGAACGCTACACTCCGCACACATTCGGATGCCGATCGCCGCGATTTGGCATTTGCGCCAGCATCGGAGCAGTCGCTAAAACGCGTGATTCCGACACCACGTCCGAACGCAGGAAGTCGCGAAATTGCGATGCAGCATTGGAGCAGTCGCTAAAACGCGCGATTCTGATACCGCGTCCGAACGCAGAGAGTCGCCAAAACGCGATGCAGCATCGACACAGCCGCAAAATCGCCGATCGCCGATGCTAAAAGTAGCGTGTGTGCTTTGGCCCTAATGTCGTGGCTCGTGCTAGGGCCTCTGGAGATATGTGGGCGTGAGTCTATTGGCAATGAATTCATTTGTCTATCTAGAGTTTAGAACTCTAGGAATAGTTTCATTGGGTAGGTTCTATATTAAGTGCGAGTCGATTAATTAATCTGCCTAGCTATTTCCCAACTATGTGTGGCTCGGCTGCTTCTAGTCTAACCGGACGCAGTTAAATACCAGTATTTTACATGGAGCGACTGCCTAACTAACCTCTATCACCCATTTACTGGGTAACACGATACCCCTTGGTAAGACTGGCCCTACAGTCTCGACAAATATGACGACAAAAATCGGTCGTTAAATCTAATCGATGTCCATTTTCAACCTTATGCTTTCGAAATAAACTTGAAAATCTATTAAAGGAATTTGACAACGATACGACTTAGCGATCGATTTTTGTCGCTGTTTAATGTCGACACTTTGGGCCGCCCGTAACCTATATATATAAATATAAATCGGCATGCACTGAAAGAAATAAGCAGTAAATAAAAATGAAAAAACATTGGTCTGAACTGTTTTAAGCAGTTCTATAATTATGAGCCTAACGTTGAAAATATTTTTATTACTGGTCCGAAAACAGTTAAAACTTTAGGCAAAATGTTAAATCTCAAATCGTTTATTGCAATTCATAATGTACAATAGGCTAGTTTCCTAAAAAAATTCTAATTAGTCCGTCAGTTAGATTATCGAAAAATAATGGACCCATATTTTTTCTTTTGTCAATCAAACAAAAAATGACAAAGATAAAGCGCGTCAAAATTTGGGAGTTGGGGGTCGTGACGTCACGCCGTGCGACAATTTTTAGCACGGCGTTTTCCGATAATCTAACTGACGGACTAATTAGAATTATTATTTTTTTACCCAGGAAACTACCCTATTACAGGTGGTACCTAAACGTTACCGTCATGACAGTAAACTTTAACAACTTTAACGTTTTAAGTAGCTAAAAGGTCACTACTATATTATTCATTTGGTGATATCGTTCAAACCATTGCAATTTACTTACATTACAGTAATGGTGGTCTTTTTTTTTTCAGTAAATAGTATGTTCAATCATTAAAAGTTACTGTTTGACAAACATTTCTTCTTTCTGTATAAATTCAGCATGTCTTAATGAAATCGCTTTAATCTGTCAAGCTCCGCTAATGAGACACAATTGATTTTCTATTGTTTCGTCGCCGATCGGCGAACCGCGCCGCTTGTGGTGAAGTAAGAAATTATTTTTTTCAGTGTGGGATGTATTACATCGAGAAAAGTGTAAAGAGGGCAGGAAGGCCTTTGCCCTGCAGTGGGACCAAACAGGCTCTTAATAAAGAATAACCACCTTCTTATTTTTCAGATAATAACTTGTGGCTTAGTGTACCTTACCTGTGGTAAACTACAGGCGAGCGCGAAAGCCCACGCGCAGAGCAGCATTTGCTTGCTGCGCCGGCGCGCGACCGGCAGCCGCAGCGGGTATATCACAGCAAAGAACCTGCAAATATACACTTTGTTACGTCACTTTTTGAAGTGAAGTACCTACCTAAAAGTTTTTACAACGTCATTCTCAAAGTCAAATTATTTATTTCAAATAGGCACATAAAAGGCACTTTTGAACGTCAAAAATTACCTTAAAATGGAATTGATTCTAGTCGCCCGTTCCAATAGGTAGTTTTCGTATGGAGAAGAATAGGCAAGAAACTCCACCGTTACTCTTTTAAAATCACACAGCCTAAACCATTAAAGTAAATATTTATTAAAAAATTAAAAATTGATAAAATCCAACTAATATTATAAATGTGAAAGTTTGTGAAGATGTTTGGATGTTTGTTACTCAATCACGCGTAAACAGATTTGGATGAAAATGTGCACATAAATAGACCATTTCCTGACACATCTAGAACAATTTTTATCCCGGTAATGTGTTCCCGTGGGATAATTTCCCACTTCCACGCGGGCGAAGCCGCTGCTGGTAAAAGCTAGTACAGTATAAATCTTCTTCTTTTTTCTTTTTTTTCTTTCTTTCTTTGTACACAAGAGTTCTTTATACTTACAGAGTAGCGATTAGGTTAACACATTAAACAGTACTTATAGCAGTTATTACAAGTTGTTATCAGTCTTTTCCCAACTATGTTGCGGTCGGCTTCCAGTCTAACCGGATGCAGCTGAATACCAGTATTTTACATGGCGCGACTGCCTATCCACAACCCAGTTACTGGGTAATACGATACCCCTTGGTAAGACTGGTTGTCAGACTTTCGGGCTTCCGACTACCCGTTACGACTGTCAAAGATCCACGAATGACAGCCGGGACCAACGGCTTAACGCGCTTTCCGAGCCATGGAGGTTTCTCGGTATGTCAGTCTGAACAATTTTCCTCAAAATAGAAAACTGAATTTTTCAAACAAAATAAATAGCTTATAAATATTGGATGACATAAACTACCCTTGATAACAAGGAGTGTCTTATTATCAAGGGCGGTTTATGTCATGTTGATACCATCACCTCGCGCGTGTCTATGGTGATAGACACGCGCGAGGTGATGTTATCAACAATTCAACACAAATTTATGGTATTGTTACCAAATGATAACAAAATAAGTTTAATGTTGTTAAATACTCAAACGAAAAAAAGGTCCCACGGCTTTCATAATCAGCCTATAATGTTTGGGAACATTATAGGCGTTTGGAAATGACCTTGCCCACGCCCCTATTCGATTTGATCCATACTTCCAGGGACATCCTGTATAAGGTGCTGTAAAAATATCTGCCGCGGCTTCAATGGGAGACAGTATTTTGTATATATTATTTTCTGTATGTGCACAACGCATGCATGTTACTTGACTTTCGAAGCCTTCATAGTCTGCACCAAGTGTGCTATCATCGCACACAACATATTACAAGGCGCACTCGACGTTTTACCGAGAGTGCCAGTCGCTTCTAGGATCAACTAGGCAAAGCCCGAAACAGATTATTTTACTTTCGACGTTTGACCAAAAAGTTAGTAACTTCTAGGTTTGACTAAAAATACTTTAGTCAAAGGCCGAAATTGGATTTTATTTCGGGGTTTGCCCGAAGGCTTTGGTCAAACCTAAGATAAACCAGTCATTCCGGGAAGAGACTGCATATCGACCTTTGACTATGACATATAGATTACAGTAGTGAAGAAATTTTGTACCCCGGAATAGGTAAATTAATTTGATTTGTTTATTTTTATTTATTTTTTTATCTAATTAAATAAACATTTACTCTATTCTGCATAACGTGGTTCACAAACTACGAGCGATGTGTCGCTTCGTCAATGAAAACAATTGCTATCTCTCGGTGCGGCAACTGTTAATTACTATGGGACGGTTTCATGCAACTAAATCAATTCAAAATACGCAAAGGAGATGGCAGTTTTTGGCATTGCTAATTTTGGAAAGGTACAGAATTCATAGCTATTTTAAAAAAAAGCGCTTATTTTTATGTATTGATAGCCAGATTAACTTTATTATTGAGAATTGGGATTAAATCTCGTTAAATATGAGTAAGTTGAGCAGCCGGAAACAAGGCTTTTTGGATTTGTTATACTATATGACAGTGTTGTCATGGCAAACAAACAAACATGACTCTTTAGAAGTTGACCACAGAGTACTTTTTGATAGACTAAGATGACACACAAAACTTCACAAGTCACATTCGCTCGCTCGCTACTATTTTGTGCTGGTGTGAATGTTTTGTGCGCCCAAAGTTTTACGTGGATTTTTACAACGACCAGCCCCCTTATTCACAAACACTCGATATGCTTCCGTATCGTATCGAACGTTAATCATTGTTATCGTAGGAGTCTTCTCAATGTTGTTCACAAGTCCAAAACCCGAAAATTTTGTCAGTTTAAATCAAATAGACGCCCGCTATTCTTCCAACAGCTAATTGCTGTTGAGGGGAAGTCAAATCAGGTTATCGAAATGTCAAGTTTTCGATACGATAGCCTGTCGTATGTTTGTGAATCAGGGCTCTGGCTAGCTTTTGGATTTCGAAGACTCCTGCCTTTCTGAACGACTGTTGCTAGACTTGGACCTCGACGTTTCCTATATGCTTAGATTATTATTCTTATTGATTATTATTATTCCTATTATATGCTTAGATTCCAATAAGTGCGTCTCTAGAGTCTTCTGAGTTTTCTGTGACTACTGAGTTTACCTAATTAAAACTGACCGAGTATCTACACTTGAAACTGTCATTAGGTCTATGATCAGTGGGTAAATCATTGAACTAAACAAACTTCAACAATTAGTTATTTATCATTTTTGAAGTCATTACAAAGCATAATTAGCAATATGTTATGAATACAATAAGCATTTATGCGTTAAAATAGTAATAGAGGTAAAATAACCTATTAAAGTACAAACATTAATGCACTTAACCTCACTTTTACAAAAATTAAGATTTCTCTTTAACCCCATTGTTATTATTTTTTATTTATTTTTTTAACAAAAGCTCATAATATTCCCATCAAACCATGCCACTTTTATTTCTGTGGAAACTAAAAAAGTTTAATGCCAGCGTTCTATGAACTTCTGCCATTCTCCTTTTTATGTGTGAAAAAATTTATGACATAAGATCAATAATGTATCTTTACTATTGCAATGTGTATACAGAATGCTGTCCCCCATTGTAGCCGTGGCAGACATTTTTATAGCATCTTATATAATACAACAGCGACAATAGCGTATAGCCCAAGGAGAGAAATTCTCTTTGGAACCGATACGCTATTGTATCACATACTGAGCTACGATTGTACTATTTGTTGGCTTCTTTTCAACTAGTATTTAATAGAAAAGATGAATAGAAAGATTTCAATGGTTATTGAAGCTGTTGAAGTCCGAATTCGATATCGGTTTTTTTTTATTTTTATTTATTATTTATACAAAAGAATACAGGATTATTCATAATAAATAGCAACCAAAAACCACTAAGGTTTAAACTTGTGCTATCATGAGTCTATCTCAATATCGAACTATACAATTACTAACATCTTAAGGTCTTTAAATGGTTACAATCATTCCTACATAATATTTAAGTAATATTGCTTAAGTTTACATTTGATATTTTTCTGTGTAATACATTTGTTTATTTCTGAGGGTAGACTATTAATAAGTCTCGGTATAATATAACCAGTAGTTCGTTCGCCATACGTATTGTTGGCGCGCGGTGTACGAAGCCTATTCTCAGAAACAGCCCGAGTGCATACAGGATGTTCGATTTCGGTTAAACGTTATTTTGTCATTCGGTCAAAATTTTCATTAGTGAAATTGGCATTTAGCGGCAATTTCACTAATCTGTGTTGTTTGATTACTATTTTAATGTTAAGCCTACATTAAAGGTGGATTACACTAGTAATCAAACCATCACGCGAAATTTCATCGGATTTGGACGTTTGGCACACAGATAGTTTATAACCTGGATTAACTCATAGGATAGACATGCAATGTACTATATATGTGAACCTATATAAAATAACATTTCAACTTTCATCTTGGCTTGTGGTCTCAATCGAACTACCTTTGCATATCCAGTTCCATTTCATATGATTGGAGTTACGGCCCAACAAACTAGTTTTCACTTCCGAGTCGTATACATAAATAAGTGGTTTTTATATTATATATTGATCTTTTTATATTCAGAATAGAAAGTTGGGGGCAAGTTTGGTACACAGATAATTAATATGCCACAAAGATTACATTTTGATCGGATAAGTATTCATTTATTTTTAATTTCCTTTCTTTAGTAACAATTTTAATATTCAGGAATACGTAGGCCGCGCTCTGACTTGATGTGCTGGTTGTCGTCTGTACATCACAGCAAAGAAAAAAAAAAATGTTGGTAGTGTAGTGAAAAGATAAACAATTTTGCCTGAATACCAAACTTTTTGTTCGACTGTCCTTCCTTCCATCAAGTTAGTCTCACGTCTGAATTAGTTGCTAAGTTTAGTTCAAAGCTAAAGGTTTCAACAGGTGAAGAGACGCGAAACTCCAACACAAACGTGTCGGAGTTTCGTGCCTCTTTTTATTTTTGTCAAAACATATTGTGATAAAGTAGCTAAAGGGTAAAGTAGTTGAGAAAAGGAAAGTTGGAAGAAAAGGGTTGGGTTTAGAAACGTGCCGCTTTTCTAGAAAGAATGTGAGAATATTTGGGGGTTCTAGAAGGTCTCTTTTAGGTTTGGAACGTAAATACTTACGACGGAAACCCATTTGTTGATAATGTAATGGTAGTGGCGTGCATTGGTTTTGAGAATAGGTAGGCACTAGGCCGGGTCTAGTCTAGGCAAACGCGGTCAATAATCAGAAAAAAATTGAGGTCCAAAGTGTGGTTATTTGAGTAGGCATGCCTACAATTGCGAAGGTCGAACGTCATGGTATTCAAATGTCTCTAGGACCAGCGGTTTAGGCTGTGCGTTGATATATCAGTCATTCAGAACTTTGAATTTTATATAAGTATATAGAT
Source organism: Amphipoea oculea (assembly GCA_945859645.1). Classification (NCBI taxonomy): domain Eukaryota; kingdom Metazoa; phylum Arthropoda; class Insecta; order Lepidoptera; family Noctuidae; genus Amphipoea; species Amphipoea oculea. Next base: position 20,036,548 of record OX243876.1, read on the forward strand.
TCCCATTTGTAACCACCCACACGTATCTGCCTGTTCAGTCATTTTCCTGCTTTTCCTCAAGTAAGTAATTAATGGCCAGTAAAAATGTTGGAATAGGCAGATAAGTAAATAATTCGGCAGCTTATAAATATTTACGTTCCTAACCTAAAACAATATTACCTTTGCGACGCGTCTCCGGCAAAAAAAATGTTCTGGAGGGTTCAGAAGCCCCTCTTGAAACCCTAAATAGTCACACATTCTTTCTAGAGAGGCGGCACGTTTCTAAACATTAAACCAATAAAAATTATTGTTCTTCATAATATTCAGCAGAAGTTTTTCGAAAGTGTCAAAACCATTCTTTTAATCAGTAGGTACTTGTCTAAAAAACATGCCTGGGTTCACAGAAGAAACATTGATTTTTGTTGTGTTTAAAACTCAATCTGAAGTAAAAATTAAACAAAAATACAGTCGAACTGAGTACCGCCTCCTTGAGTTTGTATAACTAATCACAACATTTTTGTTGACATGAATAAAACCTCCGAATCCTACTTTTATTTTGGTGAACTTGCTGCTGAAATGTGTTCGGAAATTGGAAGTGACCACGGCAATCCAGGAATCCGTTAATCCGGCTTTGGGCGATCCTCGCATACATATTTATAGTTAATTGGATTACTATCTCGAATTCGACACGTGGAACGGATCAACCGATCATTTTCGTGTGCTGTTTTAAAACCGATAATAGACGCCCCCAAACAATAAGTCTGTAATCGTAATACTCAAATTTTACAGGAGATTATGTGTTTCTATTTTTGATGAGTATCTTTTCAACGAGTCGGAGTATTAAGGATATTGATACATCAAACAAAAGCTTTTATTTTTCGTGTAATTCAATTACGATGTAGACAAAATTATCTGTGTGAAAAACCTTGCAATGTAAGAGAATACAATATTAATAACATAATATGATAAGTAAATTATGATCTAGAACGGGGACTGTTTATTATTTTTAAAAACTTTACCTAATTTACAAAAATAACAAAATTAAAACCTAACTTAACTAAAACTACACACAAACTAAAATATAGCGTCGTTATTATTTCATTAATATACACTTACGCCAATATTGCAGTAAATTAGTCAAAAAAGTTGATACGTAACATTACAATACGGACTTTTCCATAGAAATGTAAATTCTTATATCTATGGGACTTTTCCAACGTTATTTCTTATCTTAAAGACGACAAGTAATTTGTTATAAGTCTTATAACCGTATGACTGGTTATTGACACAGTAACAGTATCGTTAGAAATCATTTGTTAAAACCGGACCAGACGTGTTCTTTGATTTTTAAATTGTATACATTAAAAACCTTGTCAGTTCCCATTACGGTTTGAGTTTACTTACTCAAAATAATTCGACAACATTAAAGTGCTAGCGTTTACCAAAGAACTGCACGAAATTCATTTACACCAATAATTCAGTAATAGCATCTTAATAAAATTAATTACACAGTGCATGATCCGTGTTCCGAGTCCCATCCGGGCCACGGGACACGGATCATGCACGGTGTAATATAAACTGCTTCATACAAAATGTATGTAACATTTCAAACCAGTGCCCCGGCCGGGCCACGTACACGGCACGCCCCGGGCACGGCCCTGTCTAACATAAATCATCCCTTATGCGGGTGAAACCACGGAGCGCTGCTAGTATTATAATTTCGAAAGTGTGTCTGTCTGTCTATTGAACCGATTTAGATGAGAGATAGTTTGAATCCCGGGAAAGGACGTAGGATAGTTTTTATCCCGATATTCACAGACACTTATGCGGGTGAAGCCACGGGGCGCTGCTAGTATTTAATAATTACGTCACACTACCTACGATTTTGATTTTTTATCATAGGTCTTCAGGTTCATAAGATGGCTCTACCTAATAGCACAGAATACTTAATAGTACCACGTAAATAGACAGATCTCTTGCAATGACCTTGGAATTGGAACCCTTGCTCCGCTGTATCGCGTTCTTAATACGTTTAGTATTAAATTGGTGAAGGTCGTTTTCAAGGACTAAGGGCCCCAACACACAAACACGATACGACGTCGCGTCGTGCTACGACGAATATGATGGTACAAAAAAATGTACGATGTATATGATCGTAGTAACTTTTCATTCAAACGTTAAAACGATGCCGCGTCGTAGCACGACGCGACGTCGTATCGTGTTTATGTGTTGGAGCCTTTAGAGAATCCTTGTAGTGCTTTTAAAAAAATACTCACCTGTCCACCGAGATGCAGACAAGCACGTTCGAAGACAGGTACAGTCCGAATGCTCGCAATACTAGTAGCAGCTTGCACATCAGGTTGCCCACCAACCAAGCATTTGTGTACTTCCAACCAATCTGTGAACAAACAAGAAAACAATAGGTACTAGTTTTTTGAAGTGAAAACTTCTTTAGCGGCGTTGCACACTTTTTTGTAATGGGTACAAAATGTTAAACTCGCGTCAGGACATCGCGTCAGGACACGTGACCGTCAGGAGAGACTACACAGGGGAGAACTACTACTCCTAACTACTAAGTATCCCCCTCTCTTTCTACGGCGGCGCCAACCGAAGTGAACCAAGTGACACACGACAATGGATGGATGGATGGATGGGTGTGGGTGTGGGTGTGGGTGTGGGTGAAGGTGTGGGTGTGGGTGTGGGTGTTGGTGTGGGTGTGGGTGGGGTGTGGGTGTGGTTGTGGTTGTGGTTGTGGGTGTGGGTGTGGGTGTGGATGTGGGTGTGGATGTGGGTGGATGGATGGATGGACAGCTGATGGCTCGACCGTCTGTGTAGTAGCCACACTGCTGTGTATTCGTAAAATTCGTGTATATAAAGTGTTTAAAATATGGAAATTGAACAAAGTGCATCTATTAATGAAAAAAGTGACGCAGAAATAATGAAAAAAAAAATTAGTGATATTAATTCAATTAATAATTGATTTATTTCAACGTTAATATTCAAGTTTTCACTTCTGCCGGCACTCCCGGAGTGCAACCCGTCTTTTATTTTATTTTTTTTAATTTGAAATGGGCTTGCTCTTGACTCTAGCCTAGGTCAAAGGTGACAGAGACAAAGTCGACGATGGAGCGAGCTTACCCAGAAGAAGCCTGTTCACTCTCACTTTGAAGAGATTCAGGTTGTATGCGCTCGGAAACACAGACGCAGGTAGAGAGTTCCGCTCTTTTGCTGACACTCACTCTTTTTTTATCAAGTTTAGTTTTCGTTGTTTTCTGGGCTCTTTAGTCAACTGAAGCCGCTTGAATTTATCTCGCGGGATGAACTCATCCCGCTAGGTTCGGTTTAGGTCTGGCGGTGTTAATGGATTTCTCAGTGTCTGGATTTGTGGTCGGTTTACGGTAACAGTTAGCGACACTAAGTATTACTTGGAACTTTTAAATAAAACTGCTGAAAACTGTAGGTACAACTTAGTATACAAATTTGACAAAAGAAAAACATAATATGGACACAGTATATTTATATCCTTCTTATTCAGTTTATGAAATATCTTTTAAATTGGTCCAATACTGGAGGAGGAAATAGGCGAGAGCCAAAGCTCGAATTATGAGTATTTACTTAGGCTTTTTCAAAAGTCTTTCCGAACGTATTTCTTCCAGGCGAAATGTGAATTTACTATTAAGTATTCTTCTGCCTTCTCGCTCGGGGTCTACAGGCGGAATGTTATGGTACAGTCACGGAATAAAAAAAATAATATGTTAAACATCTTAAGGTTAATTGGACCGATTTCTGCAAAAATGATCCAGTCCACACCAACTTCATTTCGAGATAATTGAGTTTAAAGTTTATTGCGGTATTTCTCTGGCTTTGTAATCCTAAATGTTGTGTTTTTAATTTTATGTCATTCTAAGTGTACTAATAGTACATTATGATACATGTGTGCTATGTTGATCATTTAACTCGAGGCGGTATTATTCGCGCGAGCCGTAGGCGAGCGCGATAAGGTAGCCGAGAGTTTAATTATCAATGCACACGCGTATCATACGACGTTTTTCAACACACTTGTGAGGAAAAAAACAGACTTGTATTGTTAAATATTAACTTGTATGGATAATGGCGGGCTTGGTTTGTCATTCCGCGCGCCGCGCTGACGTGCGCGCGCAGGTTTACCCATAGAGTAAGTAATGGTCGTTCCTACATATCTATGGTTAAGACTGATCGTAGTGTTGTCGTATGTCAAATTGTAGTTTAGTTAGTATGGAATTAGAAAGTACTATTTGCATAGAGAAATATACATTAATTCAGTGAGAATCCGCAATAATAGAACGCCAGTGGTCTTTTCCGTTTGGTTACGGGAGGGACGACGGAAAATTATAAGGTGCATCCAGACGGAGCGAGCCATGCGCCGCAAGTGCTTTTTTTGTATGTTAGATGCCTCAGCCTGAGGCAACCATACATATAAAAAAATCATTTGCGGCACATGCCTCGCTATGTGTGGATGCACCCTTAGGTGAATGCGCAGTGGTAGACCGCGAAATTTTTTTTTTTTAAGTTTTTTACAATTCGCAGTTCAGTATCAGGTTGTATCTTGATCAAAATGTATATTTATATAATAGATATGTATTTAAAGAATTATAGTCATTAGAATCATTAATATATATATTTAAGTTAGATTTGTTCCCTAAGAACTTTTCCATAAGAGATTTGTTCTTATGGAACAAATCTAACTTAGAAAGATGTATTTAACGATTCTAATGATTATAATTCTGTAAATATCTGTTATAGTCGCGAATCATATTTTGATCAAGATACAACCTGACACTGACCTGAAAATTGCAAAAATCGTTAGAAAATTTTAGTTCATCTTGGGACCAAGGACAATTCAGACTATTTAAAAAAAAAAGTAAAATATGGCTCGCGGATTCTTTTTGGCATGAAGTCTCTTTGAAGAGATTAAAAAAAAAACGCACTTCTCCGACCTCCGACTAGTAAATTAAATAGTTATCTGTGGAAATAAAGCACAAGTACCGTAACGTAAAGAAAAAGCACGCGTTTGTAATACACTGCATTATGGATCTAAAAGCTGTGCATTAAGAGCCATTTTACGAGCAAGTGTGTTGAAAACTAATTTACATGCATGTATGTAGATGGAATAACGATTTCAAATTGTTTTACTTCTTTTTGTTAGTCTGTTTTCCTGAAGGCCATAATTCTTGCAAATCTTCTTCTACGACATCCAAATCAACACCTTTAAATTTCTTTTTTTTAAATTCAGTTCTTTGTAGTCCTCATTAAAGGAAGTTCTCATGAACAAAGAATGTCGAGTCTTTTTTGTGATTAAAATTTCTTTTGTTTTGAGCCAATTTACTGAGTGAGCTAGTTTAGTGATTTTGTTGGATCTCAAATTCTAGAAAAGAAAATAGTAAATAGAAAAATATTTAATGATAAATATTTAATGGTAAACTGGCTCAAAACAAAAGAAATTTTAATGACAAAAAAGACTCGACATTCTTTGTTCATGAGAACTTCTTTTAATGAGGACTATAAAGAACAGAATGTTAAAAAGAAATTTAAAGGTGTTGATTTGCATGTTGTAGAAGAAGATTTGCAAGAATTATGGCCTTGAGGAAAACTGATTAACAAAAAGAAGTTAAACGATTTGAAATCGTTATTCCATCTTATACCAAATGATTGCATTGGTTACTATAAAAAACTGAAGGGAGACGATGCAATAATAGACGATATAAATGGTTATTGTGGTGAGCCTCACTTTGATTTAGATGAGGAGTACGGTAACTTTTGTATTTTTAAAATAAAATAAAAATAATAAACATTTTTGTTTCTATTTTTGTCATACTTTGGTACATTTTTGCATTTTTCTTTCCGCAGCCTACACAGCTAATTCCATAAAAAAATTATTATGTAATAATGATCCACGCGCAAGTTTTCTTGAATATCTACTAAACTATTAAAATTGATTTACTAAATACATGCATGTAAATTAGTTTAGTACACTTAGAATAACATAAAATTAAAAACACAAGCCAGAAAAATACCACAGTAAACTTTAAACTCAATTATCTTGAACTGAGGTTTGTATGGGCTGGATCATTTTTGCTTAAATCGATCCAAATTTCATGCAAAACATACAATTTTATTGTAGGTACAAAAAATTGCAATAAAAAAAATAGAAGGTTTAAATAAATAAATGCCTACTTCATTAAAGTTTTCGGTGTAAAAATAATATTCTGTTTACTTTATAGCCCAGATATTAACTAAATCATAATTTTATATTTAACCGTGAATCGTTTTTCTGAATCAGTATTCTGTAGTCGAATGTTATTTGGAATTGAGTTAAAATGATACAAGGTTATTGGAACATTTAAGCAGAATGATTTTTCTAATATTTTCCATATTTTATAAAAAGCATAATTGTTCCTAGTAGTTTGAATCATTATAGCAAAAAAAATTACACATATCAGGGCAACCAAGAAAATGCAAAAATGATTCAAATAGCTTGAAACACTTATGCATTATAAAAAATGATGTTTGCCATGACAGCTGTGGGTTGGACTATACGGATTTTCGTCAATTATTAACATAGAGTTCTGAGTCTTTGATATGTTAAAATATACCTTATTTGGAGTACATAGGTCACAAAAACTCAAAATTGTCGAGGTTGTGGGTTGGATCATTTTTGCAGAAATTACCTAATTTTATATTTTTTCTACTACATTATTGCAAACTTCCATCCATACTTCCATACTTAATATTATACTCTGTCTGTCTGTATGTTACCTTTTCACGACTAAACCACTGAACGGATTTCGATAAAATTTGGCAGAGAAATAGATGCCCTTTCCCGGGATGCATCCCGGGAAAGGGCATAAGATAGTTTTTATCCCGATATTCCCCCGGGATCGACACTAATGCGGGTGAAACCACGGAGCGCAGCTAGTTTTGAATAAAAATTACGCTTCGAAAAGGTGACATGCGCTCGCTTTGAGTGAACGGAATTTGTTTGCAAATCGCTCCTTGAACGTACATCTCGACATTGTTTCATTTAGAGAGGAATAGCTTAACTCTTAAGCTTTGTCTGCACGAGGGTATCCAATATCAGCACTAGTACTTATCGATTTTCGATAAGCTCGCAAGTGGAATAAAATCTGAAACGGAACGAAATTAGTCCAGAATCCAGAGATAATGCCTGGAATTGTAGTTGTAAGTATAATAATAATTGTTTAACCGGTCAAACGGCGCGCGTCGCCGATCGGCGACGAAACGATAGAAAATCAATTGTGTCTCATTAGCAGAGCTTGACAGATTAATAATAATATTAATGCACATCAGACAACCATCACCATTGCAAACAATAGAGTCCACATGCATACAGACAAACCATTCTTACAAGTAGTTAAACTTAGAGAAATAAATACTTTTCATTCTTCCTAATCCAACTAGAGACAACACTCGATCCCTACGTCTCGAACAGTTTACTTTAACAGCTGCACAAAACTATAGTCTTTATTTCAAAGACATAAAGGGCATATTGCTGTAGGTACACCACATGTTCTCAAAAACTTGTCTCGTCGACCTTTAGGTTGTGAGGCACACATGTTGATTGAGACTTAACCCTTATAAGCAGTGATCGGAATAGGCTGGGTATATTTACCTAAAGTTTAAAGAACAGAGACGAAAATCGGGGACTTCCTTATGAATACTTTAAAAAAAAAAAATATTTTAAACAAACAACATTGATTACGACTTATTAAAGCATTTATAATGTTAATGATAAAATAAGATATTGAAAGTAACATAATTAAAGTTGTAACTGGTAAAAAAAAAATTTTGTCACTAGGAAGTCTCCGATTTTCGTCTCTGTTCTTTAAACTTTAGGTAAATTTACGCAGCCTATTCCGATTACTGCTTATAAGCCTACTTAAAGTGGGGTTTGAGAAAATGAATACCTACAGTAGGCATTTTTGGAGGCTTTGCCCGACCTGGGAATCAAATCCAGGACTTCATGTTCAGCAGTAGGTCTTGCGACCACTGGACCAACGAGGCGGATTCTGAGTAAATATTTCCATAATAACATTGCGAACACGTTTTCATATTTGAAAACGTGTTCGCAATATCATAATATTTACGTTGGCTTAAGTTGAATGTGTACTGAGATTTTGACGAGTTATGCGAACATAAATGTAGCTGATTTTTTTTTCGCGATTTCAGGTTTGGTCCCATAGTAAAAGTTATTCATAATTTTATTTATTATTAGCCTGTGACGTCCCACTGCAGGGCAAAGGCCTCCCTACTCTCTCATGAGAGAGTAGGGGTTTAGACAAATTAACCCACCGCGCTTGTCTAGTGGGAGTTGGTGGGTGTACAGTGGACCGCCTGACTGGGTCCGTGGGCGCCGCCTTTGACGTGCTAGATGTTCATCAGCCGCCGCCCTGAGTTGATATCATGCACTAATATCGACTGTTCCATCCGAGCCTATTTGGGTGTATTTATCCCATAGCCTACAGGTGGCGTTCTATATTTAGTTCAATATTAAATGCACGACAGTTTAAAGTCATATCGTGGACTAATGGTTAAATGTTCATAATGATGAGTAGGTACAATCTCCCATTTCAATTTGTCGCATGTTTTTAATTTCACCCTGTATCTAGCAAGTAGTGGTATACGAATTTGTGTGGGGTATGTATGTAGGTACCACGACAAAAAAGTGAAAAATAAAAACTTTTTTTTACAAAAAAATAACAACCGACTTCCAAAAAAAAAAAATACAAACTGAAAAACAACTTTAATTTCGGTAGTCGGTTGTTACTTTTTTGTTAAATACATATTTAAATTCAGACGATATTAAATTCAAAATTACAAGGTTTCGTGAAAACGCTTCAAAAATATCAACCTCTGTAATGAAATATTTCTAGGAAAAACTATAAAATAGCTTTTATGAGGGAATCTGTCTGTATTTTTAGTAAAAATTGCATTCGCTAGACTTTACCATGTGCAGGATTTTTTTTTTTTTTTTTTCTCGCGGTGGAAATCCTCATGGACTTCCTCTATCGTGGGGGTGACAGAGGGGCATGCCGGACTCTTACCGGCTAAAACCACCGCGGTGTTCCACCTCTACCTATAGCCGGGGGTGCGGGATTCGCAACAGCATTCACCGCTCCCCCGACAGGCCTCGACCCGCTGTTCCTCAGCGGGTCCCACCTCCCCGTGTGCCCATTCCTGTAATGGCCGCACCCACTCTCGAGTGGCGCGCGTGGAACACTGCAGCGCCAACTCGGGCCTGTCTGATCGGACGACGGACGCCCCTAGTCCGCCGACCGCAGGCCACCTTTCATGGAGGTCGCAGATCGTTTCGCACCCTTCTCGGGCGCCCGGTGCGTCTCCTGCGGGAGGGGAGAGAGGATGCGGCTTCTCTCTCCCGCTCGGCCGCCTCCTTTGCAGACATGACATCCTCGCAAAAGGAGGCAACTCCGTCCCATGCGCTCCCGCTCTCGACCATCGATTGAACGACGGCCGGGAGCGAGAGATCGCTCCCGCCTATTGCCGCGATGAGGTCATGGCGCAGCCCTGCCCAAGCTGGGCACTCTTCCAACGTGTGCTGCGCCGTATCCTCAGGGCAAGCCGCACAGTGGTGACACACCGGCGTCTGCTCCCGACCTATACGACACAGGTACTTCCCAAAGCAGCCGTGGCCAGAGAGTACCTGCGTCAGCCGGAAGCTGAGGGCGCCATGCCGCCTCTCGATCCACGCCTCCATGACGGGTCTTACCGCCGCTATAACGGCGTGCCCCACCATGTGCAGGATATGACATTTTTTAAATCCAGTTAAACAAGTATTGGGTCATGCTATCAATTTTTTTTAGTATGTTTTGTGTTGAAAATTTAAAATCATGTAATTGCAAAATGTCCTCAGGCGATGGTGACTACATAGGTAACATCAGGTGGAATATAGGTACACTCAACCGATGACCGTTGGGGTAAACGTGTTCTAAAGTGGAGACCGCGAATCGGTAAACGTAAAGTGGGACGCCCTCAGGCTAGTTGGAGCGACGATGTTCTCAAGATGGTTGGTTGCAGCTGGATGAGAGCTGCCAAAAATCGAGTTGAATGGCGTGCAAACGGTGAGGCCTATGTGCAGCAGTGGACTGCTATAGGGTGATGATGATGATAATATTATTATACACCCAATAACATAAAATATGACATTTTGGCTCTCCTCCCGGCCGCGACTTACGATTTGTAGGCCATAGGTTCGAACCCAGACAGGCGCTTTACTTTGTGTAAATTATTTAATTACCACTGCTCTCAAAAGAAAGAAAACATCGTGAGGAAACAGGCACGTCCTAGAATAAAAAAATCCCGCGTGTTAGATTTACGCCTTATTCCCCCTCACAGAGAGGAGGCCTGTGTCACAATATAATATAGGTACAGTAAGTTATCTAAGGCCGCCCGCCGAGTTATTAGCCTACTCTTGCGTTGATCCCCAGGGTTGTCACTTTTACTTTTAGCTAATATTTTCGAACAAGCAGCACTTGATCTAAATTTATGAAATAAAAAGCATATTATGATTGAATATTTTCCCAATTTATAAATTTAGTAAAAATAAAAAGCCTTTATTCACATAACATTTATTATACTAAGTTACAAATTTGATACCGAGAAAATTTTTCTCCTGTTTCTGCACGTCCGGAACGCTTTATTATTATTTGTTAATGTAAAGTAAATAGAATAGAATAGAATAATATTTATTATATTTATAAAATAAAAATAAAAATATTTATAAAATTCTCATTCTTATGTAAAGTTTTTGTAAAGCTTTTGGGAAAGCATGGACAGGGCATCTTAAATTCTATATCATTCAGTTGATCGTAAATTGACCGGCCAATTTTAATGTTGATGTGGTCCTTTTCGAACGCTTTGCGAAACACCTGCTCCATCCTTTCTACATTATCGACAAAATCATCAGGTGGGATCATGAGTAAATTTCGATCTTTGCCGTAATTCCTGTAATGGGTGTATCTAGATTCTACACTTAAATTACACGCTCGTTGATTAACGTCGACCTAAAGCAACCCTAAGCGTTAGTCGGTCACATGTTACTGTAATTTTGTTAAGTTAATATTATGATTAAGACACCATATTTGGATTGAACAACACATCAGACAATAGAAAAAATAATAATTTCAATAGTAATTAATTTGCAATATTAATTATTGTGAAATGGCCCTTATTACAACTATACGCGACAAATACGTTTACCTAAACGATGTTTTGTACTCAATCCTCTGTTTTATAATATAAAAACTTTTTTACAAAAAAAAACAACCGACTTCAAAAAAAAAAACACTACAAAGTGATAAATAACTTTAATTTCGGAAGTCGGTGTCGTTGGTTCCGCATTTTCGTTTTTTGACACCGACTTCCGAAATTAAAGTTATTTATCACTTTGTAGTGTTTTTTTGAAGTGAAAACTTCTTTAGCGGCGTTGAACACTTTTTGTAATGGGTAAAAAATGTGAAACTCGCGTCAGGGCATCGCGTCAGGACACGTGACCGTCAGGAGAGATTTCCCTCCCCCCCCCCCCTCGCTTTCTACGGCGGCGCCAACCGAAGTGAACCAAGTGAGACACGATAATGGATGGATGGATGGATGGATGGATGGTGATGGTGATGTGGATGGGGATGGTGATGGTGATGGGGATGTGGATGGGGATGGGGATGGGATGGGGATGGGATGGGGATGGGATGGGGATGGGATGGGGATGGGGATGGGGATGGTGATGGTGATGGTGGTGGTGGTGCTGGTGGTGGTGGTGATGGTGGTGGTGGTGATGGTGGTGGTGGTGGTGGTGCTGGTGGTGATGGCGATGGTGGTGGTGGTGGTGGTGTTGGTGGTGATGGTGGTGGTGGTGGTGGTGGTGGTGGTGGTGGTGGTGTTGGTGGTGGTGATGGTGGTGTTGGTGGTGGTTGTGGTGGTGGTGTTGGTGGTGGTGGTGGATTTTCCCTTTTTATATACTTGTACATATTATTATTTTAAGATTGTTAGCTTTTTAAATTAATAATTGATTTATTTCAACGTTAATATTCAAGTTTTCACTTCTGCCGGCACTCCCGGAGTGCAACCCGTCTTTTTTTTTTTAAGTCGGTTGTTTTTTTTTTTGTAAAAAAGTTTTTATTTTTCAATTTTTAGTTGTACCTACCCCACAAAAAAGTAAACAAAAAGATCGTTAATGTAGACAATGTAGATAAATTTTAAGATTGTTGTTGATTTTTCAAAAACCGCTTGTCCGATTTCGATAAAATTTTCATGGGACCATTTGGGAAGTAGGTATACCCTTTCCAACAAAAAAGAATTTTTCAAATCGGTTGGCAAGCAACGGAGTTATGCGGGAACAAACATAAAAAAAAAAATACAAACATTCGAATTGAGAACCTCCTCCTTTTTTAGAAGTCGGTTAAAAACTAGACTTCTTAAAATAAACTTTAGCTCTAAACATAGTATTCAGAAAGTAAATTTGGGAATACATTTATATGGAAAAATGCGACTCGGCTACGCTCTTAATAAAGCAAATAAACTGTGAAATAAACAATACAATACCACATTTTCTAATAATATTTAAGTATAAGTAGATACTTACATTTCTGGTTGAGTAGGAACTATGAAGAATGATAAGTCCGGGTTTGCGAAATCATTATTGAGGCACCCGAAAACACTACAATATTTTTTTCCCCTTTTTGAAGTCATGATACTCGTAATTTAAGTGGCCGCCGCCGGCGAGAGTTGACGAACGCAAGCGGTCATGTAGCGTACGCGCGTGCTCACAGTCGCGCTGCACAGCCCGCACTGCCGCCACCTTATTCCCTCATATATTATGCTAGCGTGTGCGTGAAATCGCGTGCCGACATGGCGCGCGGCGCGCACGCACACATTCAAACCGAGAGCGGCACGTTTGTATGAAGATGTTCTACTGTATATTATACTGTGCCTGTGTCCCAGCAGTGGGAACATTATAGGCTGATTATGCTATTAGACGTTTTAATGTAGATGGGACTCAAAGGGACTACATGACCTAAAGCGCGGTCACTGTGTCGGGCTGCATAGAAAAGAAAGAGAAGCGCGATGACACAACACTGGTAATTTATTGCAAAATATGAAGCAATTATCTATTTACAAAAAAATTTATTGTTTGGAGTAAAAAATTAAAACTCTAGTGCTTTAGTATGTTGCTTGTAGAATAATCTTACAAAAAATCAGAATGATGAGATTAGTATGGTTTTTATTGTAAAAAGAAAGTTTTTAGAGGTATCTTCATGATTTTTTTCTATCATATCAAATTACTCGTAGTTGTATTATGTTTTCAACACACTATCTACTTAGCATATATCCTGAAGAATATCATAATTTTTATTTATTTTGTATACTGTAGTCGATCATAATATACTTTTAGTGCTTCTAAAACTTGCGTTTATCCCCTGAATTGGTGAAATGTAGGTGTACTATTAGGTGCACCTCTAGTCTGCCTAACCCCTTGGGGAATTCAGGCATGATATCATGCCATGTTACATGCCCTTAAAGGGTCCCTACATAATACATAGTGTAAAATTAATACAGCTAATATAAATCTGTGTGAAGAAACTGAACGTTAAATCAACGTACTTAAAGTCTATTCAAACTTATGTGTCAAATTAATATTATTTCAAGTTAGACAAATAACAACGTTATTTTAATGGGAATTAAGTCGATTTCAGACGGCTGCCCCATTTCAAAACCTAGTAAGGACCTAAAACGAAGTTTTACAGGAGAGCGCATAAACGTAATAAGACCGATCAGCCTTTAAAAAGTATTTATGTAAAAAAAAACCATTTTTGTAAAAAGTGTCCCTTACTAGGTTTTGAAATGGGGCAGCCGCAGAGTGACTAGTACTATTGAAAAAGTTATAAAAATGTTTGAAGTTGTAGCGTAAACTGAACTTTATTACACAATATTTCGGATTTAAAGTTATTTTTCCATAAACTCATATTTGTTTACATTTTTGGCAAATAAATCGCGAATTTACATTAGACGCAATTGCGAAGGAATATAATAGAATTTTCTTTAGTAGAGTAACCAAGACTCAACAAGATTGTTAGTAAAACTTACGATTATGTTAGTAAGCACCATAGAAATCTTTCATATATCTATGGTAAGCACAGATACTAAACCAGTGGCGGATTTACCAACAGGCTGAGTAGGCTGGAGCCTAGGACGGCAGATTTTAGGGGCGGCAAATTTCGGGCTAACATTTTTTTTAAATGTCTTACCTACTGAAATTAAAAAGTTTAATATTTATATACCTACCATTTTTTTTATTTGGAAAGATTCAAAATGAATGCTCAAATCCAGGCTTCTACCGTAGATTTGATCACACTTGCCGATCTTTACAAATCTCTTTGAAAATTTTTCGTGGCTGAACGAGAAAATTTTAAGTATTTTTAACCTTTTGAACGCCATTGTCACAAATATATGACAAAATACACGTCGGTCGTCGTCGTCGGATATTATGAAATAAACAATTTAATCATTACTTTTGTGTTTTTATTTATATAATTTACAAGTTTAAGCTTCCGTCTATATTGTATTGCATGAAACTGGCCTGGCGTCAAGGGTACGGCGATACGTTTATACTCTGGCGTTGAAAAGGTTAAGAAAAGGCGATGGAATTAAGCGTGTCGAAGCAGTATACAAAAGACATGGGACATTATTGTAGAGGTCGGTAGGGGCGGCAAAATTTGAATAGTCCACTGGCGGCAAATGTGTAAATCCGCCACTGTACTAAACAATATCTACAAGACATAACGGAATAGTTACAAGTAGACAAAATAATTATTCAAATACAATTCAAGCAATCGTTCCAAACCACAGAAATGAATCTTCAGGATCGTTTCAATTTTAAAAGTTAAATCGAAACATGGCGCCAGCTTTGTATACAGTGAGATAAATCGGGAAGTTCCTAGGAAAATAGTTAGGACGGAAAACAAATGCATAGCGCTGAGGAACTGGAGACGGCTCGCGATTGAGTAAACACTCCGTGCTAAGGTTTTCTCTAAAGAACGAATTTCCCAAGGGAGATAAAGATAGCAGCAAGATTTCTCTGAACGAATGTATTTTATTACGTAACTTTTGCAACGGTGATGACAATGAAGACTATTATCAACTTTAAGTATTCTGTGCTATTATTTAAGTTTTTATTAACTTTTTGAAGTGAAAACTACTTTAAGCGCGTTGGGCAATTTTTAAGATGAGAAAAAAACCATTGAATTCGCGCCACTGTTACCGTAACGACACCACTTCGGATGTGTTCGGATGTCCTCGGGATGTACTCGGTTTTAATGTACATATATCCGATATGTCAGTGAGTGATGGCAAAGTATTCTGTTTGTGTTTTGTTTTCACTTCTGTCGGCACTCCCGGAGTGCCACTGTTTTTTTTTTTAATAGACTTAATTCTGGGTAGTACTTATTTATTTTGTGGCATTTTCTATCTTTTTAGGTTTATTTTGTGTTAAATAAAATAAAACTATACAAAAATGTCATTAAATAGAAGAAGAATAGTCTTTGAAGATATAAGCCCAGTTTAGCGATTACCGGTGATACCAATAGAATCGTCGCGTCGCCAGATAATTTTTATCTGAAGGATAAAAATTGCGGTTTACTTATATTTATACTTATTCCTCATATAAAACTTATCTAGAGGGTCTTGTGGCTAAGTAATAACAGCCGCACGGGTCGATCGATCAGGTTAAGCTACGCTTGCCGCGGTTGGTCCGTGGATGGGTGACCATCTTTACATACCAAGACCCCTCTGTGCCTCGGAAAGCACGTTTAGCCGTTGGTCCCGGCTGTCATTCGTGGATCTTTGACAGTCGTTACGGGTCGTCAGTAGCCCGAAAATCTGACAACCAGTCTTACCAAGGGCTATCGCATTACCCAGTAACTGGGTTGTGGAGGTCAGATAGGCAGTCGCTCCATGTAAAATACTGGTATTCAGTTGCATACGGTTAGACTGGAAGCCGACCCCAACATAGTTGGGAAAAGGCTAGGCGGATGATGATGATAAAACTTATTTGACGATTGAAAATGTAAATCAGCCATGAACTGAGAGTCTGACACGGGATTCCGCTCCACCCAGAGCGGGAGGAGTCAACTGATGATTTCCTATCCACAAAAAAAGCCATAAGCTGAAGTGGGAGAAAACGAACGAATAAAGGTAAAAAGATCATATTTTATATTGAAATTGGTTCTCCAATCAGTGAAGTACATCGAATAGGGACACATAGTAGGAATACTAACTGATATTAAAATTCCTTGGAATATCGGGTGACGCAATTATTTACGCTAAGAAAATGGATATGGAAGGAACCACTTGTTTTGTAAAGCGTTCGAAACGGAATTGCGATAACAGCATATAATCTGTCCCTGGATAGACGAAAGATTAGTTTCTCTCGAAAATGGTTAAGATTTATTTTCATTATTTATTTTTGTTTTGTTTTACTAAGTAGGTAAGCTAACTTATCTTTTGAAGTGAAACTTCTTTACGCACGCTTGACTTGGGGAGTAAGCTGGCGAACGCGTGACGTAAGCGTTACGAAAAGTGTGATCGGGCGAGGCGAACGGGAATTGAGTGGGGGATATAAGCAAGAGAAAGCAGTGCGCGCGCTCATTTTCTTTCTCTCTTCCTCTCATAGCCAAATACGTTTGAAGTTTCACTTCAGTCGTATGGTCATAAGCACACTCGGTTTTTTTGGATTATTCCACTTTGCCCCACCGGCCGCCCCACTGGTGGGGCAAAGTGGAATGTCAAAAATTTTGCAGTGGAATCTGCCCCACTAAATCGAAATAGTGGGGCAGATTCCACTGCTTTAAAATCCTGTTGGATTCTGCCCCACTAGGGTTGGCGCCTTAGAATAAACGTACAAACATTTTATTTTCGCAAATTTTGTATTTCCTAGTTGTTTCTGGAAGGATAAGGGATGTAAATCGCAGATTAATTACACGTTTTGTTACATGCAGCATTGGAGTAAGAATGACCAAACCGTCATTTACCTACACAATAGACGTGCATTTGGCCATTTGCATTTCTTATCAGTATAGTTCATTTTGAGACCCACTCTTTCGGAGGCTCTACTGAGGTCATCGAGCATTGTACTGAGGTGCTCCATAGTCTCAGTCATGACTACAATATCGTCGTCCTTTCCAGTCCAGAACCTTGAAGACATCCTCCAGAGCAGCGGTGAACAGTTTCGGAGAGATAACGTCTCCCTGTCTCACACCTCGCTGCAGAAGGATAGGTTTCGAGGTCTGGTCCTGGAGTCGGACTGACATAGTGGCGTTTTCGTACAGACACTTCAGCACCTCGATGTACCGATAGTCGATCTGGCACCGTTGAAGAGACTGCAGTAAAGCCCATGTCTCGATCGAATCAAAGGCTTTCTCGTAGTCCACAAACGCTAAGCAGAGAGGCAGGTTATACTCTTCGGTCTTCTGTATAACCTGTCGCAGCGTATGTATGTGGTCTACGGTGCTAAAGCCTTTACGGAATCCGGCTTGTTCGGGAGGCTGGAAGTCGTCAAACCTGCGCGCGAGACGGTTCGTGATGACTCTCGAAAACAGCTTGTAGACATGGCTCAGAAGTGAGATGGGCCTTTAATTCTTAAGAAGGGCATTGTCACCCTTCTTAAAGAAAAGTATCACCACACCTCTGTTCCATGCCTGTGGTGTTTTACCCTCGAGTATGACGGAATCAAACAGCCTCTGAAGGGCCTTAAGAACGGGTTTTCCGCCGGCCTTCAGGAGCTCGGCCGTAATTCCGTCATCACCCGGTGCCTTGTTGTTTTTAAGCTGCTTCAGAGCCATCCTAATCTCGTACAGGCTGACGTCCGGGATGTCTTCGGTATAGTGTCGGGTCAATCTAGCTCTTGGGTCGTTTGCCAGATTCGTAACGGGGTTGCTTGTTGACGTGTATAACTGTCCATAGAACCTCTCGATCTCTCTCAACAGCTCAGGTTTGGCGGATACGATCCTGCCATCATCAGTCTTCAGTTTCATAAGCTGGCTCTGCCCAATAGACAGATCTCTAGCAAAAACCTTGGAGCCTCTATTTTGCTCTATCGCTTCCTCAATACGGTCTGTATTGAAGCGGCGAAGGTCGCATTTCAAGGACTTAGAGATCTGTCTGTTGAGCCGCCGGTACTTTAGAACATCATCTGAAGATTGCAGGATCATCTCGCGCCTCTCCTTCATGAGCCGCAAAGTAGGATCAGAGAGCTTCTTTTTCGTATTCGTACGACGGGTCTTGAAGATCTTAGACCGGACCGTATGGACAGCTTCCACGAACCCATCGTTATATTCATCCACGGAGCTCCCCATATAATGCATGTACTAGAAATATTTGCACGACTGATAAGTCGAATACAGTAAGACTAAAATTATTTTACCATGTTATATTGTAAGTACCTGTATTCTGGCAAATAAATACAATTTCATTTCATAAGGCTGTATTATGCCATACCAAATGATAATTAATGTGTGATTTTGAATAGTTAAATAAATAGCATTTCGTTTTCTATTTACGGGGACGAATCGTACTCAGTTTGTGATTTTGAGCTTAAATAAAGTAGTAAAAACAAATCTAGTTGCCATTAATAAACAAATATTTAATTTAATTTTAAAAATTAATTTAATTTAAAGTCGCATAATATCTGTGATTTTAAAAGTTTAGTGTACATAGTTATATTTTATTAATAAAAATTTGCGAGAATAAAATGTTTGTACGTTTATTCCAAGGCGCCGACCCTAGTGGGGCAGAATCCAACAGGATTTTAAAGCAGTGGAATCTGCCCCACTATTTCGATTTAGTGGGGCAGATTCCACTGCAAAATTTTTGACATTCCACTTTGCCCCACCAGTGGGGCGGCCGGTGGGGCAAAGTGGAATAATCCGTTTTTTTTTATATGCGCTTATTTCTGTGACAGTAAAAGATTTTCTTTCAGAGCAGTGAACGAAACCGCACCGTCATGCTCGGGTCGGTGACGCTGAATCGGGTATGCTCGGCTCTAGCCGTTCGGTGAAGCTGATTCGCGCATAATCAGCGCTGAATCGGGTATATTCGGCTCTAGTCGGTCGATGAAGCTGATTCGCACATAATCAGCGATGAGTCGGCCATATTCGGCTCTAGTCGGTCGGTGACGCTGATTCGCGCATAATCAGCGCTGAATCGGGTATACTCGGCTCCAGTCGATCGGTGTTAGGTTCCTTTAAACGGGGTTCCGTCGACAACGCCTTATTATTATTGTTTTCCTAATTGACTAGAATTTACCCGCATTGTTTTTGTGAACGCGGTGTGGTAATTTTATAGGAGATTCATGCATTTTGTCAAAGGTATGAATTGAAACGTTTAAAAACTGTCACTCGATAAAATGTTTTTCTTGGTAATAAGTTTTATATTAACTAAACAACATTCTCGGATAAAGAATATTTAATTTGTTATTCTATGATATGAATATCGAAACATAAAATTTTATTTGTAACAAAAATCAATATTTTAAATTTTTTCAAAGTAAGTATTTTGCGTATCATTCTATGAAATGGTGAAATGAGAAAAAATTTACGTGAAACGAAATTCTATAAAACTGTTACCGATAAAACAACGTGCAACCCAGTTTAATACATCATTAGACTAAACATACATACGAGTACATACATACCGGATCGAATACAGAACCTCCTTTTTTGAAGTCGGTTAAAAATATAACAAAAAAAAAAACACTACAAACCATACAATAGGCAACATTATCGCTTTCTGCGATCTCTTCAAGGCAACCTTTATTTAAACCTATTTGTTACACCATAAAGATAACAATAATGTTCTAGCTACAAGCACGATTTCACGCCTTGAAAAGGGTTCGTTTCTTTTTATAGAGCCTTAGTGACCCATACAATAATACTATAGACGTGCCACCGAGAATACACAGTTGAAACGGCCACTCTATCGGCTATATTTTGACTCGAATGGCCCAGTAACAACGATAAACTGGTCGCTGTAGGTTTGATTGCCACACGAAGTAAATGTTTGTAGGGGCCAGGCAAACGAAAATAAACACGCAACAGCACAGAGGAAATACTTACAAGGGGTGAGTCAACTGGACCCACTCGATCTGGACCCGCGAGTCCAGTCGACGAAATCAAATTTTGAATTGGTCGACTGGACCCACTGCCTAATTTCATCATTAGTACAGTCAAGGAGTAAAGCCGAATCTTTTAGTTTTATTTCTGAACTATGACTGAAAATATACATAATATTATTCAATTAGGTACACTTATTAAAATAATTAAGGCACAATAAGAATTATTATTATTAATTATCTCTTAAATTCATCTTTGTCGGTTTATCAAACATCCCACACATAATCTATATACCTGTTGCAAATCGTACAACAAACAAATGGTCTACTATTCAACTGTTTTTAATAACTTTACAAACAAAATAAATAGTTCTTTTGACAACGTAGCAGTAGAGTCTACGCAAGCTACGACGTAGCACGCTCGTAGCGCCGTAGTAGTTATAGTCGTAGCAAATTACGACCGCGCATCAATTGACTTATTCCAAAGATTTATAATTTCGATTTGCCCTCACCAAATTTAGGTTCGCGAGTGAGAAGGTGTAAGGTTAGGTTAGAACCATAGAAATGTAAAAAAATATCTATGGTTAGAACTGAGACTAACCGCGCGCGAGCCGAGCGAGCAACGCAAAGCGGAGCCGCGGCAGCGGCCGGTAAGCCGTACATCCGAGTTGGTCACAGAAACTTCGACATTTAGTATTTTTAGGACCCCGAAATATAAATTATAAGAAGTATACAAAAAGAGCCATTAGTCATTGTATTAGAGTGTTCAGTAGTATTTTAGGAGTGCAAAAGTGGGAGTTATTAGAGGTTTGACTAAATATATGCTAATCTATGATATCTTAACTCAACACTGCTCTATCTGGGAAGAAGATAATTATAGGACCAAATATTCGGCTATAAACTCATACCTAGTTACATTTATTTATTTACATGAAAGCATAATAAAGTAATTATGTTATACATGAAAACGAAAAAAATGAATCATGTATTTTTCCTATTAAGTCATTAAAGTGAATAAAACCGTCTAGCGACTTGTGGACGATAATTATTATGTACCTACTATCGCGGACACTGCCGAGTGACCACCACTTTTTTTTTTTATGGATGGGAAATCATCAAATGGCCCCTCCCGCTCTGGGTGGAGCAGAAGGGAGTGTCAGACTCTTACTGACTAAAACCCATCCGTGTTCCTTCCTTAGCCCTTTATGTTCCGGGGTAGCGGTAACCCTTTCGTACAATCCCGCACCCCCGGCAGGCTTCGGCCCTGGCAGGCCCCTTCCTTTATGCTGACATCTCTTTGAGGCGCGCGTGGAACACGTACGCGCCGTCCGGTACGGGCCTGGTCCTGATCGGACGGTGAGCTACCCATTACTCTCCGTCCGCAGGCCCACAGCCTGACCACCACTAAGTTCATTTTTGCTTGCACTAAAAAAATAGAAGCGCTCTCTAGTAAGCGCGCCAAGGTCAAATAGTTCGTCCATATTATTCACAAAAGGAGTACACGTGATGCGTCACTAAGCTGCGCAGTGCAGGTTGCAACTAATTGCGTTATCGCTTTCCTAATAGACGAAACGTGGCTTGGCGCCGCCGCAGGATTTAGACGAAAAAAATTTTAAGTGATCAGGCGGAAAAGGCCGCGATGGTACATATTATATCATTCTATTCAATATACATAGACTCGGGTCTAATCCACAAAGTAAAATGAAAATGCCTGAAGCACAAAGCGTTCATATACATATAAAGTAAACAAAAAATAACTACATTTTCCGAAAAGTCGGTTCAATTTACTAACAAATTAACAATTTGTATGCATATTATCGTACCTACAGTAAATTCTCATTTTCTAGATTGCCAATAACTATTCACAAATCCAGACTCCGGGCTGCTTCTGAGAATTTTATAATGGAATAAACCTAACCTACTTAGGACCTGCGGGCCTAGCACGAACGCGCGGAGTAACGTTTTATGTAATGCGTAGATTTAGTATTATGTATTTATTTAAGTATACTGATGTTATTTTTATTTTATTTTTGTATTATATGTGTAGGTTTATTTAATACTAGCGGCCCGCCCCAAATTCGCACGGGTGCAATTTTTTTTTCGAATTTCCAAAATTTTCTTTCATACAAACCTTGTCCCGGCAATACCGATCACAACAAAGAAAGAATTAGCGAAATCGGTCCAGCCGTTTTCATGTTATGTCGTGACAACGGAAAACGGGTTTCATTTTTATATATATAGATTTTAGTTTTAGACTTCACACATTCATATTTTTCTCTTCTTGTTCTCACACACTATTGTCTACATTTCTTTTTTTTTTACTTTTCCTTTCGCAGGTCTGCTGGAAGAAATTTCTTAAGAAATAAGCAGTACCTTTGTACTCAAATTGTAATTATGGCATATCCTTATGTATTTTACTGTGTGTACATAAATAATAAAATAAATAAATAAACCACCTGTAAATTGTTTTGAAAGCATTTTACTTGCCCCACAATCCCCCACAGTTTGGGTTACAGTTATGTTTTAGTCCCATGTAATAGTGGGTGGTTGATGGCTCCTATTGCCATCAACCAGGCACAAATTCAGACCCTGGGCTACTACTGAGAAAGATGGAAAAACACGAGGACACTTTGCTTGACCTGGGCTTCGAACCCGGGACCTCATGCTCGGCTGTAGCGCTTGCGGCCTCTAGACCAACGAAATACATTAATAAAAAAATTATAAACACAAGAGAGAGTTATAGTAACGATTAGTCGTGAGGTGCAAAAAACTTTTACCTAACAACATCCAGTGACATCGCATAAACTTTGTAGCGCTCGAATAAAGTTTAAAAACAGCAAACAGTTTGTTGTACAGGATATTGATTGGTCCCCACAGAAACAAAATAAAATGGGATGTAAATAACAATTTTCATCCCTAGGGATGACCCTAGTGATGTAAATAACAATTTTGTTTCTGTGGGGACTAATAACACGCGAAATCCATAGGAACTTTACCATCAAAGTCTCTATGGATTTCGCATGTTATTCGTTTTTTTTAAACAATGAAATCCATGCTAATTTTATAAATGGACATGAACCATTAATCGAATCCAAAATAATTCCTAAAAATATTATTGAACACCCTAAAAATACTAGATGGGTAACTGCGACCGACTTGGATGTAGCGCTCGCTTGCTGCTACCGCGGCACCGCTTGCATCGCTCGCTCAGTTCGCACGCTTGGTCGTTTGGTTCTAGCTTAGCTACCGAGCAACTGTGAGAAAAAGACCATTAAGCTCAATAGTTCAAAAAAGTATGCATCATTAGAAGCGCAAAAAGTTTTTAAGAGGGTCATTAATTTTAAAAAAAACCGGCCAAGTGCGAGTCGGACTCGCCCATGAAGGGTTCCGTAGCAGCAAGTAACATAATATAAAAGTTCTTGTAGTTCGTTGTAACTTTGTGAAAGGTAAATTGCGGTTTTCGATTTATGACGTACTAGCTGCGCCCCGCGGTTTTACCCGCATAAGTCTCGATCCCGTGGGAACATCGGGATAAAAAGTACCCTATGTCCTTTCCCGGGACTCAAGCTTTCTCTATACCAAATTTCATCAAAATTGGTCCAGCCGTTTGAGCGTGAAGAAGTAACAAACATATAAACACACACACTCACAAACTTTCGCCTTTATAATATTAGTGTGATTAAAAAAAAAACTACTTACTAGATCTCATTCAAACCAATTTTCGGTGGAAGTTTACATGGTAATGTACATTATATATATTTTTTTAATTTTATCATTCTCTTATTTTAGAAGTTAGAGGGGGGACACGCACATTTTACCACTTTGGAAGTGTCTCTCGCGCAAACTATTCAGTTCAGAAAAAAATGATATTAGAAACCTCAATATCATTTTTGAAGACCTATCCATAGATACCCCACACGTACAGGTTTGATGAAAAAAAATTTTTGGTGTTTCAGTTGTAAGTATGGGGAACCCCAAAATTTATTGTTTTTTTTCTATTTTTTTGTGAAAATCTTACTGCGGTTCACAGAATACATCTACTTACCA
Source organism: Amphipoea oculea (assembly GCA_945859645.1). NCBI lineage: Eukaryota > Metazoa > Arthropoda > Insecta > Lepidoptera > Noctuidae > Amphipoea > Amphipoea oculea. Next base: position 20,060,747 of record OX243876.1, read on the forward strand.
AGTTTCAACAATATAGTTCTTATAGTTTCGGAAAAAAGTGGCTGTGACATACGGACGGACGGACAGACAGACAGACAGACATGACGAATCCATAAGGGTTCCGTTTTTTGCCATTTGGCTACGGAACCCTAAAAAGTGTACCTCATTAGAAGGTCGATAAGTTTTTAGAGGATAAGTTCTTTCGTAGGTTTTGTAGAATAAGTTCGGTAGGTTTTTCTATTAGGGATTTCTCAGTTACAGCCCTGAGTTTGGCAGTCGGAAAGCATGTTAAGCCGTTGGTCCTGCGCCTGACCTCTCTCCGGTCATGTCGGATTTCCGTGTCGATTGCCGTTGGTGAGAGTGAGGGAAGAGAGAGTCCACCTGCGTCTGCGCACACACTTTTGCACTATAACATCTCCCGCGCCGATGGCTAGTCTCCGTTGAAATTGGCCGCTGTGGCCACAATTCGGTCTGGAGGACTATTATTAAAGGACCAGTTAAATATTTGCCGTATAGATGAGAACGTAACTCTGTCTAACTGATACCTTTTTACGCCTTTATGAATTTCGACTAGCTGCGCCCAGCTGCTTCACCCGCATAAGTGTCGATCCCGTATGAATATCGGGATAAAAAAAGAACGAACCAACGTAATGAACGAACGAACGAAGAACGAACGAACGACTTAAAGAACGTTTCAAGTTCCTTCATGACACACATAATAGATATCTGAGGTCATCGGAAAACCTGAGACTAGAGATGCCGATGCATTCCACTAGTTTCTATGATAAATCTTTTACTGTGCAAGCAGTACGGTTATGGAATGACTTGCCCGTGTCGATAAGGCGTGCTCAATCTTTATCCACTTTTAAGACTATGATAAAAAAGCACTTTCTCTCTCCTTAAACATTGTCATTGTATTTTCTTTGCTCCTGTTTCATGTTTGTTATTATGTGTATGTATATATTTATATAGATTAATAGTACTTTATGTATGTATTTATTGTATTGTGTAAATGGTACACCACAGACTGCCTACAGTATTTGTCTGTCCTTCCCATTTTTAATCCATCCAAAGGTTGTCTTTAAAAGATCGCTCTTAGGGATAAGACCGCCCATTGTGTCACGCATTGTAAAGTTTTCTATATTTATGTCTGTAATTTATATGGTGTACATAATAAAGAGTATTCTATTCTATTCTATAAAAAGTAGCCTATACCTTAATCCAGGGTGTCAGCTACATCCATACAAAATTTTATCAAAATTGGTCCAGCCGTTTGAGCGTAAAGAAGTACCTATCATATAAGCATACACACACACTCACAAACTTTCGCCTTTATAATATTAGTGTGATCTAATTTAGCAAGTAGGTACAGTCATCAAAGGAGATAAGTAACCAGGGTCATCGGATATAGTTGAAGTTTAGTACGAAACCGGTGGATGTTTTCGAATAAATTAATAGAAAACAAACACTGTTGATTTATCAAATTAAATTTCATTCGAAAAAATCCATTGGTTTCTTACAGAACTTCAACTATATCCGACGACCCTGGTTACTTATCACTTTTGGTGACTGTACATAGACTATGAAGGTGAGTTAGGACATTCCGACGTCCATGCAAGCGAACCGGCGGCGGGCAAATGCTTGTCATTTATAAAAACTCTTGGGAATTTGTGTCATTTTAGACCGACCCACGCAGTAATGTGTTGGGAGGAAAGGTGGATCCCTCAGGCAAAATATTATAATTGTGTATACAGTATAATCCACGGATATAGATAGACCTAGATAACGCAAGTATCAGATCTGTATGAAAACACTTATTAGTGATGGGAAAATCAAATCGATTCAAAGACGCCGCCGCGTGCGGCGCCCGTCTTGCCCCACCCCCGGGGTCTAGCGCCAGCGCTCACGCTCACCCAGCCAGCAGTACACAGCAGAGCCCTGATTCACAACCATACGACAGGCTATCGTATCGAAAACCTGACATTTCGATAACCTGATTTGACTTCCCCTCAACAGCAAATAGCTGTTGGAAGAATAGCGGGCGTCTATTTGATTAAAACTGACAAAATTTTCGGGTTTTGGACTTGTGAACAGCATTGAGAAGACTCCTACGATGACAATGATTAATGTTCGATACGATACGGAAGCAAATCGAGTGTTTGTGAATAAGGGGGCAGGACTGAGCTCGAAAGTGACGGCTTACGATTTTTTTACGTAAGCTGGTGTGATTTTTGGCACTCGAAGTAGTTGCTCTTGCGTTATCTAGGTGTATCTATATCTGTGGTATAATCTATCTGCCACAAGTAACGACTCTAAAAATACCTACGTCTAAGTTACTCGTATTAATATTAAAAAGAGCTGAAATTGTTCATATATTTATGTTATCGATCTGCCTAGCCTTTTCCCAACTATGTTGGGATCGGCTTCCAGTCAAACCGGATGCAGCTGAATACCAGTATTTTACATGGAACGACTGTCTATCTGGCTTCCACAACCCAGTTACTGAGTTAATACGATACACCTTGGTTGTCAGACTTTCGGGCTTCTGACTACCCGTAACGACTGTCAAAGATCTACGAATGACAGCCGGGACTAACGGCTTAACGTGCTTTCCGAAGCACGGAGGGGTCTCGGTATGTAAAGATGGTCACCCATTCACACAAGCTAGTCTGTCATACCCTGAGTTGGTAGTAGGCAACTAACCTTGCTGACTATAGCTAATTTTTAAACCAGAACGAGATTTTCTCACAGCGGAAAAGCAGAAACACACCAACAGCTCAAACAATGTTTTTTCAAAATGAAACGTTTTGTAAATACAAAAAAAAACCTTGTACAAAATATCAATTAAGCTCGCACATTTTTTGCCCCTATGCAGAAAAATTTGTTGTAAGTCGTTTATATGCCATGCAATATTGGAATTCTGCCAAAACACAAAATGTCTGTATATTTTTATGTTTCTCGTAAGCCTGACCTAACAGAACGTTACATTAGGAATCCAATCCTTTCAGTTGACAGTGAGGTTGCGTACAGAATAATAAATAGGTACAAATTGGCGCAGACATGGCGCGGCATGTGCTTCTTTCCGGGACCTCTCAGGGGACAAATAAACTCGTATGAATCTTGTAGCTCAGGGCAGCGTTAACAGGGTCAGAAGGCAATCACACTTCATGTGGATCAAGTTACGAGTTCGTACGTGTGGTTCCACTTTCATAAAATCACGCCTTTAAGGGAAGGTTCATATCTGACGGAACATGCGTCGCGTATATCGGTCGCGTAACGCCAGAACAGACAAATGTATAGAAAAACACTTGACCGTTCACACTCAACCGATGATACGTTAGTGCGTCGAGCGAATAAATAGACGCAATCGAAGTTACGCCCGACGCATTATCTGACGGAAGATGCGTCGCGTATAATCGGTCGCGTAACGCCAGAACAGACAATTATATTATAAAACATTTAACCTTTCACACTCAACCGATGATGCGTTAGTGCGTCGAGCGAATAAATAGACGCAATCGAAGTAACACCCGACGCATTTTCAGTCAGATGTGAACCGACCCTTAGCCTCGTATCCACTAGGCAACATTTGGCGCGCGACATGATGATAAACATGTTGAAAGTTAACGTGGAACTTTTGTTTAGCACCGTTGTCTAGGTATCTACGCATGATCAGTCGTCGACAACATGTCGCCAGAGGAACTAGTGTTGATTTCAGCGGCGATGGTTATAATTTTATCGAAAATGCATCAAAAATTAAAAAAAAACCACGTTGGTGGGTTAGAAATGACTAACAAAATAAAGAAAATGTATTCAGTGATCTCCGTGTGGTTGATGGATCTTTTACGAATTTTACGCGAATGAACACTCTTTCGCCAGCTGGCAACGTCGCGCGCTGTTGTGCAACGCTGCCGAACATGTTGAGCGTCACGTGTTGTGCATCAATTGTTGCCTAGTGGATACGAGGCTTTATTCGCCGAAGAGACAGATAGAGGAGTATGTTACATGTCGCCAGTTGTTTCATAACTCCCTAGTAGTTTTGATTGGGAGCAGTAGTGGCCACAGAACAGATAATTTAACTGTTCTGTGGTGGTGGCCCAGGCAGCGGTAAGAGCCCCCGACTTATGAGTCGCAAGTCGTGGGTGCGAACCCAGCCAGGTTTTACTTTGTGTTAATAATTTCATCACCACTGCTCTTAAAACGGCGAAAAGAAACATCGTGAGGAAACCAACATGTCCTAGAACCAAAAATTAGAAGACATTTGACCTCTACCAACCCGCACTGGGCCCGCGTAGTAGATTACAGTCCAATCTCCCTCGAAGAGAGGTGGCCTGGATTTGTGACCCAGCAGTGGGAACATTAAAGGCTTATTATGCGTATGCTATTAATTTTGCTAAGTAATTTTGATTATTGATATATTTGACACCTATCAAGTATTTTTTTTTAATATTTTTTATCATGACCATAGATACAAGTCTTTCAGTCGAATACATAGATGGGTTTTAACTTAGATGTAATAAATCTTACAAAAGTTATTAAAGTAAAGTTATGTTACCATAGCTACAACAATTTAATCTTGTATGTTAAGATTAAAATAATATAGAAAAATCTGAGTGAGATATTGACACCTCAGAACTTATTCTTTGGAGTCTCATCAAGTAATTTGAAGTAAACAAAAACCAAGCTAAACAATTTATTAATTGTATGTTAAAATTACAATAATCATAATAGTGAACAACAGATATGCCACGAACATCTAATTAAAAAAGCTGTTGGGATGTCTTGACCTCGATTTTATTATTAGTTTTTTATTTCTTTTTAGTTCTCGTTATTTCTCTCTGGCAACATTCCCTTTCAAAGAACTTCAATTTAAAAGTCTTGGCGTAAGACAAAGTTACAAAGTGAGAAAAATATACAAGTCTAGAAGTTATATTTTTTTTATATGGAATTGAAGGTTTATAATATTTTCCAATGAAAAGTAATATTCCGTAATATAGTGAGAATTTGAAGTTAAGAACTTCACCAACCCTACTCTTGCATTAAAGCCTTCGAAATGTAAATTTCTTTGCACGAAACGTATGAAGTAAAACAACAAACAACAACGCAAACCTGAAAAACAGCTGTTCCCTACATTTTGACGAGTCATGCGAACATAAATGTAGGGAACAGTTGATTTTTTTTCGCGATTTCAGGTTTGTTCCCATAGTAAAAGTTGTTCATAATGATGAGTTTGCGTTAATTCAATAACACGGTGTATATAACAGTGCAGTAGTGTGAGAAACATGATTGTATATCTATTTTCCGAGTAATAAAAGGCTTTATTATTTATTATTATGTATACAGTTCAGCACCGGGTAAGTACCTACTTGGCGACTATCGCCCAAACGGAGCGCGTGAAAGGGGATTATGCTCTATGAAAGGTTTATTTGAAATACAAAATATATTTTAAGATGAATATTTTCCGCTTCGGTTTGTTAAAAGCGTATGTACTTACCTATATACATAACATACATTCAAATCAAATCAAAAGTCATTTATTCAAACTACGCTGAGAATCAGCACTTTTCGAACGTCAAAATTACAAAAGACAGTCCCCCAATACGCCCGCCCATCACCACTTCCTAGTGGTTTCGCTGGGGAGAAGAAGTGGCGGAACCAACTCTCCAGCAGCACAGCTGTCTGTTCAGTTAGAAAATAATTGATTTTATACAATACTAAGTATGCAAAGTAATTAACATTACAAAACACAGAACATGAAAGTAAATTATTTGCCATACCTAAGTTAGCTAGCCACGCCAATATACCAACAAATACAATATACACTATACTCAAGCAAAAAAAAAATTAAAATTAAAAATGTAAACAAAAAAAACTTACTGACCAAATAAGCCACCACGCGGGCCCAATTCGGGCTGGTGCATGTCACATGTCTTCGAATTTTTAGTTCTAAGACATGCCGGTTTGCACAAGATGTTTTCCTCCATCGTTTCGAGAGCAGTGGTGATGTAATAATTTACTCAAAGTAAAGCACCTGACTGGGTTCAAACCCACGATCTACAACTCGTCAGGGCCGTTAGCACTGAACCTAGGGTTGCCAACCGTACTCTATAAACTAAAGGCTAAAAAAAAAAACATACACACGCGCCCTCACACACACATACGCTACCAAACACACATACATACACCCCTACACGTACATTTTCATTTTTACTTTTATTTTTGTCCTTAGATATTTAATAAGTACTTTGTTCGCACGTACCAATTATTTTGTAACCGTCACTAAGACCCATTATAAAAGGATACTCTTTCCTAAGATACAGACAGGTTTTTCTGTCTAGTTTAGGAAAAGGGAGTCCTATGACCCCTGTTATTGTTGTACCTACTGGTTTTTCTTTTTATTACATTTTAGTTATAAGAGAACTCTGTATGCCATGTACAAACTACTTATAACTACAAATTTATTATTTATTATTATTATTTATTCTAAAATAGAGTATTGTACTCTTTTTCTTGTAGATGTACTCTTATAATCTATAACACTAATAGAGTACGCTCAAATACTCTTTTTACCTAAACTGACTTTTAAAATGGATGACGAAGGTAATCTTCTAAAACTCCGCCCCTAAGACGACCCACCGACCAATATTTTGGCTATATACAACAAAACAGAAATTAAAACCCATTGAACAATCATCTTCGAAAAAGTCAAAAAATTTTTTGAAAAAGTTAATAAGAATTTTTCATTGTTTATACAGGGTGTTACAGAAAGAGTATATCAATACAAACGGGTTGAAGAGTGTATCTGGTCTAGAATCTCTGTACAAAATTTCAGCCCAAAAGCATTAACTTTGAAAATGCTTAATATTTTTTTATTTCACTCTTCAACCCGTTTGTATTGATATACCGTTTCTGTAACACCCTGTATAGACAAATATGTTTGCAGTCCTACATGTTTTTTAAAAACAATATAAAATTGTTATGTAAGTACCGCAACAAAACCGGCCAAGTGCGAGTCGGACTCGCCCATGAAGGGTTCCGTAGCAGCAAGTAATATATTATAAAAGTTCTTGTAGTTCGTTGTAACTTTGTGAAAGGTAAATTGCGGTTTTCGATTTATGACGTATTAAAAAAAAAACTACTTACTCGATCTCGTTCAAACCAATTTTCGGTGGAAGTTTACATGGTAATGTACATTATAATTATAGTTTTTTATATCTATTTATTCTTTTAGAAACTAACTATATACATTATATACTATATACTGTTGTTTTGGACCAAAATTTACTTATAGCCTTCGCTCCTCTCATCTATGGAAACATCCACAACTTTTAGAAAAAGTAGACCAAATTATTAGAAACACATTAACTTCCATCCTAAATGTGGCCCTGGACGACCTTGCGTGGCAGCAAGCCACACTACCCATTCGCTTGGGCGGTCTCGGCGTCCGCAAAATTTCAAGTATTAGTTTACCAGCCTTCCTCTCCTCGGTCCACAGTACCGATAAATTAACCAGGAACATTTTATCTTCCTCACTGGTCGATTTTGAAGTGCCGTTTTTGACCGTTGCGTTGAATGCTTGGAAAATGGCTTGTCCCAATACGGTTTTGCCTGATAACCCGTCTTCCCAGAGACAGTGGGACGTGCCGCTCTGCAGTATTATACGGAATACCCTTGTAAACACGTCACGTAATACTGTTGAGCGTGCCCGTCTGCTGGCTGTGGGAGAATGGGAGTCAGGTTTGTGGCTTCAGGCGCTCCCGTCATCCACCATAGGCACAATGATGGATGACTCATCGTTTCGGCTCGCTACGTGTCTACGCTTGGGCGCACCTTGTGTTGCTCCGCACCGATGTCACTGCGGTGAAGCTGTCGACAGTCTCGGACACCATGGCCTGTCCTGCTGCAGGAGCGCAGGTCGCATAGCACGGCACGCCAGCATCAACGATATTATTCGTCGAGCCCTTGTCACCGCCGGTGTACCAGCGGTGCTAGAACCAAACGGCTTGGTACGTGATGATGGGAAGAGACCAGACGGCATGACGTTGTTGCCTTGGAAGGTGGGTAGGCCTCTGGTGTGGGACGCAACATGTGTCGATACCCTTGCGCCATCTCATGTTCCTAGCACTGCGGGCTGTGCTGGCGCCGCTGCTGCAGCTGCTGAGACCCTCAAACGGCGCAAATACTGTAACCTTGTGGGCAACTACAGCTTTGAGCCGTTTGGGGTCGAAACGCTCGGGTCATGGGGCCCGAGCGCGCGTCTCCTTTTTAAGGAAATTTCTCGCCGGCTGGTCGATACTTCACGTGACCAGAGGGCTGGGTCGTTCTTTGGCCAAAGAATTAGCATTGCCATTCAACGTGGCAATGCTGCCAGTCTTCTGGGCACGTTTCCGGATGACAGCGATGCGGATGAATACTTCGACGCCTAAGTTTTTTATTTTTATATATTTGTATTGTAAGTTAGTTAGTCATTTATTTTAGTATCTAATAATTATAGTATATTTTTTTAATTTTATCATTCTCTTATTTTAGAAGTTAGAGGGGGGGGGGACACACATTTTACCACTTTGGAAGTGTCTCTCACGCAAACTATTCAGTTCAGAAAAAAATGATATTAGAAACCTCAATATCATTTTTGAAGACCTATCCATAGATACCCCACACGTACAGGTTTGATGAAAAAACATTTTTGGAGTTTCAGTTGTAAGTATGGGGAACCCCAAAATTTATTGTTTTTTTTTCTATTTTTGTGTGAAAATCTTACTGCGGTTCACAGAATACATCTACTTACCAAGTTTCAACAGTATAGTTCTTATAGTTTCGGAAAAAAGTGGCTGTGACATACGGACGGACGGACAGACAGACAGACAGACAGACATGACGAATCCATAAGGGTTCCGTTTTTTGCCATTTGGCTACGGAACCCTAAAAAGTGCAAAATTTTTTTATTGAATAAATGGTACTCTTTTTAACCGACTTTATTAATTAACCGACTTTAATTAACCGACTTTATTAACCGACTTTAATTAACCGACTTTAAAAAAGGAGGTTCTGTATTCGACCCGTATGTATGTATGTATGTATGTTTGTATGTCCGCGATTATCTCAAAAACTACTGAACCGATTTTGATAATTCTTTCATTAGTATGATCTACATACTTTCAGGAAGGTTTTAGTATATAATACATTAGGTTATTATTCTTATGTATGAAGTTATATGAATAAATGTACTGCATCTCCAGCATTTCTATGGGAATTTTGATGATTCTTCGAGTCGTGACTTCAATTCTTCATTGCACTAGTGTTAATTGAATTTGTGTGAGGTAGGTACAACTAAAAAGTGAAAAATAAAAACTTTTTTACAAAAAAAAAAAAAAAACAATCGACTTCGAAAAAAGAAAAACACTACAAAGAGAAAAATAACTTTAATTTCGGAAGTCGGTGTCAAAAAACGAAAATGCGGAACCAACGACACCGACTTTCGAAATTAAAGTTATTTTTCACTTTGTACTGATTTTTTTATTAATCTGTACTCTTAATTACCCTCTCTGAAATCAGGTATACTCTACTTCTTCTAGAAAAAGTTGGCAACCCTAACTGAAACACCACTGCTCTCAATACCCAATAAAAGTATTCATGCAAATAAAAAGTCTGACAATTTAATCAACCAAGCGGACATGTCGCTAAAAAATAAATAAAAAGATTACTTTTATCAAAGGTCGTAAACTAAAATGTCAGTCACAGTGATTCAAAACTAACACAGTCGATTCAAAAGGCTAGTGGTTTTAACTACATGTGGTCACAAGCCCTAGATTGTCATCAGTATGTTTGAAGCAAGGAAAACCTGTTCAGGTGGAAATTTATAGACGACTCCGCCTTGGAGTGTAAATGTGGTGCTGTTCCACAAACGATGGGACACTTAATATCGTGCCCTGCGTGTCCTGTCAGCTGCACGTTACAGGAACTGATGGACGCTAGTGATGGCGCCAAACAAGTGGCCGAATTCTGGGCCGAGTACATTTAGATTGCCATCGACACGCTAAGAAGAAGAAGAAGTATGTTTGAATATTTTTATCAAATACGATTTTTTCGTTTCAATCGTATCGTGGCTAAGTAATCATAATAGCCGTATTGGTCGACCGAACAGGTTAAGCTACGCTTGCCGCGGTCGGTCCGTGGATAGGATCTTTACATACATCTTTACCCCTCTGTGTCTCAGAAGGCACGTTAAGCTGTAGGTCCCGGCCACGGATATCGAGTAATTCGTGGAACTTTGACAATCGTTACGGGTCGTCAGAAGCCTGAAAGTTGGACAAGTCAGTCAAGTTGTATCGTGTTACCCAGTAACTGGGTTTTAGAGGTCAGATAGGCAGCCGCTCCACGTTAAATACAAGTATTCAGCTGCATCCGGTTAGACTGGAAGCCGACCCTAAAAATAATTGGGACTCAAAATATTATATTTTTATTTTGTACTTTCGATCGAAGGTGCGCCTGATGGAAAGTCATTATCGTTTTGACTATCTCCACACATAACCACTAACACCATCCAAGGGATAGCTAATTTTTTTTTGGTTTTCTAGCAATGGCCTCCCCAATAAAATACCGATAGCCTATATATATATATAACGAGCTGTTTCTCAGATGGACAACTACACACATACAGACAGACAGAGTTACTTTCGAATTGATAATATTAGTATGGATTATAACTTTAACAATCACAATACCTACCACAAGGGAAATCATAAAAATATTCAATTCAGTGGCTGAAATAACGAGTGCGTTGTTTCGGCAATTGAACATTTTTATGCATGAAAGTAAATAGTTTTTTTTTAACAATGCAAGTACTCACAAATCCATGACCGTTTCATCTCGGGGACAATTTGTTTATGTTCGAACATTTTTTACCATCTGAAAATTAAAATCGTCAAGGTCCGCTCAATATTAAACAGTCACTTTTTTCTCTCAGCTTTAAGGAATTTCAAATTTCTATAGAAAACTTATTTTTCTCATAACTGGTCTTTAAATCAGTGTCCATTCAAAATATATATAATTGGGAACCTAGATATTCTGCAATCCAATCGGAATAAATACACACTACATTAAGAATATGTTTGTTTTACAAATTATTTTGGTATTACGTTTGTATGAACTGCGCATGCTCCGCGCGACCCTTAATCCCACGCACGGACGCAATTTTCAGCTCTTGGCGTTGAGAGCGCTAACTTCCAGCGTTAAGCCGAATGTTGAAAACCCAATGCGCGGTAAAAAAAATGTAGCTTTAATTAAAAGTGCCCGTGCGAACTTAGGTAGCCCCCAATCTTACGGCAAAAGCAATCGGTAACGAGATACCGTCTCGTTTTAGTGGTTTGGTGTAAGTGGGTGCGGAAGCCGTTACGAAAACGGTTCTCAGTAATGTAAGTAATAGCAAACAGGCAGAAAACAAAAACACCGGCAGCCTATGATAACACTCCAAAATACAACAAAAACCATGTTCAAAGTCAAAGACCTTCATTATGAGACAGAGTGGTTACAAAATTATTTTGGTGTGCGTTTGCACTGCTCTACCATGTTAGGCATACAATAGTTTGAACAATTTTTTATGACTTAAGTTTATGTGATTATATTAATTTAAATAGACATTTTAATTGAAATAGAACTATATTTTGCATCAAAACATACTTTGGCACTAACTCGTCACGAATCTGTCTGACAAAAATTCATGTACTGTATAATATTGTCTATTTACTAAGAAGTCATTTAATTTTTTGTTAAACAATTTAAAGTAGGGTGTTGCATGTTACTAGAAATAGGTATGCAGGCTCAAATGAAACTAGCTGCGAAACTCCGCAGAAATGAGATGAGTATCCATATCTAAACACGATAAAAGAAAAAAGAAGTTAATTACATGTCTATTTTTGTGGGGTCATCGACCATTAACCAGTTAGTGTAGTCACTTCAAACATCAGTTTAAAAATTAGGTTTTTTTTGGATATAATACTTCACAGAAGTATCGATATCTAATCACGATAAAACAAAAGATAACAGAGGGGCAATTCTCGTAATTTTAATAACGTTCACAGTCTGATCTCATTCTCAATCTGTGTGCAACAAGTGCTTGACATTTGTTTGTCGCCGAAATGAGACTGCGACTAGATTTTGTAACGTTTTAAATTACGAGAATTGACCTACTGATTTTCTCAACTCATACTTCAAGTAACAACACTCCCAGCGGTCGTTGACCCCCAAAAAATCTAATATTTTTATTTTATTGTATTTTGATGTCGATACTCATCACGTGCAGCAGTGCAGCAGCGGGAGCAGTGGTGGCCCAGTGGTATCGGCCGCGACTTACGAGTTGTAGGTCGTAGGTTCGAACCCAGACAGGCGCTTTACTATGTGTAAAATTATTTCATCACCACTGCTCTCAAAACGGTGAAGGAAAACATCGTGAGGAAACCGGCATGTCCTAGAACCAAAAATTCAAAGACATGTGACATCTACCAACCCGCACTGGGCCCGCGTGGTGGATTACGGCCCACTCCCTCTCACAGAGAGGAGGCCTGTGTCCCAGCAGTGGGAACATTATAGGCTGATGATGATGATGATGATGACTCATCACGTCTACAAAGTTTCGCTAGCTAATTTAATTTGGCCCTGCATATTGGTTCTGTTTTGTTCTGTTCTTCTTCTTTGCTTCTTTCGATGGCAAAATGCGATGCCTTGGTCAACTTTTGTGATTTGTCCAAGGCATTCGATTGCGTTCTCCATTAAAACGTTAATCAGGAAACTCCGCAACTACGGGATACGAAACACTGCTCTGGATCTTCTTATTTAATACTTGAGTTAAAGGATTCAGAGTTTTGACTTTAATGGAAAAAGACCTTTCAGATCTATAGTAAGAATAAGAGTCCCACAAGTCCCACAGGGCTCAATTCTTGGTCCTTTCATGTTTCTTATTTATAAATAAGAAACAGGAAAGAATACATGTTGTCTTCAGGAGTATTATAATACTCCTGGAGACAGTATAGTATATTTGGGGTTAACTTTGGGCGCTAAGCTTCAGTGGGGCCCATATATAAATAAATTGTCAAAAAAGCTAAGTTCCGCAGCATACGCTGTTAGAAAAAATCGTAATTTAACATAGAGACAGCCCGTTTAGTGTACTTTAACTGCCTATTCTATTGTAGGGAAATTTCGCCGGTATTCAGACTGTCTTTGTTTTGCAGAAACGGACTGTTCGATCAATTCATAAATTAAAACCGAGCGAGACAAAGGAGAATGGCGACATTCCATTCATGCCTGGCACCAATATTTTTTTAACGTATACTGCTACTACTATCGAATTCTTCTAGATTATTATGCTGTGATGCTATTTTAAAAACAAATGTTCAGTAAAAACTTACTGTTTTTTTTTATTTAAGTTTTTTTTAAATTATAGGTTATATTGATTTTGACATATGAAAAAGGAACAAATATCGGTATCCGTAGGAAAGCAGAGGGTCTAGTACGTACCTAATCACTAATCAGGAGGAGTCAAAACCGTGTAAAAGCGCGCAATACTTATCACAACGAAGCGAGGGAAAGTATTGAGTTGACTTTTAAGTCTTTTGACAGTTGATCATTCGCAATGTCAGTTTGTCAGTCAAGCGTTTCATTAGACGTGAAAAAAATGTCATCGCATATTAAATATTTTTTCTGTCTGTTACACAGTCTCAGTATTTAACACTAAATGTAATATTATAAAATATAAACTCTGATATAAACAAAACATTATTATGGCTAGATATACTATTAAAAATCTTTTAAACACCTAATGGAGGGATAGATAACGTACAACGGAACATATGGAGCGAGATTTTGAGCGCGTTCCGAATCAATATCAGCTTATTAAGCTTAAAAATATAAATGTTTATTTTTATTTTACAGACATACTGCTAGTTCTAAAAAATATTGAATTAGATTCTTTAATATAACTTCAATAAAGCATTTTTTTTTAATATATTATGTCGCTATACGCAACTGGTGCCAAGGTCGCCATCATCCTTTAAAGAGATTAAAGTAATGACTTTACCTTCTCAATATATTTTTGAAAATCATTTATAGTTATACCCATAAAAATAAAAAATTGTGTAAAAAATACAGTGATATCCATAATACGAGTATAAATACTACGAACAATTAACACTTTGTTGTACCTACAACATGGCTCAAGAAAATAAGTGGCTCGTTCAGATGTCAATGTATAGGTACGCTTTTATAATAAACTTCCATGCCACGTTCAAGATAAATAAATTGATAAATTCAAATCATTAATTAAACGTAAGTTGTGCCAGAAAGCCTTTTATACAGTTAAAGATTGAGGACAAAAAGGCTTGGGCTTTAGCTGCTTCCAATTTTTACATACTGAAATGTTTTTTACTTTTTTATATACACATTGACATTAATGAATTTTATATATACAATGACATTTGCTTACTTTGTAAAGTATTATATTATTTTAATTATAGTGAATGTGAAGACTAAGTGGGTCATTTTATTTATTTTTTCTCTTGTTAGTTTTTGTCATGGTCTGGCAGTTTGAGTAATTTATGTGGCCTACACGAATATCCTTTCTTTGGTATTGTTGGTATTACTGACAAATGCGTGCACTGACTGGACTGGACAGGTCCACTCAATCTGTGCGGTTCTTTCCTCAAAATAGTAAGGAAAATAATAAGTTTTGTTAAAATAAACAGAATTAAAATCAATTTGGTACTAACTGAAAATAAGTACGTAGACATGACTTAGTACACGTGTTCTTTGTGAACATTTTCTAAAAATTATCAATGAAGAATCTGTCGGAACCGTGCGATTGAATAAACATTACTCAATCAAAGCTATTTCAAAGTCCTTTCAACTAACTTCATAATATTTAGAAATGCAACGCAATTCTCAGAACTGTACACAGGTCGTGGGCACAGCCAGCTTCACGAACAATTGAACTACTGGTTAACTTGTCGACAAACACATTACATGTTTGATATACCAGTAATACAGCTTGACTCTCTAACTGGACCACACGTGTAAACCGATCGATAACGAACTTCATAATGGCGAATGCAAGGTACCCGCACCTGTAGTGTAGAATACAGAGCAAGGTGCAAGCACACATCTTTCTGACTGACCGACCCTTTGACAATTCAAAAGTGCCTGTAATTGGTTTAATTGAAATAAATGCTTTGAGTTTGAGTTTGATAATATACATATTCTGGCTGTGAAATGAAACCCATGATCTATGTTGGACATATATATCTATGGGTACTTTCGCGACTAACTGGTTTTTGAAGACCATAACTAACTGGGACTAGGTATTTCATATTTATAAGCCACAGGTATTTAATAAACTCGTAGGTGATAAACCATTAATTCTCCTTGAAGCATCTTTAACACCCACATTTCCTCATTTGTTTAAAAAATCCCGTCTTTTATAGTATTTTTATCTCGTGAAGCAATGCGCGCTTTGCTTGTGGTTACCAAGTATACAATAAAAAGGCTGTGAATGGGTGCTTGAAGACGAGTAGTGTCAGCAAACAAACCACTCACGCACACACACACACACACTGTCGACTTTGCCATTGTTTCGGACGGTGCCAAGAGTTGCTGTGCACACATTCACAGCACGTTTGTAAACTTGGTAGCCACAAGTAAAGTGGGCGTCGCTTCGTGAGATAAAAGTACTGTAAAGGCGCGCCTGGTTTCATTTAATCTTTAACAAAAATATGTTTTATTTTGCTAAAAGCTTCGTAACACGAAAAATATGAAAAACGATATTTTATTTTTCGTTCCTTTCCTGAAAATATAAAGCGCTGTTATATGCATATAGGTATAAAGCGCTGGAATGTTCAAAATAAGCCTTTAAACAGTAGCCACTCAAGAGGTGAGAATATAATTTTATTTGGCCATTATTTGCCCCTCTGACATTTAAATTTCTTTCAAAAATGTTCCGTCACCTTTGATGTTCTACTACCGAAAATAAAATGGAACCCGAAACGAAGAAAAACAATGTTAGCGAATTTTATCTACATTCGTAAAAAAATCTCTTTTTACGTGATAAGGTTTTAGAACGTTCTTTTCGAGGGAAAATCTAATGTTATGCTAAGAAAGTATTTCAATTTTGTACGTCGAGGTGGGAGAGAGGTATAAATAAAATTAATTGGTGCGGAACCTACGTAGCCACCTGAAACACTAATGGAAAATTCATAAGAAAAAATCATTGAACATAATGTGTTATCAGCAACATTTAAATGATATAAAATGATTTGGAATATCATCATATACTTACAGGAAGATTCACCTTCCAAAGGAGATCGGACATTTTAGTATGGACTTTGGTCCAAGTGGCGTCGGATGATGAGAACTGTTTTATTTATTTGATAATTTAATATTATAACACTTACTATACCCGCAAATAAATCGACACATGGAGAATAAAGTAATTGACACATAGGTATATCACCCATATTATTTTAAGGAGTTATTGTAATATAATTTTTTTTTTACTATTTATATGCAGATTATTAGAAAAATACGATATATATTACAGGTATTCATTAAAGCACACATAACAACATAACATAACGCCTGTAAACCCCGAAGGCTTAAGCAAAGGTATACCTATTATAGTAATAATTATGTGTTTTATATATAATAAAGGTTAAAATAAAAGAAACATGAACAATTAATATGTATTTATTATATTAAAATGTGGTTCAAAAATTCTGCAGGATGGCGTATTTGATCTTGGTAGCGAGCCCACCCTAAATACCATACAATGGTCATAATGTGGGCACAAACCCCTAAAGTCCTCTTCCCCGTTACACAGCTACAATAATAATACCGTATGGAATCCAATCCTGCAGCTTCTTCTCCATACATTATGTATGTGTAATAGGTTCTTGACCTGACGTGGCGTGACTGTATCCGCCCTCGTAACAGTGTTAAGTTTGGTTCCGTAATATTATGTCGCTCCAATCCTGCGGGTGGTGCACCGTCACGATAAATATCTATACTGTATATACCACCACGGACGTGCTCACTATAGTAGCTACGCGCTAGCTTTAGTTGATAAGTTCCGAGGGCGAATATTATTAAATATTCTTCTGACAACCGTGGGAACCCTCTCAATTCTGGAAGATCCCCCGAAATCGCTGTGAAAGCTGCACGCCGTCGGTTCATATTACTGGCCGTTACATATTCTGCTAGATTATTAGGCATATTCATACGCTGGTTAATGATTTCTATAAACTGGTCAGCATATACGCTGTCATGCACTGGCATGTGAAAAGCATTCAACAACGCAGCAGCTATTCTAAAATTCGGGAATAGGTGTTTCAGGTCAACGTTGAAATATTCTTGCCTTAGCAGTTTAAAGTCACGCTTGATGCGTCCGAAAACGATCTCCACAACCCAGCGGACCATGGTTACTTTTCTGGACTTATTAGCCTGCATGGTCGTTAGTTGAGTTTCTCCGGGATGTAAAGACTCAGGCGTATGAGTTATGTAGCCGAAACTTCTAAAATCTGGCAAGGCGTCCCTAAATCCTTTATCCAAAATAAAAATGTCACCGGGTCGAAAAAAGTAATGGAATACGTCTTGTTCATCGTGAATAACATCTTGCATTATATTTGCATCGGATTTGGTCGCTTTATATGGCCCGTAAATATCTATTATGTATCCATCCGAACATGTCAGTACCAGTGGTTTTATTAAATTCCTGTACTTATGAGGGCTATATGTATCCCTGTGAAATAAAAAATTCGCGCTTTTTTGGATATTTTGGTAAGTACCATCAATAATGGTGATAGCAGGCATTTCATTTTCGGGTTCATTTGGGTTGCCGAACAATGCAGCAGGTATTACTAGGTTCCTGTTTACTGCTTGTTGTCTGGTTAAATGGTCAAAACCCAAATGTTGAGGCACAAAGTCCTCTAATAGACACTCTTGTGCCAAATGTACTAGCCTCTCAAAGTGTCTTCGGCTTATGCCATACAGAGTCGCTAGCCTGTCGTCCGATTCTCCACTTCTGAGTTTTGATAGGTACATTCCTAATATTTTCTTTGGCTGGGCACTCCTTCTACTCAAAGATGGTGTTTCAGCTAGAATTACGTTGAATTCTTCGAGATTCCGCCCGGTCCAGTAATGCAATTCGTCTGCTAACATATTTTCAACATGTTCAAAATCCATGTGTGTTGTATTTGTTATGACATTTTTTAAAATGGATATGATGTCCATTATATGTGCACTCGAAAAATCATGCGATATGTTTGGGGCTTCAAATAACTCCTCCCAATTATTTGATTGCATATGTTCGTCACATACTCTAGCACTTGGTGGCACATAATAGTTTGCGTTAATCAAAAAATCGGCCTTTACTCTCTCAGGTATCCGGCGTCGCGATATCATACGGCAGCCATAAAAAATACATGCATTTGCTGTATTTGGAGCACGAGATAACTCCGACAGATTTAATGACTGAAGTAAATCAGGTTGCTGTAGTTGCTGTACTTCGTCCTGATCTATATTTCCAACTGCATCTTCCCGTGATGTTGAAGGTTCTGGCAAAGGATCTTGCATAGCACCCTGACCCTGAGCCCTTTGACTCCTTAACCAGCATGGACGACAGACGTATTCTCTGCCGTTGAACATAACCTACAACAAAAAAACAAAAAAGTTGTAATGACTTTTCACGAGCAATACCTACTAGTAGGTACATTTTATAGATTTTTTCCGTTACCATGTGAACTCCCAACCTACCAAGTAAGTAGGCATTATTACTAAACTAAACCGTTAACATTGTAAAAATCAATTTATAAGCTGTAAATAACTTGCTCACAGATCTTTGTAAAGCTAAGGACAAAGATTTTTTGTCAATAATAAATATGAGTAGATATAATAAATATGAGTACTTGGATGTGAGAAATAACTCTTTCACTATAATAATACTCTTTCTTATTCTTATACCTAATAAATAGCTCTTCCATTTTAACCAGCTCTTTAAATAACTCTTTCACGGTAACTATAGAAAATGCTAACCAGTTTGGTATTATCTATTGCTCCAAGAATCAACAGCAATATGGCTTAAAAGGTGCATACCTGTCGCGGTGCAATTGATGCGAGTATATGTGCTGAGATGGCTGGGTTTGACTCGAACAGATTTCGGGTAACATTTTGCCTTTCTCTTCGTAACACTGAACGATTACACACTAAACACACAATGCCAGCACTAGGCAACATCTTGAAAGTCCAATCCAAAAGCAATATCACAAGTCCGTTTTAACGTGCCAAAGTAATCGAGTAAGTAAATCAAAATATGTCCAAAAAGAAAGCCGCTAAGAACAAAATAAAGAAACCAAACGATGTCCTTGCTGAATAATAGCAAATGACTCACTGACCAGTGAACAATACGCGCGGCGCAGGAGCATCACCCCCCGCCACCTCGAGGGGTAGCGGGCGTATACGGGCGGCGGGGGGTAAGTGCGAGTACTCGGCAAATAAGTTTT
This sequence comes from Amphipoea oculea, assembly GCA_945859645.1. NCBI lineage: Eukaryota > Metazoa > Arthropoda > Insecta > Lepidoptera > Noctuidae > Amphipoea > Amphipoea oculea. Next base: position 20,080,264 of record OX243876.1, read on the forward strand.
GGCCGAACAAAAGGTAGCTTTTTCAATTGTTCGTCTATAATAGGTACCAGTTTTCTGGACTGTATAACTTTTTTCTCCGTGGGCCGATTTTATGGTGTCCATAGTAAAAAAATGTCCTACATTCACGAACTATTATATGGACTAGGTTTCATCACCCGACGCCATTTGGACCACTTCGGCCCGTTCTCCTTTTACAGGATGTTTAAAAAATTCACTATCGGACCAACTCTGAAATCACGAAAAAAAAATCAGCTGTTTAATACAAAAGTTCAATACCTACTTGACCAAGATGTATGAAACAGCTGACTTTTTTTTGTGATTTCAGAGTTGGTCCCATAGTGAAAGTTGTTCATATTCATGGGTAGAACAACCTGTAAAAATTTGGATGGTGATAAAAAAATCATCCTGTATATCATCCCCCTTAAAACGTGAGCAGTGGTGACCCTGACTTACGAGTTGCAGCTCGTGCGTTCGAACCACAGAACAGTTAAAGTGGTTCAAACCGAGGCAGGAGCTTTACTTTGAATAAATTACTTCATCGCCACTGCTCTCAAAACGGTGAAGGAAACCATCGTGAGGAAATGTCCTAAAACCATAAATTCGAAGACGTGACATCTGCCAAACCACACTGGGCCCGCGTGAAAGGGTTAGGGTCTCCCCACATTTATCGACGCGGAATCGGCTAACACCGGTCAAAAAAGCCTTTATGTCTACGTAATAAGGGTGTAATACCATTCGCATCGGCTCGGCTCAGACGACACGTCGCGACGCCGGCCGACGGCGAAACGAGGCGTTTGTCGATTAGCTGATCGCATCCGTACGGCGCTGAATCTAGCGGAACGTTTCCGACTGCTGCCGAACAGCGCCGGAGATGGTCGAACGGCGTTGGACGGCAGTTTAATAATCCGCTCGCATGCCTTCATCTCCGACGGTAGCCGAACGGCACCGGAGACGGCCGATCGGCATTGGGTAGCAGTCGAATGATTCGCTCGAATGCCTGCATCTCCGACGACAGCCGAACGGCACGCTACAATAATTACGTTCGTGCGTCTTGCCCGACTAGATAGTATATCCATATCAAAACACTTAATTGAAACTCCAGTTGAAAAACTAAAAATGAAAGGCCAAAACGTCCGTACAGCTCAGAGCGCAACGGCTATCCGGAAGAGTTGACTGCCGAACAGATGTGGACATCCGTCGCGACAGCCGTTCGGAGGAGTCGACTGCCCAACGTAAGTGAACAGAGGTCGTGACGGCCGTTCGGAGTAATCGACTGCCGATAGCATGTCAACATCCGTCGCAACAGCTGATCGGCGATAAGTCGAGTAGTGTGGTGATACGCACTCGGCTTAAGCCGATTCCGCGTCGATAAATGTGGGGAGACCCTTAGGCAGAGGTGTAGGTACCTATAGTACACCCAGTAGTATGCCTGATAAAGTGATAAATCATACTAGATATATTCAAAATTTTCCGCTTTTTGGTCGTAATCACCAATTAGCGTGAAGGTAATTGTCGGGAGATTAAAGGCTTCCAAAGGCTTTTACACCCCATTTATCTTAATACTTTAGCAGAATAGCTTTGTTTAGCACAATTTCCGAGACACGGATATATCATAAACGATTTAGGGGTCTCAGGTTTAAACGGAATGTTAGCAAAGTGAGGATAAACGTTGGTTATACTCGGTAAAATGCAGCACATTTTCCTCAAAAGTAAATGTCACAAGACGCTAAGTGATGACAAAGTGATGACGTGAAAGGAATGAGTAGCAGCTTCTTCTGCCCATTACCGCGTCAACTAGCTAATAATTTAAGGAATTAAATATTAAATTCTTAATTGTTGTTAATGTTTTGCTTTGAAAGTCGTAATCATCATCTGCCTAGCCTTCTCCAAACTATGTTGGAGTCAGCTTTCAGTCTATCCGGATGCAGCTGAATATCAGTATTTTACATGGAGCGACTGCCTATCTGACCTCCATAACCCAGTTACTGGGTAATACGATACCCCTTGGTAAGACTGGTTGTCAGATTTTCGGGCTTCTGACTACCCGTAACTACTGTCAAAGATCCACGAATGACAGCCGGGACCAACTGCTTAACGTGCTTTCCGAGGCATGCAGGGGTCTCGGTATGTAAAGATGGTCACCCATCCACAGACCAACCGCAGCAAGCGTTGCTTAACCTGTCGATCGACCTGTGCGGCTGTTATTATTTAGCCACGGACCTCTTCTTTCTTCTTTGAAAGTCGTAATAAAACCAGTTTAAAAATCCGTGTCATCTTTCAATTAAAAAGATAACACGGAATTTTTTAACTTCACTTTTCTAAACCTTGACTCTTGAAATAAGCATATGTACGATCGGGAAAAAATATTTCCTTCATAAACACTGTGAGCGAACGTTTCTTTTTTTCCCGATTGTCAACAGTGTTAACGACAGGGTATTACTGATCGGGAATAACCGATAAAAAGTCCCGTTCGTCAACACTGTGAACAAATGAAACTTTTCTCTCGATCATCAACAGTGTTGACAAGGTGTTACTGATCGCGAATATTTGTTATTTTCCCGATTGGCAACAGTGTTAACAGGGGTATCTATTAAAGGCCAATTATCGTAATTTATAAAACGTTCAAAATCTAGTCGCAGTCTCATCTCGGTGACAAACAAATGTCAAAAACTTGTCAAAATGTAGGGAAATTAGAGGTATTTTATGACAGATTGAGACGGAGATCAGACCGTGAACGCTCTTAAAATTACAAGAATTGCGCTTCTGATCGGGAATAATCGTAAAAAAACCGGTCAAGTGTTAAGTTGCGTAAAAAACTCTTAAGTTACTGCTGTTACAAGTAAAATAACTGCGAGTAATCACCTAAGTCGAGCGGGCTGTAATTCGTATGACTGACAGCTTTGCCGTAGATAAAGTGTTCATTTCCGTCTTTTTTTGCCTGTACAAGGTCCACACTTTAATATATTTTCGAGTTCTTACGTACTAAAAAAGAACACGCAGAGCTCTTAAGCTTTAATGAAAATGTACTGTCGCTCATAAATCTAAGTCGAATAATAAAAGTTTTTTGTGGTGACCTTTTTCGGGAAAGGAATCCCTTCCGGATATGACCACTAAAATGACACTAGCAAGTTCGAAAATAAGCCGGCTAAGTGCGTGTCGTATGCCACAGTGAAGGGTTCCGTAGGTTGGATGAATACTCACGCAAGCACAGTATTATTTTACCGGGCGCAAACCAGAGGGCTAAACCAGACTCGATTAATCGAATGAACCCCAAGATTCACACTAGCTCCTGTAGCCTCATGTTCATGGTGCTACAGCGATCATTGCATATCAAGGAATAGACCAAGGGGCGCGGTAATGGTAGGGAGGACGTGCCCGTAGGATAGGGAAGGATTTAAGACCCTACCGGATATGCATCCTAGCATTGGACTAGTGGAGAGATGGGTAATTATTAATTATGGATGGGCATCTTGTAACGTCCTTGCCGCCAGCCTGGTTCAGGTCGAGCTTTACCGGCGAGCCTTTTGGCGGGGTTCTACTGCTTTCTCTGTTTCTTTGTATGTCATTGCTGTGCTGTGTTATGTTGTGTGTGTTTTGCTAGATGTCTGTTTTCAATGTCATCGTCGGAAGTTTCGCTACTATCCGTTTCGTTTTTTGTAAATGTCACTAGCAGAGATCTTGATCTTACTTCTGTCTTATTTTATTTTATTTGGGAAACAAACAGATGCAATAGCAAACATAAGTAAATATATAATTAGTTCAACACAATCCAGAAACAGTTTCCACAGATTACTATACCGCCGCCTTCCGCTGTATCCAGCAAAAAATTGGTTCTCTTGTCGAAGTACTTCATGTCCTATTTTAAATAGTCGTTCCATGTGTAAATAGGTGTTGCATGCAGCAGGTTTGGAATAACAATAAAACTTCTATTATGTCTCGTTCGTCCTTCAATGCGAAACTTTCTAATGATAGAAAATAAAACTGAAAACTACAATATTAAAAGACACATAAAGATACATTTAAAGACGCAGTTTAATATCTCAGTGTGATATTTTTTCTGAGAACAAATACTCCAATATAATAATTATGCTTTTATTTATTTTTCTCCAGATGGAAACAAGTTCGTGAAAATTCGTTTTTCTTTTACATCGTTTCTATTTAGTAGAATATTTATTCACACAAGTAATCGTTTTTATCGTTTTTGGCTTCGAGACAAAAATTGTGTTTCAACTTTGACCTCTATGTACCTAGACAAAGGCTTACTTTTTCTTGGAAAACAATATTATTCTTGTAAAACAAGCTTATACCATGTAATCATTGTTTTGTCAAACTATTGTACTTTCTTAACCTTTTTGGATTCTTTGATTTGATATTACTTTTTCTGTAACGGGTTGTATTTTTTTTTGCATTCACATTGCTATAGAAATCTTTTTAATATCTGTCTTGAGATAGATGCTTACTGACAGTAAATGACGAAACGAATATCATAGCAGACTGAAAACGAGCGTTAGTTAAAACTTAATAATAAAAATGAGAATTCAGTTTTTTTATCTTGATTTCTATCGATAAATTTTGCTTGCAAAGTAAGAAAAGTGGTGAGTCACAATCTTTATTTATTGGTATGTCCTTTTTTACAAAATGTAATTTTCGTCTCACTGCGAGGATGTCTGTGTCCTAGCATTGGGAGCATTATAGGCTGACTAGCTGCGCCCCGCGGTTTCATCTCATCATCATCTCAGGATTTATTACCTTGTAATAAGGGTTATGACAGAGCGACGTGGAAGCTTTCCCCATGAAATGCCTGTAGAGAAATAATACTATGAAAGTGACACAATGAAGTTTAGTCTGAAACAATCTTAATTTTGCTAAAATTGGTTCAGAAGTTCACATTCTAAAGTCAGCTCACGTACGCATCGACGTAAACATATCGTAGCGGGATTTTATCGCGCATTGCATTTTCTCCCGGTGTTGAGCCAAGCATTAAGTATCCAACAGGGTGCATCTCCGCACGTCAAAAAAACGCGGTTGGATTATCCACTCTAGGCGGTAGAGTGCGTTGAAAATCAAGTGCGTGAAAAAAAAAACGCCGTTGGAAAAAATCACCCGTGCGAACCTGGCCTTAGCCAAAGTTTCATAAGGGATTTATTATGAATGGAATGATTTAGAGAATACTTTCACGACATCCATTATGATATATCTAAAATATTAAGTAGTCAAAACTTATGACTTTAACTGACCGTACGAGTTAACAATCTATATCCCATAGAGGATATCATTAATGCAACCCAGTCTTAGGGTGCTTGCTTAAAGATACAGGTTCCCAGTACGGGCAAGTCGGAACGCATTGATACCGATCGGTACTTATAAAATATAAAGCACTAGCTGTGCCCCGCGGTTTTACCCGCGATAAAAGTATTAAAGTCCTTTTTTATTGATTCCCTTTACAAATCTCCACCCCCCTTTTTACAGCCTTAAGGGATAATTTCGGGGATAAAAACTATTCTATATCCTTCCCCACAACTCAAACTATCTCCATACCAAATTTCATCTAAATCGGTTCTGCGGTTATTGACTCCCCATACATACTTCCACCCCCTTAGAGGATGATTTCAATCAAGTGTCGATCCCGTGGGAATATCGGGATAAAAAGTAGCCTATATGTTAATCCAGGGTGTCAGCTACCTCCATACAATTTTTTTATCAAAATTGGTCTAGCCCTTTGAGCGTGAAGAAGTAACAAACATATAAACACACACACACTCACAAACTTTAACCTTTATAATATTAGTGTGATTATTATAATATTATACATAACATATTATATTTATTATAGTGTGATAGCTGAAGAGAAAAAATGTCAACTAACATTTGGAGGGCACGTTATGTGGTATTTAAAGGATTTTCATCAAGTCAAAAAAATGTTTTACTCGAAAAAAACTTACCTCCAAAGGAATTACTCCACAAGTGACACAAACATCAGCGAGAGCCAGATGGGTCATCATCAGGTCGACCCTGGACTTCCTCCTCCTAGACCTGGCCAAGCTACACAGCACAGCCACGTTGCCCACTCCCCCTACAGCCAACAGGATGCCATAGATGACCAGCACTGGACCTTGGTCTCGAAGGACAGTCTCCGTTATGTTGGAACTTGCTGTAGTGGCTCCATCGAAGTAGTCCCAGAACTTCTTGTCAATCTCTGACGTGGTGAGCAGAGGAACTTCTTCCTCATAATCGTAATTGTTTAATATCATATTCGGCATTGTTGCTTACATGTTAGTTTTTCAAGAAAGTTGAGAAAAAATGTTAGAAGTTTTTTTTTTGTTTTTCACTTTTTCACACACAGAACTGTTAAGTATTTTAGTTAGATACTTTAGGAAGTTTTAAATTTATCATAGTATAAAAGATTAAAAAAAAACTTTATAAGCAAATATTTTACAAAGTTTTATTTTTATTTGAACACTAAACTTTTATCAAAATAACCAACTACCACAATATACTTATTTAACTTAACTAACCACATAAAAAACTTGAAGTAAGTTTAACACGAAAAGTTCGTAACACTTCGTTCACTTTCGGCCCGTGCGTGAACGCGTCTGGCCTACGCGGCTACGCTGCTACGACTGCCGCTACGGAGCTACAGCGTAGACCTGCCGAAGTTTTGATAACAAATGGCATGTTTATGTTTGCATTTGATTAGGCTTCCTTCTATGCCCGGTCGTCCCGGCACATATATTTTTTTTGCTTTCATTGTTTGCTTCAGGATGAAATTAAATAGAGATCATGCCAAAGAATTTCGTAGAATAATGCTTTTAAAAGTTATTTTTATTAATAGATAACAAACAGCTCATTTATCAAAACGAGTGCAATTCCCAGTCAGTCTTTGTTATGCCATGACGATTAATAAAGCTCAAGGCCAGACCTAAGTATTGGATGCTTTTCCCATGGTCAACTATACGTAGCTCTTTCACGCGTAAACAACCCCAATAACCTTTTTGAGTACGCTCCAGATGGTTCCACAGCTAATGTTGTTTATAGAGAAGCACTAGCATAAATAAAAAATAAAGATTTGAATCGGTATCCTCGCAGGATACCGACGCACACAAAATATATTGTTAAGTTCCGACATCCACGCGAACGAAGTCGCGGGCACAGCTAGTTTATCAAAATAAATTGCAGTTGACAACATACATCGGTTTCTTACTAAACTTCAACTCATCTTCAACTATCCGATGATCCTGCATACTTATCCCTTTTGTTGACTGTACTTCTTTTTTCAGAGGCCTATTCAGTTTTATTATTAAAATTCACAAAACACCAAATAAAAAGAACTATTCAAGCATGAGTAATTATCAGAAGGTAGGTCGTAGTTTACAAGTTAAACTAAATTCATAATGAACTTTACTGAGATTGATATTTTATCACTGCCGAGATAAACGGTACAGGATCATAATTTAATTAAGTAAACTCAAGGTCATCATTAATCATTATACATGTTGAACGTTTGATATAAATTCTCAGTCCAATTCTCAATTCCCCTACATATTAACCCATTCACTAAAAAGGAAATTAAAAAGAAAATAAACACCTGGCTACAAACACTGGATAACATACAGACAGAAAAACTCATAACATAAACCATCCAAGTGGTAGGTCCTATTATAAACATGCTCGATAAACACAGACACACCCCCACACACACACACACACAGACATACCCCACACACACACGCACACAGACACACCCCCACACAGACACAAGCATACACACCCACCCTCACACATACGCCTCAAGCAGATATTGTATGATTTAAAATTGTTTAAATTTTATTGCATAAAATCTGTGTAAAACTACTGGGAGAAGACACTGATTCCTGTAACACAGGTTACAACCTAGCGCAGGAGTCAGGGTTTCCATATATTAATGTAACATACTTTTATGTCAATAAAATATTATTATTATTAATTCTTCATTGCAATTCCCGGCCTGATCCCCTGAGCCCCCCCCCCTTCCCCTCTCCTCGATCCCATTCCATATTTGTTTGTAAAACAGTTGGTAGGCTTAAACTTATTGAAACAATTACTGACTCTGTCGGGCACAGCATAGGGTCCATAATAAACGAACGTCAAAGTAATTAATGTACGCCTCGAGGCTTTTATTTTTACGTTTTTATTTCGTCTTAATAATATAGTTTCCAATGTTTTTGGTTGGTATATTAGCGTGTGCTGGGGTTCTATGTTCTATGTTATGGGTTTGGTTTCCGCACTTAGTCCTTCAAATGGACCATTGTGCGTGAATCAAACTCAAACTCAAAGCATTTATTTCAATTAAACCATTTACAGGCACTTTTGAATTGTCAAGAAGTCAGTCAGTCAGAAAAAATGAAACTAGGTAGTTGCCCATTCCAAAGCGTAGGTACCTATGGAGAAGAACGGGCAAGAAACTCCATGGACACTCTTTTAAATCAAAATAATGTGGTTACAAAGTCTTGTACAAAGAATGTGCTAGGGTGTTTGTTGCGCAACATTTAAGCACGAGGAAGTAGTGAAGGCTGTTTTGGGAGACTGTCTTATGTAATTTTGACGTTCAAAAAGTGTTAATTCTCAACCTAATTTGAATAAATGACATTTGATTTTGATAATGGCTTAAGCGTCTGTAAGGTACCAAATAGAACATTTTTGACACGTGGCAATTGCGTAACACATTATCAATCGGAATCGGTTTCGTTTTGTCCATTCAACAACGTTCATTGCGTTATTTACGTGTTGAGCAGACAAATTTTTCGAACTTATGAAGCAATGGATTAGCAATTTGCTTCAAAATGATTCAGATTCCGATTGATAATGTGTTACTGTTACGCAATTAGGGTGCGGGTTCATAAAATAGTACAGTCACGTCTAAAAGTATGTCAACACTTGACAATTTTCATTTGCGATTTTTTCGTGAAATAACGAATGCAACGTTGAAATACGACACTTAACATAAACCTATGGGTTCGAAAATACTATTTTCGTAATAACATAAAATTTCATTCAAAAATAATGGAGAAAATCGCCTTTGAATAAAGCCAAGTGTATACATACTTTTAGACGTGACTGTACGAGGTTACATAAACGGGTCAGTAAGTTGTGTGACGGCTGCTGGAAATAGTATTTAGTTTGGCTGGCTGCACATTGGCAGGTTGTTTTACTCGATTTTGTATGCGATCCGAATAAATAAAACTCAAGCCACACTGAAGTGAAACGTAACGCGACTTATTGCGCCAGTTCGAAGAATATTCGTAGAATACTCTTTATTATGTACACCATATAAATATAGACATAAATATAGGTACAGGGTGTTACGGAAAGGGTATATCAATACAAACGGGTTGAAGAGTGTATCTGGTCTAGAATCTCTGTACAAAATTTCAGCTCAAAAGCAGTAACTTTGAAAATGCTTAATGTTTTTTTATTTCGATAGTTTATTAAATTGAAATCATAAGAAACGTGTCACCGCACTACGAGGGTCACTATCCATTATCTGTAGTGTGTATGTGCGCCTAGTACACGCACATCACGCCGCCGCGCGCCAGTGCAGCGCCGTGATGTCGAAATAAAAATATATTAAACATTTTCAAAGTTAATGCTTTTGAGCTGAAATTTTGTACAGAGATTCTAGACCAGATACACTCCTCAACCCGTTTGTATTGATATACCCTTTCCGTAACACCCTGTAGATATACATAGGTACCTCAAGGCTTTCCACACACATTCATCTATCCGACCTATATAAATATGATGAGTAGAGATCGGATATTCGGATGCATATTTACCGAAAGTGAATTTTTAGCTATGAAAGCATGGAAGTGGCTTCTTAAAAAATTTTTACTGTAAAAAAATCATGGGATGCCAGGAACACCGGGAATGCGTAAATAGTCGGGTGTACTTATAGTATGGAAGGAACGAACTGCATAAAGAAAATTATTCTAAATATATGTAGTCCGTTATCTTGACGTTGTTTGCTATTGCAGTTTGGTATCTACCTACCTATCTACTTTACAATATTAGGTAGGTAGAATATGCATCAGATTCTATAGTCAGAAAAAACACAAAATTCCGGAATCGCGGGATTTTTACGATCTATACAGAAGTGCATTCCAAATAAGCCAACATTTCAAAGTAAATATACATCCGTTTCTATAGGTAGGTAATCAGAAACCTAAATTTATCGATCCCGGAACCGCGGGATTTTTGCGATACACTACATACCTACATTCCATATTAGCCAACATCTCAACTTTAGGTGAATATGCATCCGAATATCCGATCTCTAATGATGAGGCTTCTACATCTTACCTATACTACGGAATATCATAGTGGCTAGTCTGATTAAATTGGTTGATTGCATTTCTACAAGGCTATTATGTACATTACTCATTGGAGAGTTGAGTAACAATCGAGTTTCACACACACACACACACACACACAGACATACAACATACATAGACAACATACATAGTTCAATTTAATTGCATAACTATAATAGTTATGCAATTAAATTGAACTATGTTCGAAAACAAATGAAAAGCAGGAATAGTTTATTTTGTTTCTAATGAAACGATGAGGAATGTTTGCGAATTAGTCAGGCGCGGCGCGGCCATAGTTTGATTTCAATCAAAGTTGTTGCAACACATAGAGATTTATGGGTTGGATTATTCTGCCTAGTGCATGCTTTAGTTAGGCTTTTGCGTAGTTCTCTCAAACCTGATTTGACGTGGAATCTCTTTGTTGGTTTACATACCTTCTCATGTATACTTGCATAAAATTGATTTATAAGCTAGAGTTTAAAATAGAAGACGAACTAGCAGGGGATCGACGAGGGGGGGATGGAGGGGGGGCTTAGGGGATCAACATTATCAATCGGAATCGGGTTCATTTTGACAGTTCAACAAAATTCATTGCGTTATTTATGTGTTGAGCAGACAATATTTTTGAACTTATGAAGCAATTGATTAGCAATTTGCTTCAAAATGATTCAGAATCAGATTCCGATTGATAGTAAGTATGTTAATTCTAATCTATTGCTCCATAATATGTTCTAAAAATGTGTCTGCTCAACAACGCAAATAACGCAATGAATGTTGTTGAACTGTCAAAATGAAACCCATTGTTACTGATAGTGTGTTACGCAATTACCTTGCAGGTGGGCTGGTTGGAATAACCACCGACGGCCGCCATGGCTCATAACTGTACAATGGTCCACTTGAAGGACTAAGTGTGGAAACCTAACTAAGCAATTCATTCAGCACAGAGTTCTACAACATGAAGCAAGTTGGCATAGTGTTGAACGAAGCAGTACCTATATTTACCTAATTTTGACCGATCCTACGAAAAAAAGGGCGCGCGACGATGTTGCCAAATCGCTTGCCTACGCGCACGTAATTATGTGCATTGTGCATCCCTTTTCTTGTTGACAAATGTTCTAAATCTTTAAAACACGTCCAATTAGATATTTTAATCAGGTGCACAGACCTATTCAATTTCATCCTGTTTTTCATTATAATATTTTGCTACTAACTATTATTTCTAGACTTTACTAAACTAAATGATTTCTTTTTATATTATGTTTTTTTTCTTTACAAGAGAAATTGTGCCTTTGTTCGTCCACTGACTAAGGTTTCTAATCCCTGTCTTCCTACTGACTTCCGTCCAATTTCTATCCTTCTCTTCCTATTGAAAGTGCTCATCGTAACTAATCTGGGCCCTGGGCACAGCACTGTTTCCCTTTCCGCCGTCCATATAGTGAAATGCAAGTTACCAATATTGCAGTAACCAAACGCAACTTTGACATAACGTTGATTGTCCAACGTCAACAAGCAAATTGGTCAATGTCATATCATATTGTCATTCAACATCAACAAGAAACAAAATAAAATTGAGGGAAGAGGTTTTCGCGCCGTTTTCAAAACTACGTGGTTTTTTTTTCATCTTCTTTAAAGTTCTTTATCTAGGCTGTCGAATGAGTGTAGTTTAGTAGTGTAGTGTAGTAGTGTTCTTTGTAGTGTGGCTCAGCTTTAGCAAAGGTAGGTTTTAATATTAATTTTGTTTATTTTTAAATATTTTATCCGGCATCCATTATGGATAACAAAAAGCCCCCTGACCCTCCTGATCCCTCTGATTTATCTCCTATGTTAACAGTTTCCCTCCCCGATAACAATATGATAAATAATTCAATGGATTTCGAATCTTCAAGTAGGAAAAGAATGGCTACTTCTTCTCCGACTACTGTAGCGAACCCTCCAAAACTAACAAAAAAAGAAATGGGAAGACAGTCTTACACGATGAGGGATAATCCGCCATATATTGTACACGTTTCTTTAAAAGACGGCGAGACCCCTGGTACTGTTCTACATCCGGTGAAATTTGGAATGTTTTTGACGCAAAACAATTACAGTAATATTCTCCTGGGTAGTGTCAAACGTCTAGGAAGAAACAAAGTTTCAGTTGAGTTTAAGTCGCACCAGGATGCAAACAGCTTTTTGATAAGTCGTACATTAATTCAGAATAACTTTATTGCTACAATTCCACAGTTCAATATTACTCGTTTGGGTCTCGTTAGAGACGTACCATCAGAATGGACAGAGGATGAGGTTATTGAAAATATTAAGGTTCCTGTTGGATGCGGCCCCGTTATAAAGGCAAGGAGAATGAGCCGAAAGGTGACTTCTCTGGGTGTTACAGAGTGGAAACCCACTCAAACCGTTGTTTTGACTTTTGACGGGCAAGTCTTACCTAATCGTGTCTATTGTTTTTACTCTGCCCTTTCAGTTGAGAGATACATGTACCCAACTATTCAATGCTTCAATTGTTGTCGTTTCGGTCACACACGTACAATATGCCGCTCAAAACCCCGCTGTTATAAATGTGGTCAAGACCACCCAGGTGATGGATGCCAAGTTCCTACTGATTGTGCCATTTGTGTATCTTGTTCTGGCAATCATTATGCTAATGATAAGGCTTGTCCTGAGCTTGGTCGGCAGAAGGGCATTAAAGCTCTTATGGCTGAGAAATCTGTGTCTTATGCGGAGGCAAGTCAGGTTTTCCCTCCGGTATCAAAATCGTATGCTGAAGTGTCTAGAGCATCCCAAAAATCAATACCAATACCTAGGTCGCCCAATCATCCCGGTTCCGCTCCCCAAACAACAAAATCATACCGTAAAACGGTCATTCTAAAACCCAAATCTCATGCCCCCCTTTCACCTAGCTATGACAAGCAGGCTCATCAAGCCCTTATTAAGGATTACTCCTTTTCTCCATCCCAAAATGGCTGTGCTTTCCCCATGGAAGGTACAAGCAATCCTGATAAATCTGAAAATATTCTCAATATTATAGCCAATATCCTACTAACAGTATTAGCTAATCCTGCACAATCCTTACCTGACCACGTTGCCAACAAACTGTCATCCATTGTTAACTATATTAGTAATGTTCCACCCCCTAACATTCCTTCAATGGAACGTGAGGAGTATTACTCCCAGGAAACCTGACCTACTCTTTATCATTAATAAATACAAACCATCGATCTGCAGCATTGCTGAGACATGGCTTCGTTCTGATAGTAATTTCAGGATTCCGTGTTTCAGTTGTGTTCGCCATGACAGACCAGATGGATATGGAGGATGTGCTTTGTTCATTAATAACAAAGTACCATTCTCCCCAATTCCTCTACCCTTCGTTGGTGACAACATTAATGTTGTTGCTGTTAAGGCTGAGGATATAAATATCTTTAGTTTTTATATTGCACACCCACAAATTGAAGATCTTGTTACAGTTAAAAGTTTGCTAAGTAGTATACAAGGTCCATTACTTATTATGGGTGATTTTAATGGCCATCATTATAGATGGGGTTCAGAAAACTGCGACAACTTTGGTATAGGCCTAGTGGATATATTGGATGAACTAAACCTATGTGTAATTAATAATGGCAGTTCCACACGTAGGTCTGCACCAGGGCAGAACAGCAGCTGTGTTGATTTAACATTCTGTTCGTCTAGTATAGCCAGCCTTTTTAATTGGAGTCGCTTGAATATGACTTATGGGAGTGATCACTATCCCATCATGGTTGAAATCCCTTCCAAAACTATCCCTGACAAAATTTCCCCTCCTCTGTTAAAATACCAGCTGAATTCAGTAGATTGGAACCTCTACTCAAACATTTTAGACTTACGTGTCTCTTCTCTCCCATCCATTAACGCTGAGTCCACGCAGGAATGCTTTTCGTCATTCTCCCACATAATATCCTCTACAGCAGATGATTGCTTCCCTTCAAAAAAAGCGCCAACGGGCAAAATTCCATCCCCGCCATGGTGGGATAGGGAATGCTCTGCCGTGATCAGGGCCAGGAATGAGGCCGAAATGAACTTCAACTCTGACATGAACCTGGATAACATCATTGCCTTTCAACATATCTTGGCTAAGTCCAAAAAATTACTTAAGAATAAAAAGAGAGAAGGCTGGCGGAAATATTGTGGTTCGCTGAATCCATCCACTCCAGTGTCGGCCGTGTGGCGTAAGCTGAAGTCTTTTAGGAGTAGTTTGAGACCCCCCTCCGGGACCATACTATCTGAGGAACTGGGTAACCAGTTTCTTTCTAAACTGGCCCCAGTCTATGTTCCTAATTTGGATGAGTGTGTCGCTACGGGCTCCCAGCTAGCATCAGATGACCCTTTGGATAAGCCTTTTACTCTGGGAGAACTTAAATCGGTCCTCGCCCATGTAAAGGATTCTGCTCCTGGAGTGGATGGATTCCCTTACTCCTTCATTACAAAAGCGGGTGATAAGACCCATCAATATTATCTAGACTTAGCCAACTATTGTTTTTCTTCCGGTTATATTCCTCCTGATTGGAAGGTTCAAGTAGTAATTCCTATATTAAAACACGGTAAAGATCCTAGTGATCATTGTTCTTACAGGCCGATTGCTCTATCGTCCATACTTATTAAACTTCTAGAACACTTGATTAAAAACCGTCTTGAATGGTTTGTAGAAAGCAGAAGACTGCTCCCAACGAGTCAATTCGGCTTCAGGAAAGGTCTGGGTACAGCTGATAGTGTGGGGACCCTTACATCAAAGATCCGACTGGCCCTTAGCAGGAATGAGTCTGTGGTAGCCGTTTTCTTAGATATTTCAGCTGCCTATGATTCTGTTCTTATCCCAGTTCTCAGGCAGAAGATGCAAGAGCTGAGAATCCCGGCTAGGATTCGTCAAATCATATGCAGCATTTTTTTAGAACGTCGTGTTAAACTTAGGATACCGGGGGAGAACTCTGAGCCGAAGTCGGTTTGGAGGGGTCTACCTCAAGGATCCGTGCTTAGTCCACCCTTATATAACATTTATACTTCCGATCTTCCTTCTTGTTTAAATTTTAACTGTAATATTCTTCAGTATGCTGACGATATTGCATTATTGGTCTCTGGCACTTCCATCCAGGATGCCGCTCAGTCCATTAATATATCTTTGTCCTCATTAAACCAATGGCTTTTAGATCACGGGTTATCTTTAAGTGCTCCAAAAAGTTCAGCAGTTGTCTTCACTCGTAAACGTCTTATCCCCCAAGTCGACATTAATATTGACGGCCAAGCGATTCCAATCGAGGAGAAGGCCAGGTTCCTGGGGGTTACCCTGGATTCCAAATTGTCGGGAGTGGACCACATTGGTAATACGGTTAAAAAATGTGAGCGCTCGATCTCGGTTCTTAAGGCTTTGGCAGGTGTCTGGTGGGGTGCTCACCCATACACCTTAAAACTGGTCTACAATGCGCTGATTAGAAGCGTGCTGGATTACTGCAGCTACTTAATTGAGCCGTGTAACAAAGATGCTCTGCGTAGACTGGATTCTGTCCAGGCCAAATGTCTGAGGATCGTGACTGGTGCTATGAAATCCTCCCCCATAAACGCGCTCCAGGTAGAATGTGCAGAACCCCCTCTTAACCTTCGCAGACAATACTTAGCAGACCGTTTCTTGTCAAAAGTTTTCTCCCTTTCGTCCCATCCTTTACTCCCCATTTTAGAACAAATCTACCTCTCTCTTAACGTGTCTTCCTACTGGAATAATAAATCTATTCCATTGATGAATAGGTACAGAGAGCTTAAACACCTCTCCTCACCTGTTTGTCAACACCCCACTCTTCCGGTCTTTTCCTCCGCATATGAGGTGGTCCATTTCAGACCAAAGGTCGTTTTGGGACTTGGTATCTCCAAAAACTCTCAGGACGTAAAAGGTGACTTCGATCGGGCCATTAAAAGATACTGGGAGGGTTGGAATTTATTTTATACGGACGCATCCAAATTGTCTTCAACAGGATGTACAGGTGTTTCTGCGTATTTTCAAAATTCGAAAATTGCCCTCTTATTCCAATGTCCACCAGAAACCTCAGTATTTACAGGAGAATGCATCGGTATCCTAGAAGCCATCAATTTTATTCTAACTCATAACGTTAAAAATTCAGTCATTTTCTCAGATTCGCGCAGTAGTATTCAAGCTTTAGCTCAAAACCAACTTAAATCTAAAATTCACAGTAAAATTATCATTGATATCCTAAATTTACTATTTACTTGTTCGAACAACGGTTTAAACATTGAAATAGCTTGGGTTCCCAGTCACTCGGGTATAGGTGGCAACGAGTGTGCCGATTCACTGGCAAAATTTGCTACGTCTAACCCGGTGGATCGGAAGCACTACGTGGTGCATAGCTACGACTTACGGACTGACACCAAACGTAAGCTGTTCAACTCGTGGTCAGCAATGTGGCAGTTAAGTTCGAAGCTCAAGGGGGCGTACTACGCCAGTATTCAACCCAACATCCAACGGAAACCTTGGTTTTTTAAATGTCCAAAATTATCCAGAAGAACTGTTGCAACCTTGTGTAGACTGAGACTTGGTCACTGCTGCAGTCCAGTATTCTTAAATAAGATCCGTGTTCGTGACAGTTCCTTGTGCGAATGCGGTCTTGATGATGGTACTCTGGACCACATCTTTTTCTCTTGTCCATTAAATTCCCAATCATTTGACTTGTATCATAAGCTCTCCAAAATTAAAATCCCTCTTCCTACTAACTTCCATTCCCTCTTGACTAACTTTTCTCCTAAACTTATCCAAATCTTGTCAACTTTTTTAAACATAAATAATATCAAATTGTAGTTTGGTGTGTAGTAATAACTTTGTAAATACATATTATGTAGATTTGTGATGTTTTAAATGTATATGTATATAATATATATTCTTCTTTTTCTTCGTCTTTTAAGCTACTATTTCTTGTAACTAGCAAACCACGGAGTGCAAAGTTCGACGGCTCACCTCGCTGTACTGCCGTCACCACATGACGTTGGCAGAATAGTCGACATCGGCTCCGTTGCCAAATAACAAAAAAAAAAAAAAAAAAAAAACAAGCAAATGTCAAAACTCAAAATTAAATGAAATGTTGCTATTTCACTGATTAGAAAAGTTTGGACATTAATATCTAAATTAGAATAAGTATCCAGTGAAGTGTTAAAACGTTATTTGATCCAAAATGTCGGCTACGACATCCTATAATAATGATAAAGTGGTGATGGGTGAAGTGGAGTACCCGGCAAGCGATCCAGCTTCTGGGGCGTTTTTCCAACCAGATTATAAGAAGTAAATATTTTTTATGTGTTATCAGCTCTATAAAACCATCCTTTTATCATTCAAAGACACAATCTTGTAATTTTTCGGTATAATTTCAAGTAATAGTATTTTTTACAATGATTTAGTTTCCAGGAAATATACTCAAAATCTCAGGGTACTTTCAAAACTTTCATATTTA
The DNA here is from genome assembly GCA_945859645.1 of Amphipoea oculea. NCBI lineage: Eukaryota > Metazoa > Arthropoda > Insecta > Lepidoptera > Noctuidae > Amphipoea > Amphipoea oculea. The sequence goes on from OX243876.1 coordinate 20,098,088, forward strand.
AGATACAAGCCATACATAATTTACATACAACCGTATAATATTCCTTATCAAATTCTGTGGTACACATTCTTGTCATTACACAAACACCACTGTTTTTAAATTGTTTGTACTTTATAGGAATGAAGATTTAAAACTCATGTTAGATGGGTCCAAAGACTCCCTGAAACTAGAGGCTATGAAGAGGATCATTGGCATGATTGCCAAGGGAAGGGATGCTTCTGATCTGTAAGTATTTCTTTAGTCACAGTGTCAATAAACATGTTTTATGTTTGTCTGTAAGGCTTAAATCACACTGAGATGGCAGCAAAGCGGCGAGCAGTTTCAGTGTCATATAATTTTAAACTTTATCTTCATTACTATAATACATAATATGGCTTGAGAAACTTGCGTCATCGGAGTGATAAACTTTTCAAGTTTCTCAAGGGACACTATGTGAAGATAAAGTTTAAAATTATATGACACTGAAACTGCTTGCCACTTCGCTGCCAACCCAGTGTGATTTCAGCATATATTTATTTGTAAGTATAGATCAAATGCCCTGATAATGTTGACATTTGTTTTCCACTGCAGCATCTCCAACATAATCTTTCTTTCATAGGTTTCCAGCAGTTGTTAAGAATGTTGTATCAAAGAACATTGAGGTGAAGAAGCTGGTGTACGTGTACCTTGTGAGGTACGCTGAGGAGCAGCAGGACTTGGCTCTGCTGTCCATTAGCACCTTCCAGAGGGCTTTGAAGGTAATTATTATGTACTTACTTGGCTTTCATATTGTTTTCTTAGGTTGCTGTGGATTGCTTCAAACAAGACTGGGGTACAATAATTATAATACAGCCCGGTTCAAACTTTATGGGGGCTCTGAAGTGCCACACACAAAATTTCAGCTCAAAAGCATTAACTTTGAAAATGCTTAATATTTTTTTATTTCGACATCACAGCGCTGCACTGGCGCGCGGCGGCGTGATGTGCGTGTACTAGGCGCACAGACACACTACAGATAATGGATAATGACCCTCGTAGTGCGGTGACACATTTGTTATGATTTCAATTTAATAAACTATCGAAATAAAAAAATATTAAGCATTTTCAAAGTTACTGCTTTTGAGCTGAAATTTTGTACAGAGATTCTAGATCAGATACACTCTTCAACCCGTTTGTATTGATATACCCTTTCCGTAACACCCTGTATTGTCTCCTGCGCAGAAGGCTAGTCCCGGTTGAGATTGGCCGCCATGACCGAAATATGGTCTGTAGCCTTATTATGTCCCTCCACACAGCATAGATGTAAATATTCTTTTTGAGTGAAGATTTTATTGAACAAATGTTACCTTCTTGTTTATAAACATTGCTTCAGTCAAAGGTTTTTTTATGAACAACTAGCTGCGCCCCGCGGTTCCAACCGCGTAAATGTCGATCCCGTGGGAATATCGGCATAAAAAATAGCCTATATGTTAATCCAGAGTGTCAGCTACCTCCTTACACAATTTTATCAAAATTGGTCCAGCCATTTGAGCGTGAAGAAGTAACAAACATATACACACACAAACACACACACTCACAAACTTTCGCCTTTATAATATTGGTGTGATATAGTGTGATGTGATAGTGTGATGGACACACACAGCTATCTATTGCCGCGTTCCGAGTTAGGACTGTAATCGATATTATCGATTTGAGCGTGCTTAAACCTAATTCGGTACGGGTTTAAGCACGCTCAAATCGAAAATATCGATTACAGTCCTAACTCGGAATGCACCCTACCAGGTTCACCGCCTATCTTGACAGTTCCTTCCTTCAGTTAGTGGTCTAACAACAGCTGCAGTTCATGATAAAACCTTGTTCTCCAGGACCCCAACCAGTTGATCCGCGCGAGCGCTCTCCGAGTCCTCTCCTCCATTCGAGTGCCCATGATAGTGCCAATTGTGATGCTAGCCATCAGAGATTCGGCCAGTGACATGAGTCCGTATGTCAGGAAGACCGCTGCTCATGCTATACCGAAGTTGTATAGGTAAGTTGTTATTATCTATGGGTCCAATGGGGTAATTGCGTAACACACTAAAATTAGGAATGAATATTGTTGAACTGTCAAAATGGCTTTCATTTTGACAGTTCAACAATATTCATTGCATTATTTACGTTGCTGACCAGAGAGTGTTTTTTTGTACATTGTTCTCACATCACATATAGAAGCAACAAGAACAATGTACCCTGGATTTTGTAATATCTTGATTTAAAAGAGTGGCCATGGAGTTTCTTGCCCGTTCTTCTCCATAGAGATCTATGCTTTGGAATGTGCAACTAGCTTCAACTTTCTGACTAACTGACCAACTATTTAATTTTGACAATTCAAAAGTGCCTGTACAGGGTTTAATTGAAATAAATGCTTTGATTTTGAGTAAGTATGAATGAATGCTCACGACCTTCGATCGACCCGTGTGATTGTTATTATTTGGCCACAAGCTCCTCCTGTACCCTATTTTACTTTCTTTCTAATAATACTGTGCCATTCTATTTTCATATATGATTCTTGTAACCTTTTCCCCACAGCTTGGATCCGGAACAGAAAGAAGAACTAGTATCGATCATAGACAAGTTGTTATCTGACAAGGCACCACTTGTAGTTGGTTCAGCGGCCATGGCTTTCTCTGAAGTGTGTGGAGAACGGATGAGTCTTATACATAGGAGTTACAGGTAAATATTCAAAACATAATTATAAAAAGCCTGCGTAGTGTGGGGCGCCCCCCAGATAGATGGACGGACGAAATAAAGAAGGTGGCTGGGACGGACTGGATGCGGAAGGCGGAGGACAGGTTGTTGTGGCGCAGCCTTTTTTTTTATGGATGGGAAATCATCAAATGACCCCTCCCGCTCTGGGTGTAGCGGAAGGGAGTGTCAGACTCTTACTGACTAAAACCCATCCGTGTTCCTTCCTTGGCCCTTTATGTTCCGGGGTAGCGGTAACCCTTTTGGACAATCCCGCACCCCCGGCAGGCTTCGGCCCTGGCAGGCCCCTTCCTTTTTGCCGACATCTCTTCGAGGCGCGCGTGGAACACGTACGCGCCGTCCGGCACGGGCCTGGTCCTGATCGGACGGTGAGCTACCCATTACTCTCCGTCCGCAGGCCCGCGCCTACGGTGGCCGGGAGTCGTCACGCGGCTCCCGACGTTGTGGCGCAGCCTGGGAGAGGCTTATGTCCAGCAGTGGACTGCGATAGGTTGAGTTGACTTATAAAAAATAAGCATGAGGTCCTTTTTTTTTGTCGGGGTAAACCTTTAAAAGGCACCCGACTTCCGGGGAGGGAGTGACTGTCTAGTACTCCATCAAATGAAATGCTATGCTTCAGTGCCATTGCCTGCTATTTCATGTTACAATGTGTCCACAGGAAACTATGCTCACTGCTAGCCGACGTGGATGAGTGGGGTCAGCTCACTCTGCTCAACGTGCTCACAGTGTATGCCAAGACATGCTTCGCGGATCCAAACAGTGAGGTAATCATAACTATCGTAACTATACTGTATTTTCTCTTCTTCTCCGTTTAATATAGATTAGCCAAAGGTTTTCTTTGTACCTAATAGTACAAGCATATTTAAAGAAAGATAGAAAAACCGGCCAAGTGCGAGTCCGACTCGCAAACGAAGGGTTCCGTACCACAAGGAAAAAAAAACGGCAAAAAAAATCACGTCTGTTGTACGGGAGCCCCCCTTAAATATTTATTTTATTTTTTGTTTTTGTTGTTATAGCGGCAACAGAAATACATAATTTGTGAAAATTTCAACTGTCAAGCTATCGCAGTTCTTGAGATACAGCCTGGTGACAGACAGACGGACGGACGGACAGACAGCGAAGTCTTAGTAATAGGGTCCCGTTTTTACCCTTTGGGTACGGAACCCTAAAAAGTATTTATTGCGACTCGTACAGGACGCCAGGCGATTCGCCAGTTATGATTAAGTCCGTGTTTGACCGTGTAACAGGGGATGGCATTCACAAGCAATCAGGAATCCGCTGAATACGGGAGCACAGAATCAGTTGAAGTGGCGGTGTTTGGGGAGTGCCTATGTCCAGCAGTGGACGTCTTTCGGCTGAAATGATGATGAATAGGGGGTGAGCCCTTTGCCATCAACCGGGCACAAATCCAGACTGCGCGCTGTTACTGAGAAGTCCCTGACGGAAATCCCAATAAGACTGCCCAGACGGACGGACGGACAGACAGCGAAGCCTTAGTAATAGGGTCCCGTTTTTACCCTTTGGGTACGGAACCCTAATAATATGGTCCCGTTTTTACCCTTTGGGTACGGAACCCTAAAAAGTAAACAGACGGACGGACGGACAGACAGCGAAGCCTTAGTAATAGGGTCCCGTTTTTACCCTTTGGGTACGGAACCCTAAAAAGTATTTATTGCGACTCGCACAGGACGCCAGGCGATTCGCCAGTTATGATTAAGTCCGTGTAACAGGGGGTGGCATTCACAAGGAATCAGGAATCCGCCGAGAGCACAGAACCAGTTGTAGTGGCGGTGTTTGGGGATTGTCTATGTTCAGCAGTGGACTTTCGGCTGAAATGATGGTGAATAGGGGGTGAGCCCTTTGCCATCAACCGGGCACAAATCCAGACTGCGCGCTGTTACTGAGAAGTCCCTGACGGAAATCCCTATAAGACTGCCCGATAACCAACCCATCGAATCTCATGGATCACTCTCTCTCTCACCAACGTGGCAGTCTTATATTAACACGCTTTTATTACTTTACTTGTAACTAACAATATAAGTAATCAAATCTTAGAAGTAAATTTTTACCTACGTCTAATTGTCGTATCGAAATAAGACTTTGTATGTATATGTAGTTCGGATGACAATACTATAATTTTGTATCTTGGAGCTGATCTGATGATGGAGCCAGGAGGTGGATAGTGGAGCTCTTCAGTGGCTAAGCGAACGAGAACCCCTCGAGTTTGGACTCGCATAATTTGATTTGACGAGTCCAATAGATAGGATAAGAGTGTTTTTTTTAAACTACATTTTTTTTATAGTTCTGCACCTTAATTGTGTAACACACTATCAATCGGAATCTGAATCATTTTTGATGCAAATTGCTAATCCATTGCTTCATAAGTTCGAAAATTTTGTCTGCTGAACACGTAAATAACGCAATGAATGTTGTTGAACTGTCAAAATGAAACCGATTCCGATTGGTAATGTGTTGGTAATTGCCTCGCTGGTTTTAACTGACGAAACAACATTTCCCAGACGTACTCCAGTGACAGCGATACAGACAAGCCGTTCTACGAGTCGTCGAGCGAGGGCGACACACCTCGCAAGCACTCGTCTACATCTCCCAGTCTAGACGCCGACCACCGCCTGTTGCTCCGCGCCGCCAAGCCGCTGCTACAGAGTAGGAACTCGGGCGTCGTGCTGGCTGTGGCCCAACTGTTCTGGCATTGTGGACCAGGTAAAGATAAACTGATATTGAAGTTACCAGATTTTTGAACATTCATTTTATGACTAGCTTTTGCCAGCGGCTTTGCCCGCGTGGGAGTCGGATGAATCCCACGGGAACGTACTGCCGGGATAAAAAGTATCCTATGTGTTAATCCTAAAGATGCCTACGGTAAAGGAAGAAGTAAACAAGAACTGTACTCGATACAAGAAGAGATTATAAGAGCATACCAATGAATTGGCTAAGAACCTCCTAACTAACCAAACCACAACACGCCTTAAAAGATGGCATATACTAAACCTGGATCAGAGAGACTGTGAATAGCTCTTATCATGCTTTGTGTTGATGTCGGCTCATTGGAGCCACATTATCAAAAATATACTACCTACTGAAACCACATCTGATTATGGCTAGATAAGCCGATTGCAGATCATAATATACAAAAAAAAAAAAAAAAATGAGTTAATTAACTCATTTTTTTTTAAATTTTGAAATTATTTGCAGCCGCCATCTTGGATTTACAGTTTAACCTGGATTAATCCAGGTTATAAACTATCTGTGTGCCAAATGTATCTTCGATCTTTTTAAAAATGACACGATCCTCCAGAATCCAATATGGTGGCTGCGAAAGTTTTCAAAGTTTTCGTCATGGGTGTAATTTTCTTAGTTTTCGAGCGTGCTAAAGCCGATAGTGACGTTAAACTGTAAATCCAAGATGGCGGCTGCAAATAATTTCAAAATTTTCGTCATGGGTGTCGTTTTCATAGTTTTCAAGGGTGCTAAAGCCGATAATGACGTTAAAATATAAATCAAAGATGGCGGCTGCGAAAATTTTCATACTTTTCGCTCTAATGCGTAAGCGTAGGGTATTTATTTCACAGATAGGCCTAGTTTCCTTACTGTCCATATTTATACTTCCCCTCTCTCTTCTCTTCTTTTTTTTTCTTCTTTCAATAATACTGTGGTAACAGTATGCGCGCCAATGTGCCTTACATCCTGTGTAAGTATAGGGGAAGTTTTTGGAGCAATTTCGAGAAAATTAGCATTTTTAGATTTGTGATAGGTTCGCTGTTTGTTATTCGATAATCCTCAAAAAAAAAATCTCGAGTTTATTTTGTTATAAAAAAAAGACGGGTTGCACTCCGGGAGTGCCGGCAGAAGTGAAAACTTGAATATTAACGTTGAAATAAATCAATTATTAATTGAATTAATATAACTCATTTTTTTTTCACTATTTCTGCGTCCCTTTTTTCATTAATAGATGCACTTTGTTCAATTTCCATATTTTAAACACTTTATATACACGAATGTTACGAATACACAGCAGTGTGTCCACGTCCACTTCCACTTCCACTTCCACTTCGACTTCGACTTCGACTTCGACTTCGACTTTGACTTTGACTTTGACTTCGACTTCGACTCCGACTCCGACTTCGACTTCGACTTCGACTTCCACTTCCACTTCCACTACCACTTCCACTTCCACTCCAACCATCCATCCATTGTCGTGTGTCACTAAACTTGGTTCACTTCGGTTGGCGCCGCCGTAGAAAGAGAGGAGGGGGGGGGGGGGGGAAATCTCTCCTGACGGTCACGTGTCCTGACGCGATGCCCTGACGCGAGTTTAACATTTTTTACCCATTACAAAAAGTGTTCAACGCCGCTAAAGAAGTTTTCACTTCAATAATACTTTACAACTTCATTTATTGTACACTAGCTGGGCCCCGTGGTTTTACCCGCATAAGTCTCGATCCCGTTGGAATATCGGGATAAAAAGTATGATATATCCTAATTCAGGTCGGGTAGGCCTAACCCATAAAATTCGGCACATGGCTGACTCATGTGCCGAATTTCATCCGAATAATATACATACGCTTCAGCGTGAATGCGTAAGAAACAAAAATATGTCGCATCCGGTTAGTCGTTTGACTATTCGGAACGCCAGCGCCATCTGGCGGGGCTCTACAGAGTCTAGCCTGAGTTCGTGGGGAGTACAAGAGAGCGTGCAGTGAGGTGGAGCAGCCCTCTTGGACATCGGACATCATACGAACAACATGTGCTCAGAAACTGTCCCGCGTTCCGTATCTGGTTGTATCGTGTACCTATAGTGTGTGATTTGCTAGTGTGATTAATTTGTTCGTGAATTTATAATCTGATTTGAACTGCAAACCGTTTTTCTATTGCGCAAATGCGCAATAACCAACACTATACCCACAGTAGTTAAAATATGGCTGATAATAACTAGACACACATACCTTCTCCGTTACATATAAAAAATATAAATATTTTCTTTTTATAATATTAGTTAAGATTATTATAATTAAAATTTGTTATTTTAGCTCAAGAACTGCCTCCAGTCGCGAAAGCAATGGTTCGTCTCCTGCGCGCTCCGCTCGAAGTGCAAAGCGTTGTATTGAACTCTATTGCGTCACTCACTGTTACTAAAAGGGTAAGTTACATTTCCTAAATATACAGGATGATTTTCTTTATCGGTTCCAAATTTTACAGGATGTTCTACCCACGAATATGAACAACTCACTAGGGCACCAACTCTGAAATCACGTAGGTATTGAGCTTTTGTATTAAACAGCTAATTTTTTTCGTAATTTCAGTGTTGGTCCCACAGATGTAGATATACCTAGATAACGCAAGAGCACCTACTGCGTGCCAAAAATCGCACCAGTTTACGATCGAGAATCATAAGCCGCCACTTTCGCGCCCAGTCCTACGTACTGCTGGCTGGGTGAGCGTGAGCGAGAGAGCGCGAGCTTGTGACGTCATAGTAGGTAGTCAAAAAGTGGCACGCATAGTTTTCATACAGTTTGTGATACTTGCGTTATCTAGGTATATCTATATCTGTGGTTGGTCATCTTTTTAGTAAGATAAGTGACAGGCATAATTTTAACACAAGAAATAGGAACAAATTAGATCAACCGCGTTTCAGATTGTCTAAAGTAAAAACTTCTTTTATGGGTTACTGTGTAAAATGTTATAATAAAATACCATTCGATATTCACTTTTTCCTACGTGGGTAGGCTTGTCATACATACATAATTTTAGCTGTCTTATTTAGTATTTATTTAATAATAGTTAATTGTTTCTTTTTCACTATATTTATGTGCTAATTAACCAGTAAACCCACCTTCGCTTGGAATTTCCTTTCACTTTTACTCTTCCACAACCACAACACTTGAAATACTCCAACATACCATGGACAGCAAGCTTGTGCACAGTATGGAAGAACTGGAGAAGCTGTTTAGCTCTCGCATGTGCGAGTACGAAGACAAGCTGCTGAGAGCTACGGCTGGAACTGACCCTGCACACTCGGACTTTGCTGCTCTTTCCCTGGACTTCTCAGAGTTTAAATCCTTCGTTTGCAAAACGTTTGCCCACTTCAAAACTCAGATAGAACTCCTATCTTTGAGCTTGGACAGACATGAGACTGCAATGCGAAGAAAGATCCTGCTATTTCACGGTATTCCTGAGAAGCCTAATGAAAAGCTGTGTGATGCGGTTCTCCTTATTTTATCTAAACAGCTGCTGATTGGTGACATTAAATTGGAACACTTAGACGTATGCCACAGACTGGGAGCCCCCCAGGGCAAAACAAGACCTGTGTTGGTGCGTTTCAATGACATGGAGCATCGTCGGTTAGTTTGGGACGGTAAAACTACACTCAAGGGCAGCGGCATCACCATTTCAGAGTTCCTGACCAAGACACGGCACCAGGTTTTTATTGCTGCCCGCAAGCATTTTAGCATCAACAACTGCTGGTCTGCTGAGGGCAAGGTTATTGTCTTAACGCCGGACAAGACACGCCGGAAGATTGCATCCATGGGTGAGCTTGAAACTTTAATCGCGTTATTCCCCGCTCCGGCCAGTGCTGCCGCACCCAATGATCCTGTGCCGGCCGCTTCTACCTCGCCAGCAGTGGCATCTACACCAAATGCAACCGCTACCCCTAAAAAAAAGGTTGTGAGGAAGGCTCGTCGCTGAGGTGGCCGATTTAGTTGTCCCCTTGCATGTTTTTCGTTCACTATGTTGTAATACTTTCGTGTAGTGTCGGTACACTTTTAATTTTTATTTTCCTTTTGCTGATCTACCCAAAACATTTACTTTTAGTTAATTTCTTTCTCACAACGTTTAGATCGCCGGTAGATGTTTTTACTTTTCTGACATAGTGTAGTGACGTCTGTCAGTCATATTGTCAGTGTCATCTGTTTGTTTTATATTGACGTTACGTTTCGTTACACTTTACGTCTGTTATAGACTGATTGCGAATGGTGTTGCCGACATTATAGTTAGTTATTGTTTTGTGTTGTTGTATTGTCCTCTGTTCATAATTCACGCCTTAACTATCATTTTTATAAAATGTTGTGTTAAAATCTCTACCAATACCAGCGAATAGGTGTTATATTGGTTGAGCGTTTTAAATTATTATTAGTTTGTATACACATAAATAGTTTTAATATTGTTAGTACCTTATTTATTTATTTTTTATACATATACATTTATTATTAATTTTGCAAACTATGAGCGGTGTCGACCTCAATGATGATTTTTTCTCTTGTTCGTCCTCTTCAAATAGTTTCCTTAGTGCGACGAGTGGTTCTTCCTCTCCTCTTACTCTCAGCGATCAGATTTCCTCTTTGTTTTCCCACCTCCCCAACAATCTCAACATAGCCCATATCAATTCCCAGAGTGTTCCTGCCCATTACTCTGATCTTCTGGCTTCCTTTAACAGTGCACATATAGATGCTTTGCTCATCTCTGAGTCCTTCCTCAAACCCTCTCTCTTATCAGTTAATTTTGCCCTCCCTGGCTTTGTCCTTATCCGTAATGATAGAACTGGGAAGGGTGGTGGTGGTGTTGCCATTTACTTGCGTACTGATATCCCCTATAAGATTATCAGCACATCACCATCTTCCTATTCGGGGTCAGCGGAGCATCTATTTCTTGAAATATCTTTGCATCACACTAAAATGCTTCTTGGAGTCGTTTACAGCCCTAATCTGACTATTGATTACTTTGACTCTTTTGATTCGCTTTTAGAAGATTTCTGTCCCTCTTATGACCACGTAGTCATGATGGGCGATTTTAATACTTGCCTTCTTAAAAACGACAGTCGTACTCACAAACTTCAATCTCTCTTATCTTCTTATAATCTTAGTATTTTGCCTCTGTCTGCTACTCATCATTTTCCTAATTGCACCCCGTCTCTGTTGGACCTGATAATTGTCTCTAACTCGAATAATGTTTCTGTCCACGGACAGCTCACTGCTTGTTTTTCTTACCACGACCTCATCTTTTTGTCCTACAGGATTCGCCCTCCTAAGCGTAAGCCGCATTATATGTTCCTTCGGAACTACAAGGGCATAGACCTGGAGGCATTGCTGCGTGATGCTGGTAGCATCGATTGGACGGACGTTTTGGAGAGTTCATGTATCAACGATATGGTTCAGATCTTTAATAGCAAGCTTCTCAGTTTATTTGACCGGCATGCCCCTATCCGCCGAGTCAAGGTAAAATATGTTCCGGCTCCTTGGCTTACTCCTGCCATTAAGGATGCGATGGCAAGCAGGGACAGAGCCAAAAGAAGGTTGAAACGCTGCCCTTCTGAGCGCAACTTGAATGCGTATAAGGTGCTGCGTAATCGCTGCAGGCGTATGTGTAGAGATGCAAAGAGACGCTACTTCCATAATTCTCTCGACAATCGTAACTCTTCTGAAGTCTGGAAGTTTCTTAAAACTGTCGGCATTGGCAAGTCTCCAGTCGTTTCAAGTAAGGACATTGACGTGTGTGCTCTTAACAAACATTTCTCACATCCTCCTGTTACTTTTGATCCGCACGTCAGATCAGCTACGTTGAGTAGACTTGCTGGTTTGCCTTTGCCGCAATGTTCTTCTTTTGTATTGAACCTAGTGAGTGAAAGTGAGGTCAAAAAATCTATTTGTGCTATCTCCTCTACTGCTGTTGGTAATGACAATATTTGTTCAAGAATGATTTCTCCTATCCTCCCTACACTACTTCCCGTTTTGACTCACATTTTTAATTTCTCCTTGTTTTCTTGTACTGTTCCTGAGGTCTGGAAACAGGCTCATGTCATCCCCTTACCCAAAATTCCTAAGCCGGTTTCGCCTACCGATTTTCGTCCCATTTCTATCCTCCCATTTCTCTCTAAAGTTCTTGAGCATATTGTCCACCAACAACTTTCTGCCTTTCTTTCTGCGAATGATCTCCTTAGTCCTTTTCAGTCTGGTTTTCGACCTGGTCATAGCACAGTGACGGCCCTGTTGAAGGTGACTGATGACATCCGCTGGGCAATGGACCACAAATCTCTTACTTTACTTGTACTTCTCGACTTTAGCAGTGCTTTCAACTCTGTAGATTTCGATATCCTCCTCGGGATCCTTAAATCTCTAAATTTTTCCCCTTCCACTATTGATTGGTTTAACTCCTATCTTACAGGCCGCTCGCAGCGGGTCCGTCTCGACGAGTTGTCTTCTGATTGGTGCTCTCTTACCGCAGGTGTGCCTCAGGGTGGCGTTCTCTCTCCTCTTCTCTTTTCTATTTTCATTAACTCTGTCACCAGTGTCATCTCTTCCTACTTCCATCTCTATGCCGACGACCTGCAGCTTTACAATAACTTCCAAAGGGAAGATGCGGAAGCTGCTATTTCTGCCATGAACAGTGACCTGGATTTGATTAGCGAGTGGTCGCGGTCTTTTGGACTGCAAATCAACCCTAGGAAATCCCAGGCCATAATTATTGGCGGCAGGTATATGCGGAATAGGCTCGATGTTGCGTCGCTGTCTCCACTCTGTCTGAATGGAGTTCAGATTGAATACGCACATACAGTTAAAAACCTGGGGGTGACCATGGACTCTTACTTGTCGTGGACTGCTCATGTTGCGCAAGTCAGTCGCAAGGTGCACTACACGTTCCATTCGTTGAAATGTCTCCAGGGCTTTTTGCCCTTGAACACCAAAATCTCTCTAGCTCAAACCCTCATTCAGCCCATTATTGATTACGCCGACGCCTGTTATTTGGATGCCACCGAGGAGCTTTTAAATAAACTTGAGCGTTTGCAAAATATCTGTATTCGTTTTGTTTTTAATCTTAAAAAGTATGATCACGTCTCCAACTTTCGCAAGATACTCAAGTGGCTCCCCATTCGACTTCGCAGGAACTCTCGGATATTATGTCTGCTATTCAATCTCCTTCACAATCCTAAAACACCTTCCTATCTGCGGGAGCGTTTTTCCTACGCCCGTCCTTCAGATGCGCCTTGCAGGTCGCATCTTAAAAAGCTCCTTAAGTCCCCTCCCCACTCCACTGACTTCTACTCCTACTCCTTCACAGTGCACGCGGTGCGGCTGTGGAATACACTACCGCCTGCAATTAGGGACTGCCAAACTATTGCAGTTTTTAAAAGAAGAGTGAAAGAACACTATCTCTCCACCCTATCATAGTTGTGTATGTATTTTTATTTACATTCGAGTGTTATTTATTTTAGAAGTATGTATGTTTATTTGTATTTATGTAAGTATATTCTTGTATTATTTGTTTAGTTTTATTAAGTGAATTGTTTTTTAGGTTTTATGTATTTTTTGTCTCCTTTACTCTTTAACACGCTGTCTACATCTCTTTATTTCTTGTCCTATCGCAGGTATGCTGGAAGAGATTTCTTATGAAATAAGCATCACCTTTGTACCTATTTTTCTGTTCTGTTTTTTTCTTGTCTGTTTATATATGTGTGTACATAAATGGTAAAATGGTAAATAGATATTCTTCAACTAAATGAGAAGAAATTTAAAACATGCATTAAACGCACACTATGTAGACAAGCATATTATAAGTTGGATGATTATATCGCAGATAAAAATGCTTGGCTAAATGCTGGTCCTGCTCCACAGGCACTTGAGTTCACTAGTTAAAATTTCAATATTTGGAAGAGGTGCTTCCCTTTATTTTTTCTTTTTTAGTGTTTCTGACATTACGATCTTAATATTTATTTTTATTTTATTCAATCATGTTTAATGCTGCAATACTAAACACCTTTTCCTGTTTGGTATTAAAAATTTTATTCATCTATTAAATAAATTGCAATTTATAGCTTTGTATAATTTAGAAGCATTTTTTCAATTTTTGTAAATGTAAGAACCATGGATCCGTTTATTATGATTTTTTGATGTTGACTTGAAAGAGCATGGCAGTTGAGAATGTGTCATGCTCACTTAAATGTCTCACTGATGGTGGCACGTGTGTTGGATCATTCGGTTCCCTACAAAATGGTTGAGCTGGATGGTGCTGATCCATGCGTCATGTTCGTGAACGGGCGCCGTCGGTTGAGACTGGTCATCTCTTAACTGTCAAGGCTTATTTTTAATCTTATTTCTTGTATTGTTTCTTCATTTATGTGTTTTTTTTTTACATTGTTCTCACATATAGAAGCAACTCGAATAATGTACCAAGGATTTTGTAATATCTTGATTTAAAAAGAGTGTCCATGGAGTTTCTTGCCCGTTCTTCTCCATAGAGATCTACGCTTTGGAATGGGCAACTAGCTTCAACTTTCTGACTAACTGACCGACTACTTAATTTTGACTATTCAAAAGTGCCTGTAATGGTTTAATTGAAATAAATGCTTTGAGTTTGAGTTTTGAGTTTGAGGTCCCATAGTGAAAATTTTTCATATTCATGGGTAGAACACCCATTATTGCAATTTTATTGATATTATAATTTTGTTTTTGCATGCTGTGTCTATCGCATCATATTGTACACTATGCTTGTATATTGCTTGTATTTTAAAGATAAACAGTGTAACAATTGTAGATAGGCCTGAAGTGTATGTATGCTCCCTAATAGTGCATAACGTAGTAAGTACGCTCCTTTAGAACATAAGTATCAGTTTAAGCTAAGTAAGCACTTTACTTTAATGCATATTCCTTTATTAACATTGAATAAAGTACATTCGATCGAGTTGGTTGTCTGCTTTACAAAGACCCTTGGACCCCCAACATTTCATGGCGACCCTGCCTTAGGGTCTGCCAAGGGGCAGATTAAGCAAAGTTTTTCCAAAATGTGTAACTCCAAGGTAGAAAAGGATGAGGTGTTCGTTAATCAAAATGCAGCTGGCGGAAACAATGACGCCCTTCTGAAGGACATCGGAGGCCACATGGAGCGGCTGAGCACGATCACTATCATCATACTCGCTGTCATAACTCTCCTGGTAATTTACTTCTTCCTGAAATACTACCGCAGCTGCCATCGACAATGGATACAAGAAGAAATCGGATTCAACGCAATTCAGCGCATAAGGGCATCCCTACGTGGACGAGTGGAAGGTACACCTGCTAACTAATTAATCCAGCATCAAAATCAGTAAGAAGTGAATTCTATAAATAAATCAGTGATTTGCATTAAGACTCATAACAATTTGTTTTATAACGCAAAAACATAAACGGCGTAAAATAGTGCACGAAGACTCAGTGAATATGATACCTCGCGGCAAAAACTGCAACGTGTGAAATTCTTGTGTGTCGTTTCGTAGTAATTATGTTAACATGATTCTTTTGTTTGTTTCTTTAGGAAATAATTGACATGATAATTTTAAGTAATATCTTATTATGATTAATAGTTTATTAGAAAAATATAATGTTCTGGTAGATATTAGAAAATACTTAATTAAGAAAGGACAAACTAGGTATAAAGGTCAAGTTGTTGAGACGAAATTAGGTGAAGCAAAAAGTATTTTTGACCAATGTGGCAAAATATTGTTACTAATAGAAAAAGGCAGTGATACGAAGTTAATTGGATCGGCATTGGATATTTTTCAGAAAATTAGGATAACTTTTGAAGAAATAAATAGGTTATGTATTCCCCCAGAAATAATTACTGACAAAATGGAGTTTGACCTAAAAGTGGCATGTAGTTTGCTTCCAGCAATGGACGGTGTTGAAGGAACTACTAAACGCTTGATAGATTCGATCGAGATGTATGCAGATATGCTGGATGAGAAAGGTAAGACACTACTTATTACATTTGTTCTAAAAAGTAGATTGACCGAAAATGCCAAGTTACGCATTACAGGGAATTATAAGACTATTCAAGATCTAATTAAAGATTTGAGAAGCCATCTATTGACCCAAAAATCCTTTACGGCCCTACAGACACGTTTGCAAAGTATACAACAGGGTTCAAGTAGCATCGAGGAGTTTGCCACAGAAATTGAAAAGCTGTTTACTGAGCTTACTATATCACAGGCAGATGGTAATTCTAATGCATTTGGAGTGTTAAAACCATTGAATGAAAAGCTTGCCATAAAACGGTTTTCAGAAGGACTACGCAGCTCAAAATTGGGCACGGTCATCTCAGCAAGGAACTATAGCAGCCTGAAAGATGCAATTCAAGCTGCCAAAGATGAAGATACAGAATGCCAGTCATCGCCGGGTAACGTATTGCATGCATTCAGATATGGACGAGGTTTTAATAATTTAAGGCGACACAATAATCGTCAATACAATCATAATTGTGGTCAGTATAGTAACAGCTATAGTCGTGGCCCATATGGTAATTACAATAATCAAAGATATACATGGCGCGGTAATTACAGAGGTAATAGGTATAATAACGGCAATAAGCATAACTATCGTGTATTATCAAATTATAATAGGGGTCAAAGAAGTACTAGGGGTTCAAGATATTTCAGAAATAATAACCGCAATGTATGTTTAGCAGAACAGAACCAAAACAATAAGTCATGCATAAATGACAATACAGATAAAAAAGAATCGGAACACCAGTTTTTTCGATCTTAAACATTGCGTTTTATCAAATTTAGGCAATGCAAAATATGTAGTTTTTTACGTTAATAATATTAAATATGTTTGGCTCGTTGATACAGGCGCTTCAATATCAATTATTAAAAGCGAAGCATTACCAAAAACCATCAACGTACGAAAAGATAAAACTTTGATAAATGGAATCGGTGGACAAAGGCGTTCTCGAGGAATAGTAGATTTAAGTTTGGAGTATAACAGTGATATATTTCATCACTCGTTTATGATTTTTGAGTCGATACCATTAAAGGCAGACGGAATTATAGGGTTAGATTTCTTGAAAAAGTATCAAGCAAATATTAACTTAAATGCAAATATTTTAATGTTGTGTGATGATGGAAAAGAATATTATTTTAATCTCGTTGATGAACGTGTAATGAGAAGTGATATCCTGATTGTTCCACCCCGTTCAGAGTCAATTCATTATACAGGAATATTTTTTAAGGAGTGCGCAAAAAAATTTTGGTGGTTCAGTATCAGTAATAGAACACATTTCTATAATTTTTTCAAAACTTTTTTTCACGTTTTTATCCGACTCTAAATCAGCAAATTATGGACACTATCTTTTCATAATAATAACAATGGGCGCGCGCGCCGGGCGGCCGGCGCACGTGGCGGAGTTGCAGCGGGGAAATCCCGGGCGGCAGAGTGGTGCCCGGGCGGTCACCCCGGACTCCCGACCCCGACATGACAGTCTGCTCATCGCATGCGCTTCGTGACCTCGCGTCCAATCGCTTTCCCGTGCAACCCCCGCGCCGCACGTGTGTCGTACTCGTACCTACCGGTCACGATGTCGGACTTTAGTAACCGCGAGTTTTATGAGATAGTGCGAGTGTATTTATTAAGTGGTGAAAGTTTACGAGCAGCTCGCAGAATGTATGCGACGGAGAGCATACCTCGAATGCGAGCCCATGGTATCCTTAACCCCGTGGTCCCTAATGAAAGGACCAGTTTAGCAGCCAGTCAAAGGCTGCTTGATCACGGTCAGTTCAGGACCCGGAATCACGCACAAGGGCCTGTCAGGCAGACCTCGACTGGCGGTTGAAATCGAAGAAACCATTTTCGATTTCTTCGAGCGAGATCCAAGAGCGCACAGCTGATAGGTAGGTACACTCTACAGACGTCATTAGCCCATCAAGCAATACATTTTTAACTTTATCGCTAAAGCATAAGGTTCAAAGTTGAATGTGCTGACGTCTGCACATAGCACGTTTCGCTTCGCCACTCGCCAGCGAGTAGCCATAAAATCAATTTCAAAGTAGACATCTTTCGTTTACGATAACTTTATTTTTTTGTACTAAGACATGTCAAAATAAAAAATAGGTGTTTAATAAAATTCATCAAAGTTTATTTTGGCAAAGTTTGCGCACTGAATAAAAAATATTCCTGTATAAATGTTGGTAAAAATGAGAATGATGATGTCATTGTCTGTGGACATGAGCTAGCGAAGGATGTATATCTGGCAAATACAATAGCCACAGTAAAAAATAACAAAATTCCAATAAAGATTCTTAACGTTACTGAGAAGGAAATAACCTTACCAAGTTTTATTCCTAGTATGCAATCCTTGAGTGATTACAATATTTGTCAATTTAGTAATAATACGATCAATGTTTCCAGAATTGAAACACTGTTATCTCAACTCAAATTAGATTATTTAAAAGAAGAAGAGAGAACATCTATTGAAGCGATTTGCGCAAAATATTCTGATAACTTTTACATAGACGGAGATAAATTAACTACTACAAAAATTTATGAGCAATCCATTATCATAAAACAAAATTCTACTCCTGTATATGTTAAGCCATATAGGTTACCGCAAGCGTTGAAACCAGAGATAGCTAAACAGATTAATAAAATGATAGAAGATGATATAATAGAAGAAACAAACAGTGAATGGTCAAGTCCGATTTTATTAGTACCAAAAAAGAGTAAAGAAGGATCAGATAAGAAATGGCGATTAGTAGTAGATTACAGAAAATTAAATGAGACGGTTTGCGATGATAAGTTCCCTTTACCTAACATTAATGAAATTTTAGATTCACTTTCCGGAGCCGTATATTTCACTCACCTTGACCTTTACCAAGGATATTATCAAGTGACCTTAGAACCAAACAGTCGTAAATTAACTGCATTTACTACCGATACAGGTCAGTATCAAATGAAACGTTTACCTATGGGTCTCAAGATAAGTCCGAGCGCATTTAGCCGTATGATGTCAGTAGCAATGTCTGGTTTGACTTACGATAAATGCTTAGTATATCAGGATGATCTTATTGTATTTGGCAGAAATTTGCAAATTCATAATCAAAACTTAATAAATATAATGGAAAGATTAAGAAAAGTAAATTTAAAATTAAATCCCCAAAAATGCGAATTTCTAAAGAAAGAAATACTTTATCTAGGTCACGTTGTATCAGAGAAAGGTGTTTCACCAGATCCACAAAAAACAACCGTATTAAAAAATTACCCTGTACCTAAAACGGCAGATGAAGTAAAGCGATTCGTAGCATTTTGTAACTATTACCGTAAATTTATAAAACATTTTTCGGACATAGCTATGCCATTAAATAAATTATGTAGAAAAAGTGAACCCTTCGTTTGGACTGATGATTGTAAACATGCCTTTGAGTATCTAAAAAATGCATTAATTTCATCACCTATACTACAATATCCAGATTTTACACAAAATAATGAATTCATATTACAAACAGATGCTTCAGACACAGCAGTTGGTGCCGTGCTGTGCAATAAAGATCTCAGACCAATAGCGTATGCAAGTAGACCTTTAAATAAAGCGGAAAAGAATTATCCTACAATACAGAAAGAGCTTTTAGCAATAGTTTGGTCAGTGAAATATTTTAGACCATATTTATATGGAAGAGAATTCACAATAATGACTGATCACAAACCATTAATTTATCTCTTCGGCATGAGAGATCCTTCAAGTAGGCTTCTTAAATTCCGTTTGACATTAGAAGAATACAAATTTAAAATTATATATGTACGAGGAAAAGAAAATGTAGTTGCAGATGCTTTGTCAAGAATATGTATAACATCAGACGAACTTAAGAATATGCAAGCGCAAGTGGTTGCTGTTATGACTAGGGCACAAAAGCAAAAGATTAATGAAGAGTTAAATAAAAGTAAGGAAGACGTAGAGAAGACTGATCTTAATAAATCTCCTGACTATTGGTCTGGCCAACCAAGGGTTGTGGATATATTAAGAAAACCGTGCGACTCAGTCGAAATGAGTTTTATTGAAAGTAGAGATTTAAATAGAATGACAGACGATGATATGATAACAGATGTCTGTGAATGTTTTGTATTTATAGCAAAAAGAAAAATTATTTACATCAATCTTGATTTCAAGGCACATTTCACGCGAGCCGAATTTGTGCAGAAATTAAGTTTGTTTTGTAACAAGTTACATATTGAAGAAGTGTGTATGATAAAAAGCAAAGAAAATATAGATTTTATTAAAAACGTATGTGATGAGATATCGAAGTTAGAAAATTGGTCCGGACCACGAATATGTATATTACGAGGAGTAAAAAGAATAAGTGATGACAAAGAAAAAACTATTATTATGAATGACTTTCATTTACTGCCATCCAGTGGTCACGCTGGAGTGCGCAGAATGGTAAATACAATAAAGAAGAGATATTACTGGCCGAGTATAGAAAAGGACGTACAAACATTTATAAAAAAGTGCACGAAGTGTCAGAAGTCAAAGTATATCCGATACATAAAAGAACCGATGGTAATTACCACTACGGCGTCCTCGGCATTTCAAAAGATTTATCTAGATGTAGTGGGTCCTTTAGATAGAGACATAGATGGGAACTGTTACATACTAACCATTCAATGCGAGTTATCAAAATTTGTACAGGCGATTCCCTTAAAAAATAAAGAAACCGTGTCCATAGCAAATGCACTTGTAAGACATTTTATTTTAATATTTGGAATTCCAGAAATAATAGCAACAGATCGAGGAACAGAGTTTATCTCTGCAACTATGGAACAGGTTTGTAAACTTCTTGATATTAAAAAATTATCTTCAACTGCCTATCATCACCAATCGATCGGAGCTCTTGAGAATGCTCACAAAGGTTTGGGTGCATTTTTAAGGATCCAATGTGAAAACCATACAGATACATGGAGCTATTGGTTACCGTATTGGTGTTTCAGTTTCAACAATACAGTTCATTCGGAAACAAAATACATGCCTTACGAGCTAGTTTTTGGTAAACTTTGTAGAATACCAAGTCAAATTATGGAGCCTGTCGAACCATTGTACAATAGTGATAATTATCCATTGCAGTTGAAATATCGTTTACAGTTAGCCCATGCCGACGCAAGAAAGAATTTATTGTGTAATAAACACAAACGCAAGGAATTATACGATAAGTCAGTAAATTCAATAGTATATCAAGAAAATGATTTAATTTTATTAAAAAATGAAACAGGTCGTAAACTAGATGCTATTTTTGAAGGTCCCTTTAGAGTAAAAGAAGATTTAGGTTGTAACGTTAGGATATATAAAAATAATAAGATAGAATTAGTACATAAAAATAGGACAAGACCATACTTCCAATGAAAAATAATAATAATATTCTTGTATTGTTTAGGTTATTCGTATAGTTAAGACTAGTATTAGTTAACTTGGGTTAGTATATAAGGTACCAATAATTTAGTTATATACATTGCAATGTAGTAAGTAATACATATAATATATAATAATTAATACTTTAATTAGAAAGGTAGACAAGTATATTGTACTGTTATTAGTAGGGTTGGTTAGTGCCTACTAAAGAGAAAAAAAAAAAAAAAAAATCATTTAAGTATTCGATTTTTTTTTTCCTTCGCCCCCGGAGGTGAAGTGTATGTATGCTCCCTAATAGTGCATAACGTAGTAAGTACGCTCCTTTAGAACATAAGTATCAGTTTAAGCTAAGTAAGCACTTTACTTTAATGCATATTCCTTTATTAACATTGAATAAAGTACATTCGATCGAGTTGGTTGTCTGCTTTACAAAGACCCTTGGACCCCCAACATTTCAGGCCAATAAATAGTAGATTGTACAACTAAGGCATAAAAGAAGCTATTTTACCCCGAGACGTTTATAGTTAAGTCGAGGGGTAAAATGGCTCGTTTATGGTGCGTTTCCACTGAAGCGGAGCTGGGCGGAGCGGAGCGGAGACGTGCAGGAATCGTCCAATCACAGACGAGACGAGTGACGCGATGAGGATTTAAACCATTGTGATTAGTCGATTCCTGCACGTCTCCGCTCCTCTCCACCCAGCTCCGCTTCAGTGGAAACGCACCCTTATGCCTGAGTTACACACTCTGCTTTTCACTTCGATTGCGAGAAAATGGAACAGGCATAAAGTATACAGTACATAATTAATCAAAAATGTTGCAAAGCATAGCTAATTCTCGCCACCACAGATAATACCGCCACGAAATTTTTTAAAAGTTTTTTTTTTTTTAATTTCAACATTTGTCATTCGACTTGGGTACTTCATACTGCCAAGTCATAAAAACGTTTCTTTGCGTTTTTAAATAATAAATGACAACTATTTTACCTGATTTTATTAAATTAACGATAGAAAACACGGAAGTGGTATAAATTAAAGAAAATGAAATAAATCACGACTTTAATCTGCGAAGTTTTATTGCGCGTGTGGCTGTTGGGGCTGATTACCTTAGTCTCAGAAAAAAAAAAATACTTTATGCACTAGAACATAAAAAGCGATTTTATGTCGCCTAAGCACAACATAAAGACGAACTTTTAGAGCATGAGAAGTGAAAATAAATAAATAAACACCCTTTGAAAATTTGGAATCGGTAAAAAAATCATCTCAACTCACCAACCCGCACTGGGCCCGCATGATGGATTACGGCCCACTCCTTCTCACCGAGAGGAGGCCCATGTCCCAGCAGTAGATGTGGGCGCCGCCTTAAAAATTCTCGGCGGCGGCGCGCTGACCAATTTCAATCGGCGGCGGCGTGGCGCCGGCGGCGTAGTTTTCTACTACCTCCAACTAAAAATCTCAATCTACTCTCTCTCTACTCCCTATCTTCTTTAAGCCGGCTGTATCGTTTTAGGCGGACTACAGGAAAATGTCAGTCCTATACAGTACAGTAAATACCTTGTCCAGATCAGGTCATCAGGTACAAAAAAAACAGTTTTCCAAAGGAACAATTTTTTTTAATATAAACACTGATAATAATAATTATAAAATATGTAAGATTGATAATCAATATGTAAGATTGATAATCAATCTTACATCTTACATATTTTATAATTATCATGAATAAATATGATTTTAATACCCCGAATCGAGCTCAAGCGAGATCTTTTGGCCGTAACTGTTAGCCCAGCTACCGAGAATACCCTCTTACTCGGAGTGCTAGTGGCAGGTATACAGAGTAAAGCTCTAGCAAGAGCAGCAAGTCATCTTGCTGCTCTTGCTAGAGCTTTACTCTGTAAAAAAGAAGCATTTCCTCATGGAAATGCTTCTTTTTTATTATTCCAATAGGATAATAAATCACCATTTTTTGGTTCTGTAGGATCAGCACCAGCAATGTAACGCCAACATTCTTGCTCTATTGGATCACCTTGAATGCCTTGATGTGTCAATTACATTGCTAGTGCTTGTACTTGCTGCGTTTTCGGCTAAAGCTTCTGGCTCGTTATTAATATTAATGATTTCCCTGATGTACGAGGAAAGGAATGACGTTCTGGTCATATTCCGGTTTTCAAGATATGAATCTATTTCTGACAAACTCATAAAGCGGTTATCTAATAGTGCTGCTGCGACAGTGGGCTTTGTTACTGGGAATCTTTTATTTATTTTTGCCATCATGTTGCGTTTTAACCGTAACATTATTAGCGCTTCATCATCTTGATTGATCCTTAATATAATACGTCTTTAATCTCCTAAAGAAACACCAGAGCAACATTCATCGTGCATGCTTACTGAGACGACAAGATTTCGACGATTTCTCGAAGGCTTCTCAAAAATTTTACCAGATCCTCTAAAAGGATCCACTCACTCTGAGTTATTCTGTGTTCTTCTTGGCCAATCTTCCTCAACATATTATTTATAGGTTCTCGGTTGCATATGTGGATTACACTTTCTAGCATTTCTAAAATGCTATGCCAACGAGTTGGGGTCGCGGTTTTGATTGTTGGAATATTTTTGTAATTTTTTTTCACACGTCTTTACGCCACTCACGCCGCGCGGTGAATGTCGGCGGCGGCGGCGGCGTGCGGGTGGCACACGGCGGCGCCGCGCCGGCGCGGCGCCCATATCTACCCAGCAGTGAGAACATATTATGACATATTCAACAATCGTCGTTATATTTCAGTCAATTTAGACTAAACCGTAATGAATTATACAACTAAACCTTCCTCACGAATCACTCAATTCATTGGTAAAAACCTTATTTACCTGGATTTCTTTTGGTACTTTTTGTGTTTATCGCGTTCAGACAGACAGACACGGCGGGGATGATTGTGGATGTCATAATCCAACATATTTCTCCTCCACAGACACTCTTTGAACCATTCCTCAAATCGTTCTTCGTACGCAACTCAGACCCGACTCACATCAAGCTACTGAAGCTAGAGATCCTCACCAACTTGGCAACGGAAGCCACTGCCGGCGTCATACTGAGGGAGTTCCAGACATATGTGACGTGCAGTGACAAGGCCTTCGCTGGGGCCACGATACAGGCTATAGGAAGATTGGCTGTGGCTATACATTCGGAGACTGAGACGTGTTTGAATGGGCTTTTACATCTGCTTTCGAGTAAAGATGGTGAGTTTTAGAATACTAGCTTTTATCCGCAGTTTTGCTCCGGTGCAGGAGATTTGTCTGGGATCAAAAGTAGCATATTATGGCACTCATCGAATTCATGAAATATGTCATACTAGCTGCGCCCCGCGGTTTCATCCGCATAAGTCTCGACCACGGGGTCGAGACTTATGCGGGAGATTATCTGACGTATGCACTAGGTCTCGACCAGGATGATGACGTGGCGCTTATTAGGCAATAATGGGTGCATTCTGGGGATGTAACAGTTCGCCGTTTGTTATTCGATAATCTTCAAAAAAAAAAAAAATCTCGAGGTTATTTTGTTATAATAATACTTTACAACTTCATTTATTGTACACTAGCTGGGCCCCGTATTTTTACCCGCATAAGTCTCGACCCCGTGGGAATATCGGGATAAAAAGTATCCTATGTCCTTTCACAGGACTCAAGCTATCTCTATGCCAAATTTCATCTAAATCGGTTCAGCTGTTTAGGCGTGAAAAGGTAACATACAGACAGACAGACGAGTTACTTTCGAGTTTATAATATTAGTATGGATTAGGTATATGAGGTACTTGCGTACTTAGAACTATCATTATCACTAAAGAAAAGTGTTTGATGCGGCTTCCTCTTGAGGATTAGGCGAATTAGGATTAGTGTAATTTTACTATATTTGACTTTGGTTTTCAACAACGCCCGACAAAGATATCTGGCGTTGGTAACATCAACTCTATCGGAGGAATAATTATATATTTTTGATAGATTTTCCATACAAAAACTGTAAGACGTCAATTTTATTTCAGACTAGCTGCGCCCCGCGGTTTCACCCGCGTAAATATCGATCCCGTGGGAATATCGGGATAAAAAGTATCCTATGTCCTTTCCCGGGACTCAAGCTATCTCTGTACCAAATTTCACACAAATCGGTTCAGTAGTTTAGGCGTGAAGAAAAGACAGACAGACAGACAGAGTTACTTTCGCATTTATAATATTATTATTATATATAATTATATATATTATATATATATATAGTTTGGACTAGCTGCGCCCCGCGGTTTCACCCGCGTAAATATCGATCCCGTGGGAATATCGGGATAAAAAGTATCCTATGTCCTTTCCCGGGACTCAAGCTATCTCTGTACCAAATTTCACACAAATCGGTTCAGTAGTTTAGGCGTGAAGAAAAGACAGACAGACAGACAGAGTTACTTTCGCATTTATAATATTAGTTTGGAAAAGTTTGGATATCTGATTTTGGTAAAATCGGCTCTAAGAATACTACGACATGTCTAGTAAAATAAATAAAACCAGATTCCAAAAAAAATAACTACTATGTGAAAAATAACTTTAACTTCGAAAGTCTTAGTTTTTGGTTTTGTATTTTAGTTTTTGCTACCGACTTCCGAAATTAAGTTTTTCATTTTGTTGTTTTTTTTTTTTTTTTGGAGGTTGGCTCGAAATGGGTAAAGAGGGCATTGTGGCTAAGTAATAACAGCCGCACAGGTCGAGCGATCAGGTTAAGCTACGCTTGCCGCGGTTGGTCCGTGGATGGGTAACCGTCTTTACATACCAAGACTCGAAAAGCACGTTAAACCGTTGGTCCTGGCTGTCATTCGTGGATCTTTGACAGTCGTTACGGGTCGTCAGAAGCCCGAAAATCTGACAACCAGTCTTACCAAGGGGTATCGTATTACCCAGTAACTGGGTTGTAGAGATCAGATAGAGCAGTCGCTCCATGTAAAATACTGGTACTCAGCTGCGTCCGGTTAGACTGGAAGCCGACTCCAACATCGTTGGGAATAGGCTAGGCAGATGATGGTTCAAAGTGGATGTTGTTGTGAACAGAGTGGGTGGTGTGCGAAGCCGTGGTGGTGGTGAAGCGAGTGGTGGGTGGTGGAGCCACGTCCGCTAGAGCCGCTGTCTCTCGTGCCGTCAAACTGTTGCGATCTGACAGGTAAGACTTACACTATTCAAATGTTAATGTTGATTTACGCCACTATTGGAACGAAAATTATCGATGCTTTGAAATTAAACGCAAGCCAAGTGATGTGATTGGATACACTATGTACCCCGTACTCACCCTGCGCGTGCACAGACTGGCGGGCAGCGCGCGCGCGGCGGCGCTGTGGCGCCTGCACAATACACTATGTACCCCGTACTCACCCTGCGCGTGCGCAGACTGGCGGGCAGCGCTCGCGCGGCGGCGCTGTGGCGCCTGCACAATACACTATGTACCCCGTACTCACCCTGCGCGTGCACAGACTGGCGGGCAGCGCTCGCGCGGCGGCGCTGTGGCGCCTGCACAATACACTATGTACCCCGTACTCACCCTGCGCGTGCGCAGACTGGCGGGCAGCGCTCGCGCGGCGGCGCTGTGGCGCCTGCACAATACACTATGTACCCCGTACTCACCCTGCGCGTGCGCAGACTGGCGGGCAGCGCTCGCGCGGCGGCGCTGTGGCGCCTGCACAATACACTATGTACCCCGTACTCACCCTGCGCGTGCGCAGACTGGCGGGCAGCGCTCGCGCGGCGGCGCTGTGGCGCCTGCACAATACACTATGTACCCCGTACTCACCCTGCGCGTGCACAGACTGGCGGGCAGCGCGCGCGCGGTGGCGCTGTGGCGCCTGCACAATACACTATGTACCCCGTACTCACCCTGCGCGTGCACAGACTGGCGGGCAGCGCTCGCGCGGCGGCGCTGTGGCGCCTGCACAATACACTATGTACCCCGTACTCACCCTGCGCGTGCGCAGACTGGCGGGCAGCGCTCGCGCGGCGGCGCTGTGGCGCCTGCACAATACACTATGTACCCCGTACTCACCCTGCGCGTGCGCAGACTGGCGGGCAGCGCTCGCGCGGCGGCGCTGTGGCGCCTGCACAATACACTATGTACCCCGTACTCACCCTGCGCGTGCGCAGACTGGCGGGCAGCGCTCGCGCGGCGGCGCTGTGGCGCCTGCACAATACACTATGTACCCCGTACTCACCCTGCGCGTGCACAGACTGGCGGGCAGCGCTCGCGCGGCGGCGCTGTGGCGCCTGCACAATACACTATGTACCCCGTACTCACCCTGCGCGTGCGCAGACTGGCGGGCAGCGCTCGCGCGGCGGCGCTGTGGCGCCTGCACAATACACTATGTACCCCGTACTCACCCTGCGCGTGCGCAGACTGGCGGGCAGCGCTCGCGCGGCGGCGCTGTGGCGCCTGCACAATACACTATGTACCCCGTACTCACCCTGCGCGTGCACAGACTGGCGGGCAGCGCGCGCGCGGTGGCGCTGTGGCGCCTGCACAATACACTATGTACCCCGTACTCACCCTGCGCGTGCACAGACTGGCGGGCAGCGCTCGCGCGGCGGCGCTGTGGCGCCTGCACAATACACTATGTACCCCGTACTCACCCTGCGCGTGCGCAGACTGGCGGGCAGCGCTCGCGCGGCGGCGCTGTGGCGCCTGCACAATACACTATGTACCCCGTACTCACCCTGCGCGTGCGCAGACTGGCGGGCAGCGCTCGCGCGGCGGCGCTGTGGCGCCTGCACAATACACTATGTACCCCGTACTCACCCTGCGCGTGCGCAGACTGGCGGGCAGCGCTCGCGCGGCGGCGCTGTGGCGCCTGCACAATACACTATGTACCCCGTACTCACCCTGCGCGTGCGCAGACTGGCGGGCAGCGCTCGCGCGGCGGCGCTGTGGCGCCTGCACAATACACTATGTACCCCGTACTCACCCTGCGCGTGCGCAGACTGGCGGGCAGCGCTCGCGCGGCGGCGCTGTGGCGCCTGCACAATACACTATGTACCCCGTACTCACCCTGCGCGTGCGCAGACTGGCGGGCAGCGCTCGCGCGGCGGCGCTGTGGCGCCTGCACAATACACTATGTACCCCGTACTCACCCTGCGCGTGCGCAGACTGGCGGGCAGCGCTCGCGCGGCGGCGCTGTGGCGCCTGCACAATACACTATGTACCCCGTACTCACCCTGCGCGTGCGCAGACTGGCGGGCAGCGCTCGCGCGGCGGCGCTGTGGCGCCTGCACAATACACTATGTACCCCGTACTCACCCTGCGCGTGCGCAGACTGGCGGGCAGCGCTCGCGCGGCGGCGCTGTGGCGCCTGCACAATACACTATGTACCCCGTACTCACCCTGCGCGTGCGCAGACTGGCGGGCAGCGCTCGCGCGGCGGCGCTGTGGCGCCTGCACAATACACTATGTACCCCGTACTCACCCTGCGCGTGCGCAGACTGGCGGGCAGCGCTCGCGCGGCGGCGCTGTGGCGCCTGCACAATACACTATGTACCCCGTACTCACCCTGCGCGTGCGCAGACTGGCGGGCAGCGCTCGCGCGGCGGCGCTGTGGCGCCTGCACAATACACTATGTACCCCGTACTCACCCTGCGCGTGCGCAGACTGGCGGGCAGCGCTCGCGCGGCGGCGCTGTGGCGCCTGCACAATACACTATGTACCCCGTACTCACCCTGCGCGTGCGCAGACTGG
This sequence comes from Amphipoea oculea, assembly GCA_945859645.1. Lineage (NCBI taxonomy): Eukaryota > Metazoa > Arthropoda > Insecta > Lepidoptera > Noctuidae > Amphipoea > Amphipoea oculea. Next base: position 20,126,693 of record OX243876.1, read on the forward strand.
CGGGCAGCGCTCGCGCGGCGGCGCTGTGGCGCCTGCACAATACACTATGTACCCCGTACTCACCCTGCGCGTGCGCAGACTGGCGGGCAGCGCTCGCGCGGCGGCGCTGTGGCTGGTGGCGGAGCACGGCGCGGCGCATGCGCGTGCGGCGGCGGTGCTGGCGCACATGGCCGCGAACTTCGCCGACCAGGTACGACATTCTACATTCAATGTTATACACTCGATCGTAGCCACTTCGTTAGTCGTATCTAGAAGTAAGAAAAACGGTTGACCGTTTTTCTTACTTTTAGATACGACAAACGGATCGAACTCGCGCACCGAGGTTCCGTACAAATTTGTAGATTTGTAACTACAAATTTACGGTTTTCGAATGTTTCCTTTGCTTGTGCTACATGACATTGCTTCTTCCAAATTTCATGATTCTAGGTCAACGGGAAATACCCTATAAGTTTTGATTCCCTTGCGAGTGTCAAAATATGCGGCAATAACGATACATAAACGCTCGTATATTTTAATTGCGTCGACTTAGAAATTTAATTTTTTCACTGCTTCAAGGGATTACAGCCCAAATTAATTTCAACTTGATAACTCTACGCGTTCTCAGAAACAAGGGTCTTAACGGACGGACAACGAAATGATCTTATAAGAGTTCCGTTTTTCCTTTTGAGGTACGGAACTCTAAAAAACCGAAGATATATTAGCAACCTGCGGGGCAATTGCGTAACACTTTATCAATCGGAATCGGTTTCATTTTGATAGTTCTACAACATTCATTGCGTTATTTACGTGTTGAGCAGACAAATTTTTCGAACTTATGAAGCAATGGATTAGCAATTGGCTTCGAAATGATTCTGATTCCGATTGATAGTGTGTTACGCAATTAGGGTGCCGATTTGTCGATTGTTATTTTGTTTTTACGAAACCGATTGTTTCATTTTATTAATAATAATCATAAATTTTATTTCATCGAAAGATGTTTTTCAAAAATCTTCGAATCTATTTCAATTGTATACACGGTCAAATTAAATTAACTATTGAAACTTCACACGTGATGAGTATCGATAATAATATATTATAATGATCTGAATGATGATAAAACAAACAATTTTCTTAACTCAAAAGTAACTTTCAAGAGGCGTTTTGTAATTAAGTACTTGAAATTATGAGTTTATTTACCATTTTTCTTTTTACCTATACATCGTTAGATACCGCCATATCGATATCTATTACATCTGGGAAATTTCACCAGCTAATTTAATTTTACCTTTTAGCCCCTTGTCTTGTCAAGCTTGTTAAATTCAGTAACAATAGAAAAAGTAATTGTGTCTCGTTACTAACAGTTGAGCTCACAGATACATATAGACCTAGATAACGCAAGTATCACGAACTGTATGAAAACTAAGCGTGCCACTTTTTGACTACCTACTATGACGTCACAAGCTCGCGCTCTCTCGCTCACGCTCACCCAGCCAGCAGTACCTACGCAGGACTGAGCGCGAAAGTGGCGGCTTATGATTTTCGAACGTAAGCTGGTGCGTTTTTTGGCACGCGAAGTAGTTGCTCTTGCGTTATCTATACTCCATTTATTATAACATTAGAAAAAAGAGGCTCGCAGAAGCAGGAGTACGAAACCTTTTATTTTCAAGTTAAGTTCAAACAATTTTAATAAATAATGTATGTGCTTTTTTTGTAAGTAACAATTTATGGCATACAATAAAGCATATTCTATCTATCTACTCGTCACGATGCTTGGATAGGTACATGAAATGAAACAATTTTTAGTAACAATCAGTTTATTAAAAACAACTTTATATAAACCGACAAAATAAAAAAAACACGTGCTGCCACAACTTATGAAGGGAATAGATGACATTTTAGATTTGGTAGAGTTATAGTGACATGAAAAACGTTCCGGTACTGTCCGTCCCTGCTTCTTTTAGATTTTAAACATTGACACGACAGTATTTTATGTATAAACTAAATAATATTAAATAAAGGCCTTGTAATTTCAGTAGGTAGATAGGTTAAATAAGTACAATTAAGTGTGACTGCTGTTATTTAAATTGATTATATTTAACTCCACATCAATCTTGGCTGTAATAATATTTGTTGTACTTTTATTACAAAGTATACCCCTAAAAGAGCCTTTTTTAACTTCTGTCTAATGCTATAGTAAATGGACTATAGGTGTATCTATATCTGTGGTTGAGCTCATATACAAGTCACAGTTCACACAACTACCTAAAATGTTTTCCCACAGGACGAGCTAGTAAAGCTCCAACTACTTTCCCTCTCAGTGAAACTATCCGTCACACAACCAGATACTATCCCTGTCTGTCGTTATATTGTCTCGCTCGCACGCTATGACGTCAGCTACGACGTGCGCGACCGCGCCCGCATGCTGCGTCGGTTCATAGAGCCTCAACCTGGGAAGGTGCTACATAACTATGTCGCGGATATATTCTTGCCGGAGAAGCCGAAGCCTGATATACAGAGTAGTTTTAAAGGTTAGTTTACAGTTTTGTTTATTTATTTTTTTGCCATTCATTTATTTTGTACTCCTTGAATTATTAATTGGCCTGTAAATGATGACAGTACGGACGGTTACTTGTACAGACGCCAGCACATCAAGCTACCCGAAACTGTCAAATTTTCCCAATCAACTTTGAACCTTATGCTTTAGCGATAAAGTTGAAAATCTATTAAAGAAATTTGACAGAATGTAGTAGCTTGATGTACAACTTAATAAAAATCTCATATTCACTGACAGACAACGCGCAGCTTTTTAATCATGTACGTTATTTAGCTTCTTTTACACAAGGAGTGTTTTTCAAATGTCGAGACGCAAGACCGGCCTGGGTGCTTACTCTTGAACTTAATTCCGATAGATCGACATTGGAATTGTGAAATTTCGTACTCTTGAGTTCGATACTAGCGCCAAATGGTTTGTAAAGGTGGGTGTCCATTTTGGGGAACTAAGTGGAATTTAGGATCGGGCTTGGCGTCGGGTAAACGGTACTCTTGAGTGTATTTTGACAGCTGTGTATTGCGTCAATATTGCGTGGGAATAGTTTGTTGATAGTGATTTTTCCAATAACAAAAGTGTAACTTTTTAGAAATTGTTTTGCATTTTAAGTGGTTTTCAGTGAGTTATACGAGTAAAATATGGCACGATTAGCAGTTGTATACAGTGTTTTACATAATTCACATAAAAAACAATTAAAACAAAGACGAGATGAGCGCCGGATCATGCGGTATACGGACAAAGCGTTTTCGATGAATGAACACGAGTTCAAAGCAAACTATAGAGTAAGCAAGGATTTGTTTGAGGAAATCTACGAAAACATTAAGCCCCTTATGCCAACTCCTAAAAGAAGAAGTGATATATCACGAAAATATAAGGTACCTATGTTGTCTTTGATATATGAATTATGATGTGATATCAATGATAATCATGACTTTTTTTTGGAAGATCAATAGCATAATACTATTATAATTCTTGCAGGTTTTAGTGGCATTGTCCTTTTATGTGACTGGGAGTTATCGTAAACTAGTTGGAGGCACCTATGGGTCCCTAATGTCGCAGCAATCTGTTTCTCGTACTATTAGAGTTGTAACGGCTGCTCTTAACCATCCAATAGTACAAAATAAATGGATTAAGTTTCCTCAAACTCATCAGGAAAGACATGCTTTAAAGAGGAGGTAATGCTAATGACAAATACTTAAGTACTTATCTAATTTTATTTATCCATTTAAATAATTTATAGTTATCTAAAATTCCTTGTTTTATAGTAACCATATACTATGTTTTATGTTCCAGGTTTTATGAAACATTTCACATACCATCTGTTATAGGATGTATTGACGGCACTCATGTGGCTATAATTAGACCAATAGAAAATGAAGAGAGATTTTTTAATCGAAAACATTTCCATTCAAGAAATGTTCTGATTGTAAGGCAATACTTTTAATTAATATTTAATTGTAATACATTTCATAACAAATTAGTTAAATGTCCTTGATTTATATGTATTTTCAGATAAGTGATGCAGATTTAAGAATTTTGTCAGTAGATGCTTCATTTGGAGGAGCTTCACATGACAGTTTTGTCTGGAATCAGCATCTTGTAAAACAACATTTAATTAATTTAAATAATAATGGAGAAAATGTGTTTTTACTAGGCAAGTGAATGATGTAATAAGTAGTTGGATCAGAAATTTTAGATTTTCTGATTGTGAACATATTTTAATTAGTTTTACTTTTCAGGTGATTCTGGATATTATTATGCCCAGAGGGAGTATATGATGACACCTATAGTAGACGCTCCTGAGGGCTCCCCAGAACAATACTACAAGTCACACTGCTCTGCACGAAATACAGTGGAACGTGCCATTGGTGTACTTAAAAACAGATGGCGGTGCTTACTCGGGCATAGGGTGCTACATTATCATCCAGATACATCAGCCAAAATAATTAACGCATGTTGTGTCTTACACAATATGTACTATTCCATTAACTCAAGACAATGTTTATGCTCTTACTCCAGAATTAGCTTACTGACAGGTTATTTGTATTCATATAATTGCTTTTTATTTATTTTTTAGTTGACTATATAAGTCAAGTTACTTTAATTTTATTTTAATTTATTATTGACATTATCTACTCATTTCAATGTTTTCTAATGAGTTGATTGTAATATGTGATTAGCTAGTGGGAGACTGTCTTTTGTAATTTTGATGTTCCAAAAGTGCTGATTCTCAGCCTAGTTTGAATAAATGACATTATTTGGTTTGCTATTAGTTAAAACATTTTACTTTTTTCTTTGATAATGTATTTCATGCAGTTTGTGACATTATGTGTGTGTATTGTGTTATTCTTGTTTATAACTTCTTTATTCCTAAATGTTATATTTAGGAAGCAATATAACTGAGATTAATGACCCGTACTAGGTACATACATTTTTCTTAATGGAGAACTCAATAAATTGTTTTATTTTATTTTAATGTACTTTTATTTACTTACTCATAAAACTATTAAGGACAAAAGTTAACATTATAAAATCAAATTAAATAATAAAAACAAAACATATTTGAAGTACAACGCAAGCATTTCATCAATACTTATTCAAAAACATTAGCAATAAATAAAGCTTTGACATTCAATGCTAATGCATTTTGAATAATATGTAAGTACAGATAGTGCCATACACGAAGACACGCCCCACTCTTCTTCCTAATCGTTAGTGAATCCTCTATTACAACTGGTGACTCAGTAGGTCTAGTCTGAAACAATGAAATGATTGTTATTATTAGATAAATAAAATATTTTGTGTAAAATAAATATCATAGGTATGATAAGATTTTAAATATTAAAATATATTACTGTTTGAGGAAATGGATTGACTATCAATCTTGTACCTCCAGTCGCAAACTCTTGTCCACCCATCACCGCCACCAATCTATTTTCTAAGGCAGACAATTCTGGCAAGTTGTCTGCCGTCCCACCACCAGTGCGCCTCATTGAAGCTGAGAATTGTGCGCACTGATTCTTTAGACCATGTTTCTTCTCAGTACAATACTAAAAACATGCATTAATATTAATGAAATTGCTGTAAGTATATAACGATTCTTATCACCTACTTCATTATTTTGATTTACCTTAGCCCAGCCTTGACCATTTTTATTGCTCCTCCGAGAGAATTTAAAGTAGTTGCCAAATTTTCCCATTTCCTCTTCGTTTCTAATTTGCCTTGAGCGGTCCGAAGCAAACCTTTGGCTACGCTTGGGTTTTGCTCCATGAATTCCACTAAACCTTCTAATTGGGCGTAACTTGGACGATGTGTCATTGTAACTAAAATTGGAAATCTTTTATTAGTACAACATAATATAATTTTATTTTATAGACCAAGAAACTAACTACATTGACAATACAAAAATCTCAACAATGCAATTAATAAAGTATGTAAAACAATGCTTTAAATAATAAAGTAAGTAGGTACCTATGATGTATATTTACGTACCACGTACAAAACTTTATTTAAAACATAAAATCCGTAGTTTAAAACGATCACAAAAAACAACAACAAACATGGTTCAAAAACCATTTGACTTACCGTTTTTTTTGTAGTGTAGGCAACGATCCTACCGCATGCAGCCAAAGTCATGGTTAATTTTATGATTTTAATCGTTTTCTTACGCTCAAATGAATTTAATACGTTCAAAATAATCAATTATACAACTATTTATATCATATTTATTTTTTAGCCTTGTTATTTAAAGGATAAAGCATTTAAAAGCCCTATTACCGGTTTATCGTAATGAGTTGAACCACACTATTGCAGCCCGTAACATAGCTAACTTCACGTATAACAAAATGATCGCGGATCAATGTCAATTTCATTTCAATGTTGACAATATTGCTTTCAAGAGTACCGAATCACGTGACTGTAAAATTAACATCTGAATTATATTAGCATTAAATTAGAATTAAAATTAGTTTCAAGAGTAAGCCCCCTGGCCGTGCGATTAAATACAGGAGTTCAATAAATCGCCTGGTGATATTCGCCTACGAACAGGGATTGAAAACCGGTACCAATTTCGGTTCTGATTCTTCATTTTGGTTCTTATAAAGGTTCCTCTTTTTGGTACGGTTCCAGTTCCGGTTTGGGTTCCGATGTACCGGTTCTAAATACAGGTTCCTAGAACCTTTAAATCGGATGATATATAATACCGGTTCCTTGTCACCCGATTTAAAGGTTCCTTACGGAAGTGGGGATGTGTTCGGAGCGTGCTTAGCATACCATGCCTTTTTTTTAGTTCGCGTTCGTTCGTAGTATTAGAGGTTAAGCTTACTGGCCTCTCTAACATATTGGCTTCCACCAATCAATACAAATGTGATGTTTTACAAACTTAAACAAGTTTGGGCTCGCTTTGCTTGGGAACCGGTAAAATAAAGGTTCTTAAAGGTTCCAATTTAGGTTCTGATTCCTGTTCCGGTATAGGTACCGGAACCCCTAAATACCAGTATTATACCGGTATTTTGGAACCGTTTTCAATCCCTGCCTACGAATCTCTCATAAACATTTTCGGCTATCGTCGTTTGAGAAACTTTCCTCGTGTAAATGAGACGGTATCTTTATCCCACGTACGCTCGGGCGTTTTGTAAACGCGACGTATTTTTTTGAACATTCACTGGACTCTCGACGCTCGGCTCAGCGCGGAGTGTTGAAAATTTATTTACTAATACAGTAGGGTATTTTTTTATCGCGCTCTGTTGGATTCTCAACGCACTCGGTTCAACGTAGAGCAAACGTGGATTTCACGTGCCTAGGTAATTATCGCCAAGTCTGGTTGTCTTTTTAGTTGTAGCATATTTTATGTTTTTTAAGAGTTTTCGTTCTCTAAACCGCACTATCTCTTCCCTTACGTCCGCAGACCGCGGCACGTTCACGGTGGGCTCGCTGTCCCAATACATCGGCACAGCAGCGGGCGGGTACCGCGCGCTGCCCGTGAACCCGCGCGCGACGCTGGGCGCGCAGCTGCGGGAGTGCGCGCCCGCACAGCACGACGCACCGGCTGATAACCATGAGGACACTAAGGTATCCATTTTACACCAGCAGGCTAAACAGCGTGTCTGCACGCTACAGGAGCTGATGGACGCTGCTGAAGGTGCCAAGCTCGTAGATAAATTCTGGACTGACTTTATACAGGGTGTTACGGAAAGGGTATATCCATACAAACGGGTTGAAGAGTGTATCTGGTCTAGAATCTCTGTACAAAATTTCAGCTCAAAATGCTTAATATTTTTTTGAAGTGAAACTTCTTTAGGCGCGCTTGACTTGGGGAGTAAACTGGCGAATGCGTTACGAAAACGTGTGATCGGGCGAGTAAGGAAGGTACGTATTTATGCGACCGGGTTTTTACACCAGGTATTTGCTTCCAAGTACGCACACCTACGGGTCGTCAGAAGCCCGAAAATCTGACAACCAGTCTTACTAAGAGGTATCGTATTACCCAGTAACTGGGTTGTGGAGGTCAAATAGGCAGTCACTCCAGGTAAAATACTGGTATTCAGCTGCATCCGGTTAGACTGGATGCCGACCCCAACATAGTTGGGAAAAGGCTAGGCAGATGATGATGACTTACACAGACAAAGAACAAACAAATCAAAATTATAAAATCAGTTTGTTCCTTACGCTGCTTGTAATAAGGTTCAGTATAGATTGTGGACTGTATGAGATAATAAAAATACGTGTCGTCGATTCAATGTTTTAATGCAGACTAAATAGGCATGGTAATGAGTAGAACATACCGCCCACCAAAAGGGGCTTGACACTTTTAACATAAATCATGTATATTGCAAATAATTTGTATACATTGTAAATAGTTTTTCTTAATCAATCTCAAAATAATTTAATGTACATTTACAACATATAAACAAACGCCTTGTATTACTAAATTAATTTTAATAACATCACTTCATAACAACATGCTTTAAATAACATAATTTAATCATCTTTACTATTCACTGGTAGTGAACATAATTTAGTGACACATCTTTTAGTTATATTGTCCCCACTTTTGACGCTATAAACCCTTGTAACATTATCTGGTCCAGGATGCTTTGCCATAATGCGACCAAGCAACCACTTTCCTGGCGGCAAATTGTCTTGTTTTATTAAGACAATGTCATTAATTTCAAACTCTTTCCGGTGTTTTGTCCATTTTGGCCTCTGTTGTAATCTAGAAAGATATTCATTCTGCCATCTTTGCCACAGTTCTCTCAACAGCCTCTGTGTATACTTCCAGCGAGATAAATGGTTTAAATTAAGATCTCGCATATCGGACGTAGGAACGACAATAGGGGCTTCTCCCATTAAAAAATGACCAGGTGTCAAGGGATTGATAGTGTCGACGTCATGATCATCTACAGGACACAGAGGGCGCGAATTTAGGCAGGATTCGATCTCACATAGAAGAGTTGTCATTTCTTCATAAGTCAAGTTCGTTGTTAGGATCCTTTTCATGTGATACTTGAGGGACTTCACACCTGCTTCCCACAGGCCACCAAAATTCGGGCTGTAAGGCGGGATGAAGTGCCATTGTGCGCCGTCTTGCGCTAGAGAATCTGCCACTTGGCCCTTGAACTCCAACTTAGCTTTATTCCATGCCTCTACTAGATCCTTGTTAGCTCCGATGAAATTTCTGCCCTGGTCGCTCCACAAATGAATGCATCTGCCTCTTCTAGCTACGAAACGTCTGAAGGCTCCAATAAATGATTCCGAGGTAAGGTCACCAACCAACTCAAGGTGAATGGCCTTGGTACTCATGCATATAAATATGGAAATATACGCCTTTGTGGTTCTGCCTCCCCTTCCTTTTGATAACAGAACTGTGTATGGGCCAGCAAAATCTACACCACTGTGTAGAAAAGGGCGTGATGGTGTAACTCTAACACGAGGAAGATCTCCCATTATTTGAGTCCTGGATTTGGCTGATACCCTGGCGCAAACTAAGCGTTTGTGTATATGTGATTTCACCGCATTCTTCGCTTTTACGATCCAGTATTTCGATCTCAAATAACAGAGCATCAACTGTACACCTCCGTGGAGTGTTCTTTGATGTGCATCGGCGATAATCAATTTACTAAGAGCGTGTTTGCTGTCCAAAATGATAGGATGCTTATTATCATTGCTAAGGTTGGCGTGTCTAAGCCTGCCACCAACTCGTAATATTTTCTCGTCATCTATGAATGGATTCAATGATTTTAGATGACTTTTCTGTTTCACTTGTTTAGCTCTCAAAATTGTTTCTATTTCTTCTGTAAAACTTTGATTCTGTGACTTTCTTATACATATTTTCAATGCATTTTCTAACTCTTCGGTAGTGACATCATCTAGAATATTATCAGTTTTCTTAAACATCTTTTGCAGATCAAAATCTTTTGCAATACATGAATGTTTTCTGTAATTCTTGTAGACTACTAAAGTTTTCAAAATTCAAAAATTCTCTGTCATCTACTTCTTGTAATGTATTTAACAAAACTTTAACTTGTCTTGTCTCTAAATCTGTTTGACTTACGTTTGGCCTTCTAAATTCCATATTTCTTTCCAAGAGAAACTGTGGGCCGTACCACCACAATGAGTTCTCTTGTAATTCTGATACTGTCGTGCCACGTGATGCAACGTCTGCTGGATTTTCCTCAGAGTGAACATGATACCACTGACTGTTGCTTACATTTTCTAGTATTTCTACGACACGATTTGCCACAAAAGGCTTCCATCGATTAGGTTCGCCAACAAGCCAGGACAAAACTATGGATGAATCAGTCCATGCATAGACTTGTGCGGGTGGTATTCTCATAGCCTCAGCAGCGTGATGTATCAGCTTTGACAGAAGTACTGCTCCGCATAACTCTAGACGAGGCACAGATATTGTCTTTACAGGGGCCACCTTGGTTTTTGCAGCGACAATGCTCGTTTTGATGGCTCCGTCTGAATCTATAACTCGAGAATATACAACTGCTGACATGGCGTGCATGGATGCATCGCTAAATCCATGAAGTGTGATATTATGCTTGGCGGTACTAATTGTATTGAGCCATCGTTTGATCTTGATGCTATTGACATGGTTTAAATCGTTTCGAATCTCAACCCAGTGTTTTTCTATGTCATCACCTACGTGTTCGTCCCATCCAATGCCCTGTAGCCACAACCTTTGTACAAATATTTTGGCTCTAATAACTACAGGCGCGATCCAGCCGAGGGGATCGAACAGTCGTTGTAAATCAGCTAGAACTGTCCTCTTTGTTGTGACCTTTGAAATAGGTGGTACTGTCAAAGTGTACTGAAATTCATCATCACCTAAATTCCAAGCTATTCCTAAAGCTTTAACAGTTCCTTCCATTTTGATATCTAAACTTGCCTTAGTCGATCTGTCTTTGGGGTCTATGGATTGAAGGAATTCAGCATTATTAGACGTCCACTTTCTTAATTTAAACTTGCCTTTATTGAGAATGGTTTGTAATTGTTCGCTGACATCAATAGCTTCTAAAACAGTGTCGCAGCCAGAAATGAGATCGTCGACGTAAAAATCTTCTTGGATCATTTTGCATGCGACTGGGTAACTTCTACCTTCGTCATGTGCCAATTGCATAAGAGTTTTGATGGCTAGGTATGGCGCCGAAGCAGTTCCAAAAGTTACTGTCAGAAGCCTGTAGTCCTTGACCTCATCAAATGTAGAAGTATTCTGTGTATTACGCCATAATACTCTTTGGAAGTCAGAACTATCTTTGGTGACTAAAACCATCCTATACATCTTCTCAATGTCACTTGCAAAACAAATTTTGTGTAAACGGCATCTCATTATGATACTCCTTAAATCTTCTTGAAGGACTGGTCCGGTCAAAAGTTCATCATTGAGTGATATTCCGTTGACACCCTTGCAAGAAGCGTCGAATACTATTCGTGTCTTGGTCGTCTCTTTTTCGGTTCGTAAAACTGCGTGGTGTGGTAAATACACTGAATTGTTATGAATTTCTTCTACTGATACTTCTTCCATATGTCCCATTTTAATATATTCTTCTATTACTTCAGTGTAGGCTTTCTTTAATTCTTGATTTTTATTTAATTTTTGTTCTAGATACTCTAATCTTCTTAACGCAATGCTTCGCGTATTTCCTTCTACTGATTTAGGATTGTTTGTTTTGAATGGTAGCTTCACGATATATCGTCCTTCTTCGTTTCTTCTGTAGGTTGTTTCGTATATCTTCTCACAAAGCTCTTCATCTTTTGTTAATTTTCTTGATTTGTGTGTATCTACTTCCCATAAGATTTTTAACATGTCGTCAATTTCTACCTGATGATGCATGACGATCATAGATTGCTCTGGTTGTGTATTGTCATCTATTTTTCCAAATAAAATCCATCCAAGGCTGGTTTTTTGCGCGCATGGTGAACCTGGAGGACCCTTCATGACACCATTCAGTAGTATTTGTGCATACTCTTCATGACCCAAAAGCAAATCTATTGTACTTGAGGTGTAATAGTTAGGGTCAGCCAGACTAAGCCCTGTAAGATGAGGCCAGTCTTGTACCCTAATTGTTGTTTTGGGAATCTCAGTAGTCAGTTGTTTGCTTATGACGTAAGCATCAATCTTGAGGCTGTATTTTGAACATCTTGATAATACCTCGACCTGAACTACTTGCTTGATTTTTGACTTCATTGATCCCATTCCTAATATGCTTCCAGAAACTGGTTGTCTTCTAAGCTTTAATATTTGAGCGGCTCTTTCGGTAATAAAACAACTTTCTGATCCCGGGTCTATTAGCGCCCTCAACACAGTAGTGTGTCCATCATTACTTCTTACTAAAACTACTGCCGTCGCTAATAGTGCGATTCTCTTTCCTTTCCCGGTGTAAATTTGTGATTGTGACGTCATCACTGTATTGACGCTCGTTTTGACTTCTTCTCCACCTTCTACATTGCTTTGCGTTATTTCCTTCGGTTGAGTTTCGTTACTTGATGAACCTTGGGTAACTGTGGTTGTTCCCTTTCGGTGAAGAAGCGTGTGATGACGTTTTCGACAGAGTCTGCATGATGTGGACAGCCTACAATTCTTAACGGAGTGTCCAGGAACCAAGCAATTAAAACAGATGAACTTGCTTTTTACTACTTCATATCTTTGCGTCGGTTCCATTTTTCCGAAGTCTTTACAATGACTGAGTGAATGGTCACCCTTACACATAGAACATTCATTCTTTTCAGCAGTTGATATATGCAGCGAACGTTCTCGAACCTTTTCCTTTGACGAAGTAGGTGAAATCAGCTCAAGCGTACGAAATCTTGATTCTAAAAACTTCATTAATGACGATAACGTTGGCAGCGTATCACCGTCATTTATACTGACATGTTCTTCCCACTCTTTATGTAACTCCATATCCATCTTTTGTACGACTACAAACACAATCAATGGGTCCCAAGTTTCAATGTTAAGGCCCTGATTCTTTAGACTATGAAGGCACTCTGTAGTAGTATCGTGCAAGGACTTAATGTGGTTAGCAGTCTGGTTGGGCAGTTTCTTTTGATTAAACATGCGCTTGAGTAATGACGTAACTATAAGACGCTTGTTACTATAACGATTTTTCAGAATGTCCCACGCTTGGGTATAATTCTCTTCAATAATTTGAATATGCTTGAGTAAGGCTTCAGCTTCGCCAGTGACGCTCGTCTTCAAATAATGCAGTTTCTGCACACTGCTGAGTGTTGCGTTTTGGTGAACCAATGACAAAAATAAGTCTTGAAAAGTTGGCCAATCTTCGTAATTACCCGTAAATGAAGGCAATTGTATTCTTGGTAATTTGACTTGTGGAGCTTGTACATTCTGGTTTATTGTGTTGGAAGCATCGACAATCATTTTAGCTTGTCCACATGCTGCTGACGTTAACAAATCCTTAATGTCGGCTTTGATTTGCATAAACGTTTCTTCACATAAACTGTATTCATCCTTATTAAAATACTCGAACTGTTTACGTTTATCTTTCGTAACCACTTTTAATAAATTTCTATGAGCACTTTTAAACGATACCCAATACTCGTCAATACACTGTATTTTTGCTTCTAAATAGCCTGTGGTTAGGCGTGCTTTGGGACACTTCTTAAAGTTGTCTTTAGTTTTAATAATGATGTTGTATAAATCTTCCAATTCACTAAGAATTTGTTCGGCTGTTTCCATAGTTATAGTGGTTCTTTATGTGTAAAATTTACACCAATACGTAGCACAATTCTTGAAGACTGAAGCTCGATAACACAAGTCACTGGAAATGTCTTGAAAATCACCAATTTGTCCAAAATTGTCCAAATGCAACGAACACGTGTTTACATTTTTACAACAACAATTTTTTGCACTGAACTCGGCGTTGGAATGCGCTCACGTTATCGCTTGATCTATCCGGCTCGTTTGGACCAAAATGTTCCTTACGCTGCTTGTAATAAGGTTCAGTATAGATTGTGGACTGTATGAGATAATAAAAATACGTGTCGTCGATTCAATGTTTTAATGCAGACTAAATAGGCATGGTAATGAGTAGAACACAGTTTAATTTTATCTTGGTCCTTAAGACACAATTAATCAACTCGAGACTGTTTCAGTATCTATAAAAATTCAATACTTTCCTATTATATCAACTCAGCCTATCGCAGCCCACTGCTGGACACAGGCCTCTCCCAGGCTGCGCCACATCCATTCTACCCCAGCCACCTTCTTTAGGTCGTCGGTCTATCTAGCTGGGGGGCGTTCAATTACATCTTAGATAATATAATTGAAAAGTATTGAAGTTTTCAATTCACCGACTGAATAGAAAAGTTCAATACTTGTTCAAAGTCAAAGCCAAAGCATTTATTTCAAATAGGCACATAAAAGGCACTTTTGAACGTCAAAAATTACCTTAAATTAGAATTGATTCTAGTCGCCCCTTCCAAAAGGCAGTTTTCGTGTGGAGAAGAATGGGCAAGAAACTCCACCGTTACTCTTTTAAAATGTTTTAGGTACAATATTTTGCATGGGTACATTAATTATATAATAATATGTGAGGACGATGCACGTAAAATAAAATTACTATACCACAATAGGTACTTAAAAGAATTAAAAACGAAACCATGACATGTAAATTAATTATCTGATAGATACATGGTGCTCACATATTTAATAATGTTCACTTTGCAATTCAATTGATCTAATATAAAGTACTGTTTCCAGAGAAACAAAAGTTTCTACTCGGAGCCAGAGAGCAGTGGCTCCGGTTCGGCCTCGTCATCTTCAGACGCTAGCAGTTCAGAAGAGTCTTCGGATGAGTAAGTGCAATATTATTCAGATGCATTGTATAGTCGATCATACAATTGCTTTACCATTCTAAGGGCGCGTTCACACCTAAAAAAATTAGCCCATCTTATTATTACACGTCGGCGCGCCTCCACCAAATGTAGTGGGCGTCGTAACAATGGATGCGCTGACGACATATAACTAAAAGGCGTTAAGCTTTGTATAGCATTTATTGTTTAGGAGAAGTTTATTGTACAACGATAAAACCAACACTGCTTCTAATATAAGAAAAAACACTAACAGAATATTTGACACACGCTTGAACGTTCGAATGGAACATACCTTCAAATATAACCAGCCTGTCCCACAAAGAGGTGTGCTCACAAGAGCGCGATTTTTTTCGCGCGCGCTTTTCGTACGCAAGGCTCCCCCCTCATAAGAGAAGCATTTAATTTCAATGTTTCTAAAAAGCGATGCGTGCGCGACTCGCGCGCGTATAAAATCGCGCTCGTGTGTACGCTCCCTAACCCTGTATCCTATCCGAAAGCGACCAATCAAAATCAAATCAAAAGTCGTTTATTCAAACTAGGCTGAGAATCAGCACTTTTCGAATGTCAAAATTACAAAAGACAGTCCCCCAAAACGCCCGCCCTTCACCACTCCCTATACTAGTGCTTTCGCTGGGGAGAAGAAGTGGCGGAACAAACCGTCGTGCGAATACGCGATTACGCGGTTGATAGTGCAAGTCCGTCATGTTCAAATAAACGAGTCCCACGATCGATTACACGCGTGACAGTCGCTATTCTAAGGTTGAATGTCAATTGCAGCACGTCATAAAATAACAAAGTCTATTTTTGCTTAGTTCAATGCTGATGTCATCTTAGTTTCAACCTTAAGAAAATTTTAATTTACTAGGATTTGTTTTCTAATTAAAAGTGGACAAGCAATTTCATGGGCGGCCAGGTACAGGTGACCTTGAAATTGCCTAACCTCTCGATGCCAGTGGCGTGCATTGGTTTTCAGAATAGGTAGGCACTAGGCCGGCTCTAGTCTAGGCAAACGAGATCACGAATCAGAAAAAAAAGTGAGGTCAAAAATGTGGTTATTTGAGTAGGCATGCCTACTTAAGGGTGATAAATTGCGAAGGTCGAACGACATGTTATTACGCGGGAGACGTATGTATTTTTAATTTTGTTGTATTAACTTGAACGAGTAAAGACCAATGACAATGTGCGAATAGTACGGGAGCCGAGTAGGCCGTCCGGCGACTGCCTACTGCCGCGCGTGTTTGTATGAAGATTTTGTTTTTTGTTAGGTATGATAAAATTTAATGAGTTTCTTAATTGTGGGGCACACACACTAAAATGTAATTGACAGGCTTATGTTGATATATCGAGGTAGGCACTGCTTATATGCCTATATGCAATGCACGCCACTGCTCGATCCACTTGATAGACTTGAGTTTAGTGAAACTAAACTCTTAATTGGCTGGGAAAAATGTAAACTTATGTTTTCTTATTTTTTTTAATTTAATTTCTTAGGGAAGAGAGCACAACTGAAGACAAGAAGCCAGAAAAACCCGCGAAAGAAACTAACAACTACAGGTGAGTGAACTACACTTGTAACATTCATTCATTTCATTCACATCATTCTAATTTTAATCTGGCTATGCTTAACTGATCTGTCAATAGTCGTAGATCATCCAACTCCGGTACATCGGATAGTGAGTCGGACAGCGAATCGGGCAGCGCTTCCGACAGCGAATCGGACGAGTCGGCCGACAGCAGTGAAGATGAGACTAGTAAGAAGATTGATGTTAGTCGGGACAAGAAGGTATGTACAGAAGAGTTATTTCTATTATAGAAGAATATGGTATTAATATTAATTAGTAGAGCATCTAGTTATGGATTAGTTTGTAATGTAGATATATTATTTAATTTATAGGTGTATTTATTTATTTTATTGTATTTATTTATTGGTTCAATAAATATGTGAGCACTTGTTTTAGTTTTTTTTTTTTTTTTTTTTAATTTCTATAGCATGCTGGGTACTATACCTCTTATTTTCATTTGTCATCCATCAGTGGCGGGTCCAGGATTGTCGTTTTGGAGTGACTTGACTCCGTTGAGGTTAGGTTATAGCAAAGTAAACACTAAAAAAGGCGCGCTATTCAAAATTCGTCACGTAAACAAAACATGTTACAGAAATTTAAAACTTGAAAACGTAATACTCATTAAGTTAAAGATAATCGATGACAATCGTACAGTCACGAGCACTAATATGTCACCACTTGGCAACTTTCAATTGCGATTTTTTCGTGAAATAACGAATGCAACATTGAAATACGACACTATTCGAAATACGACAATATTCGAAAAAGTTATATATAATTGCTTGTACAGGTTTTTTGAAAGTCACAATATATTTACACCTGCTCAGTATGGCTTTAGGAAGAATAAGTCAATAAATATGGCCATTTATAACTTTCTATATAAAGTTATGACTAACTTGGACAGAGGACTCCCTGCTGTAGCTTTATACATGGATATTTCAAAAGCATTCGACTGTGTTGATCACAACATCCTCATGAACAAATTGTATGCATATGGAGTAAGAGGTAATGTCTATGATCTCATTAAATCCTACCTCTCAAACAGGAAACAGTTCACTGAACTAAAAAAGCTAAATCCTGTAACAAAAACTGAAGAAGTTTATGTTTCAGAAACAGGAAGTGTTCGAATGGGTATTCCACAAGGCACTATTGTTGGCCCGTTATTCTTCCTCGTGTTTATAAATGACATGCCTTCAGTGATAGATTATGACACCACACTTTTTGCAGATGACAGCACTGTTTTATTCACAAATGACAATTGCAATAATTTAGAAAATGACATTAATCAATCTTTGACAACGATAATGAATTGGATAAATAAAAATAATCTTATGTTAAATATTGAGAAGACAACGGTTATGAATTTCCGAATAAGAACCAGCCGTACGGGTCCTTTAAATATTAGATTTAACCAGAATCACATATCAGAGACTGAAGTGACAAAATTTCTTGGGTTAAATATTGATAATAAAATTAACTGGAAAGTGCATATTGATAAATTGTCAAAAAAATTAAATCAATACTCGTTTGCTCTATATAGATTAAGAACAGTTGTTAATAGGTCAGTGTTGTTAACAGCGTACCACGGGTATGTTGGCTCTACTCTCAGGTACGGCTTAATATTCTGGGGAAACAGTGTAGACAAAGAAAGAGTGTTCAAGGCCCAAAAACGCTGCATTAGGGCTATGTTTAATTTGCAGCAAACCGACTCCTGCCAGCCAATTTTCAAAAACCTGAGAATACTAACATTGCCTTGTATGTATATATTTGAATGTGCAGTATTTGTAAAAAGCAATATCCATTTATTTGAATTCCGAAGCCGAGTGCGCCATCGGGATAAATTATGCACAACCGCGACTAAGACACGGTTTCTGCAGGAAAGTGTTTTCTGGGTTGCTCCAACAATATTTAATAAAATACCAACTAACATTAGAAGCATTTCAGAAATTAGGTTATTTAAAAAGAAACTTCATGACCTGCTAGTCGATAAGTCTTATTACTGTTTAAAGGAATTTTTGTCGGACAAGTCTCTTTAAATTATATTTTATTTTGACCAATGTCATGTTGAATTCAGTACCTATTGCATGCTACTAATTTTAAGATCATTGACGGACGTATATTTTATTTTGTCTCTTTTTATATTGTATAATTTATATTGTATGTCTAAAAGACGGGACATAGCAGATCAAATGTATTGCAGAACACCTGTATAATTCTTTTTGTACCTACCTATGATCCACAATAAACACATTGATTGATTGATTGATTGATTGACACTTTACATAAACCTATGAGTTCGAAAATACTATGTTCACAATAACATAAAATTTCAATAAAAAATAAAAGAGAAAATTGCCTTTGAATAAAGCCAAGTGTATACATACTTATGCTCGTGACTGTACCTAGGTGGTGTAATGCTTTCTAAAAAGTTTAATTAGAATAATATCAAGTTCACTTTAAGATTTGTCACGGAAGAACTTAGATGGTTTTGGGGGGACGTGAGCCCCTCAGCCCCCCTCACTACTGCCTTGCATTAATGTAGCCCATAATGTCGCGTCCTATTTAAAAGCGATAGTCGCGTGTATTGTATGTCACTTTTTGTTCCGAAAACCGGAAAGCCCCCAGTCGGCGTCGCCGTGTCGGCGCGACCACGCCTTCCGGTTTGATATAATTAGATGAAAATATAATGGTTATTTAACAAGTAAGCAAACCTTTATTTTAAACGAAATACAATATGTTCTGAACCGAGTAGAGAGAGTTTTTTTTATAAAAACATAGACCATATTAAAAAGGTCGAATACAAATTATATAAGGCGCATATTTATTACAACAAGGTTTACCGAGCAAAAAGTGATATATGCACGCAGCAATCGTTTTTAAATAACACGCGGGGTCAGAGTCAGCTTGTTCATTTCACTGTTGTTATTGCGCACCAAATGTATTCACGTTCAACAAATTACTCACACGTTTGCCCGCCTACCTGTCATAACACCCGACGCGTCGAAGTAGTTGAATGGGCGCAGTAAAGTCATTGTTTTAACAATGACAATAGAACAATGACACTAGTGTACACTTGGTGTACCGTTGACGTTTCGAGCACTTTCTCTTATGTACACTTGGTGTACATTTGACGCTTGAGGGGTTAACGGTTACTGGGACCAGGAAAATCGTCAAAAGGATTGAAAGCAGACGGAAAGTAGAAAAAGAGAAAAATTAAAGGAAATTCAAATTTTTCTTCCGCGTTTTTCAGTTTGCAGGCAAGCGTTATATGAACTTAAGAGGGTTGTATTTCTTTAAATACATACTCCATACGGTCGCGAATCATATTTCGTTCAACATACAACCTGACACTGACCTGAAAATTGCAAAAAACCTAAGAAAATTTGAATTTCGCGGGCTACCCCACCCGCTCCCCTCTTAACAAGAACTTTTTTTATTTTTGACACATGTTTTTAACTTTTCTTTATTTAAATATTTATATGTAAAGAATGAAATAGTGTAGAAAATTTATTTGTGATGAATATGGGTTTAATTCTTAATCCTTTCCAGTACTCACCTTTGCATGCCTCGTTAATATTCAAACTATTCAGCAACAGCACATTTTTATCTAACAAAATTCTTCCATTTTAGCAAAACGCCCAACAACAAGAGAAGCCTACAAAAGATGAACAAAAGAGGAACGAGAAGTCTAACTTGGAGTTACTGTTAGAACTAGACGAGGTGGCGAGCTCCTTGCCCACTATGACCCCTACTTGTGGAGGATTCTTGTCGCCGCCCAGTATGCCGCTGCATGGGATTGGGGATGGTGAGTAATACGCAAATATTAATATTAGGTCCTTACATATGAAATTGGCGTTTTGTATGGAAGGAACAAAAAGTCGAATATTTTTTAATATAATATATTTAATTAATCAAAGTATGAACCATTGTTTTCAATGCACTTTTGCCATCTTATAGGTAGTTCATTGATCCCTTTACTAAAAAAACCAGTCGGACGGGAATCAATAAAATCTTTGAAGGCGATTTGGACTGCCCCATCGGAGTTGAATTTTTTCCCTTGCAAAAAGTTATCCAAATTGCGAAAAAAATGGTAATCTGTTGGAGCAAGGTCCGGGGAGTACGGAGGATGTCTAAGACATTCCAATTCAAGCTCTTCTAATTTGGTAGCCGTCTGTTGCGCAGTGTGTGGTCTGGCGTTGTCGTGAAGCAGCAGTGGCGTGGAGCGATTGACCAGCCTTGGTTGTTTAGCCGCTAGCTTTTCCATCATGGTTTGTAATTGCTGACAATAGACATCAGCTGTAATAGTCTGGCCAGATTTGAGAAAACTGTAATGAACAATACCGGCACTAGTCCACCAAACGCTTACAAGTAACTTTTTTGGGGTTAATTTTCGCTTGGGGCAGGATTTGGCTGGCTGGCCAGGATCCAACCATTGCGCTGAGCGCTTCCGATTATCGTAAAGAATCCATTTTTCATCACAGGTAATGATTCGGTTTAAAATACCTTCATTGTTGTGCCGGTTCAGTAATGTAACGCAGCAGTCGACGCGCGTTTGCCGGTTTGCTTCAGTCAATTCGTGAGGTACCCACCTTTCAAGCTTTTTAATCTTCCCAATTTGCTTCAAGTGAATTAAAACAGTTTTATCACTAACATCGAAGCCTGCAGCTAACTCGGACGTGGTTTGCGATGGGTCCGCTTCCACAATAGCCTTCAATTCTCCATTATCAACTTGGGTCTCAGGCCGTCCACGGGGCTTGTTCTGCAGGTCGAAATTTCCAGAACGAAAACGTTGGAACCAAAAACGAACTGTGTTTTCTTTTGCAACATGACCGCCATACACATCATTCACCCTTCGAGTCGTTTCCGCAGCACTAGTGCCACGGCGGAACTCGTACTCGTAAATAATGCGATATTTTAAATTTTCCATTTTGTAAAATGAGTGACGCAAACAGAAAAAACAGAAGAAAAAAAACAAATGAATGACGGTCATCGAAGCACAAATACATGAGTAAATAGCTGTACAAATTTGAATTTGGAATTCCTTACCAAAGAGGAGAAATTCGTGATTAAAGTGGCCAGTACGAAAAACGCCAATTTCATATGTAAGGACCTAATATACTCGTATCATCGGCTAAATATTCTAAGCTGTTAACTCCATTTTTGGCTTAACTGACTATTTAGTATCAAATGAAAGAGAAACCTCACCTATTTCTGCCGTAACTCACCTGGAAGGGTAGGTATATGTGTCAACGATATTGCATAACATTGCTTAACTGTATCTTTAGAATAATAATAGAATTTTCTCTTTTATTTGATACTAGCTGCGCCCCGCGGTTTTACCCGCGTAAATGTCGATCCCGTGGAAATATCGGGATAAAAACTATCCTATGTCCTTTTCCGGGACTCAAACTATCTCTATACCAAATTTCATCTAAATCGGTTCAGTGGTTTAGGCGTGAAGAAGTAACAAACATATAAACACACACACACACTCACAAACTTTCGCCTTTATAATATTAGTGTGATTAAATAGTCAATTAAGCCAAAAATGGAGTTAGCAGCTTATAATATTTAGCCGACGATATTATATTATCTGTGGTCCATTTTAGCTGCCCGTTGGTCTCGTAGTCCGCAAGCGCGACTGCTGAGCGTGGGGTCCTGGGTTCGATTCCCGGTCGAGCAGTGTTACTGGGTTTTTTCATTAGGAATTTCTCAGTAGCAGCCCGGAGTTTTGAAGTTGGCGGTGTGACACCCGCGTGCTTCGCGTACGCGGCGCCGTGTGCTGCGCCTGACTTCTCCCTGCGAGTGTCGGGTCACAGTCCCCCGTGCTGCAGGCTCTGCCCGACGTACGCGACGCTACACGAGCTCCTTGTGAATAACTTACCTATAGTAAAAGTGCGCAGAGCTGCACACCTCCACCATATTTCAAGTTAAACAAATATCAACTTTATTTCAATGTCATTTAAGTTGATTTCAGAGAGACTAGCAATATTGAAAAAATTATAAAAGTGTTTGAAGTTGTAACGTAAACTGAACTTTATAGTGTAAGAATTAAAGTTACTTTTCCATTAATTCATATTTGTTTACATTTTTTGGCAAATAAATCGCTATTCCCTCTTCCCAGCGGACAGCATAACCCCAGTAGGCCCGTCGCACGTCCCGCGCGCGCGCACGGCGCTGGTGTCGCGCGTGCTGTGGCACGGTGTCGCGTGCGCGCTGGGCTGGTCGCGCGCGCCGCACCTGTACTCACAGAACATGTGCGCCATCGATCTACTGTTTACAAACCACAGCGCTAATGACGTCACTAATATTAGAATACATAAGAAGGTAAGTGCGATAACGTGTCGTGTAAAATCGACGACGACGTGTCGTCTATCCGCTGAAATAGTGGTACCACGAAAAGCAGGCTTACAAGGGACAAAATAATTTGGAATGCTATCTTACTATGACACCTTTTTAGTAAAGAAAGAAAATACGTTCAATAATATTGAGTTAAATCCAAACTTTTCATCCTAAAGAAACTGCATCACCTATTTTTTGATTTTGCGTTTTTTGTATTTCTAAAGCCTTGTTCGCAGATGAGCACAATTTTATAGGTAAAAGCTTCGGAATTGTCTACGAGTTTTAGAAAAAAAAAAAAAAAAACGTCCCAGACTCGAAATGTTGGTGTTATATTCGAATTGTTTTTACTACAGATCCTTTAATCATGCTTCAATACTCAATATATTTATTGCTTCCACGTGTGAACTTAGGTGGTAGGTTTTACAGAAATGATCATCACCGGCACAGCAAACGTAGGAGAGAGGAAGAGGGCTTTTATTTAACTACTCTGTAGTTATAATAAATATTGTAATTATAAATTTCATAAAAAATAAAACATAAAAATTTGTCGTTTCAATATTCATTGATATTATAATAGCATTTATACAACGTGTAACGTTAAATGCGCAAAACCTGAAAATAGTTTGATCAGAATAACGAGCAGAATCAATTAAACCACTTTTTAATATAGGTCACATTTTTCAAAAAATCTTCATTAAAAACGTTGCCGTGTCTATTTATTAATAAGTCAACCCATCACATGCGCAAACCCGCCAAAATAGGTAAACTAACACAAGTTGTTGTCGACCAATTTAAATTTTCCCATACGCGGGATAATAGTAGCTCTTATTTCAATGCAAATTGCAAATACGAATCTTCCGTACAGTAAGTACCATGAATAAGACAATTTGAAATAAACAATAATGCTATCTATCTTATTTTAACATAAACTTAACCTAAGGGTTAGAAAGAGAAATGAGGATCTGCACGGGGGCGGGGCGTGCGAAATACGTGACACAGCGGCCGTGTTCAGTCTGAGCGGCGCCAGCACATGCGTCACAGGTGTAATTGTTCTATCCCGTTACCCCGGTGAGGCGGCGCGTACGCGTGAATTTCGCAACGTTTTTGTACACAAACATTCAATATTGTGAAATGGTGAGAATGTTGGCGCAATGTAATGACAACGTTAATTTGGCCAAAGCCTGGAAAAGTGTGATGGAAACATTTAAATCACTGTTCAAAGATAACCTAAGTTTTTTAGGAGCGTAGATGGTAAATAATGCGCGGCGCAGCGCGGCGCGGCGCGCGGCGGCGCAGCGGCCCGGTGACGACTCCTCCCTCAATAGAGCGTCGTCGCAGACGCAATAAACGATTAGAATTGCCAGTAAAACTAAAACAGCACATAAAACCTTTA
Source organism: Amphipoea oculea (assembly GCA_945859645.1). Lineage (NCBI taxonomy): Eukaryota > Metazoa > Arthropoda > Insecta > Lepidoptera > Noctuidae > Amphipoea > Amphipoea oculea. The sequence goes on from OX243876.1 coordinate 20,150,856, forward strand.
CAATTTTTTTAATGATTGTTTTTCTTTCTGAAATAGGTCAATTGAATTAAGAATCAGTTGGGGTGTCTGAGGTTTTGCGCATTTAACGTTACACGTTGTATAATAGAAATTGTTTTAATTTATTTATGAATGTATTAAATTTTTGTTCTTCTTTAATTATTTCATGTAATTTATTATATATTTTAATTGACATAACAGTGTACTTGTTGAGTGCATTTTTAAATTAGAGCTTGGTAAGTTTAACCTATTTTTATTTGCTTCCGCATTTCAAGTCGCCATTATTTGTCAAACTATGCCCTTCATTTCTAGACACTGACAGGCTCCCGCAACATCCACGACTTCGCCCCAATCCCGCTACTATCACCGTCAGCCTCTACCACCGTCACTCTGGGCGTGGACTTCGCAGACACTATACAACCCATAGAATTTACCATTAGCGGTTCTATAGGTATGTTCTTTGGTTATTACTACTTGTTGGGTTTACGCACCTTGCCTAACCTAACCCCGTTACCTTGTTTTCTCAATACAGCCTGTTACGGAAAGGGTATATCCATACAAACGGGTTGAAGAGTGTATCTATCTGGTCTAGAATCTCTGTACAAAATTTCAGCTCAAAAGCAGTAACTTCGAAAATGCTTAATGTTTTTTTTATTTCGATAGTTTATTAAATTGAAATCATAACAAACGTGTCACCGCACTACGAGGGTCATTATCCATTATCTGTAGTGTGTCTGTGCGCCTAGTACACGCACATCACGCCGCCGCGCGCCAGTACAGTGCCGTGATGTGCGAAATAAAAAATATTAAGCATTTTCAAAGTTACTGCTTTTGAGCTAAAATTTTGTACAGAGATTCTAGAGCAGATACACTCTTCATCCCGTTTGTATGGATATACCCTTTTCGTAACACCCTGTATATTTCGCAAAACTATAGCACAAATGTCTACCAACAGCGTTCGTCTATCATACGTCAATCGAACGCTAAAAGAGCCTAAAATGTTAAACCTTTTGAGCGCCAAGCGGTACCGCACGCAATGTGTCCCCAGTGCCAAGTATTGTCGATAAATGTTACTTACATGTATTTTTTTGAGCAGTGGTGGCCCAGTGGTATCAGCCGCGATTTACAAGTTGTAGGTCGTAGGTTCGAACCCCGACAGGCGCTTTACTTTGTGTAAATTATTTCATCACCACTGCTCTCAAAACGGTGAAGGAAAACATCGTGAGGAAACCGGCATGTCCTAGAACCAAAAATTCGAAGACATGTGACATCCACCAACCCGCACTGGGCCCGCGTGGTGGATTACGGCCCACTCCCTCTCACAGAGAGGAGGCCTGTGTCCCAGCAGTGGGAACGTTATAGGCTGATTATGTGATGTATTTTTTATATAAAATAATATACAAGATAAATAAAAAACCGAGTGTGCTTATGACCACACTACTGAAGTGAACTTTGAGAAAGAGAGAAAGAAAATGTGCGCGCGCACTGCTCTCTCTTGCTCCTACACTGTGATACAGACAATAGGCCTGCACTATGCTTAGATATACGGAACGTATACGGCTACGGTGTACGGCTATGAGAGGAAGAGAGAAAGAAAATGTGCGCGCGTACTGCTTTCTCTTGCTTATATCCCCCACTCAACTCCCGTTCGCCTCGCACACACTTTTCGTAACACTTACGTCACGCGTTCGCCAGCTTACTCCCCAAATCAAGCGTGCGTAAAGAAGTTTCACTTCAAAAATAATGACGTATTTCGATATCTTGTTTTATTTATAATAGTTGTATTTAATAAGAAAAAGCAGAATGCACTATAAATATTGACAAAACAAATACATAACTCAATTCATCCATAAGTTATAATAAAAAATAAAAATGAAGTAAAATTAACTACATTCCTTTTAAGGATTGCATTTTTTTTTTTAAACTCAACATTTCGATTCGAATTAAAAGTGTTTTTTTAACCGACTTCAAAAAAGGAGGTTGTGTATTTAAAATTTCGTGTCTATCGAAATTTTAGAAACTTATCAAGTAAAAACAACACGAGACGTCTTCCTATAAAGAAGAGAGAGAAGAAAGAAAATGTTGGCTAATATTATTTTTCTGTTTTTAATATAAACAAAGACCTCTATTGAAATAAAAATGTAAGGTAAGGGTTTTAGGCAATAGTGAAAATATGCACAAAGCATTTGTTCATGTATTTTAATGCAATAAACGTTATGATCAGATAATGTCTTCTAATAAAGACGTGGCGTAGAGGGCACGGAACCGATTGTCTTCTATAGAAGAACGTGGCTCTCAAATGGTTAAACAGTGTAGGCGCTCTTGCAATTTACACTCATTGCCACTCAATTATCAACTTTAGCTTTTGTAGTCTAAGTTGATTTTTGAGTGACCATTTGTAATGAAATAAGGTCCTAGATACATTTTGATTGCAATGGAATTTGAACTTTGTCTTGTATGAAATTGAGTTTATTGTTCCATAACTAATTATCTGAGATTCTGAATTGAAGTTTAGGCTACCGTAGCAGTCAAACCGACTTAATAATATCTTTTCTTTTCGTTTTAGGTGAAGTCCAAGTATCAATAACGCCACCAGTAGGTGAACTGATGAGATCGGTCACCATGTCACAGACGCGCTGGGACTCCGAACACAAAAAGCTAAGAGGAATGACTGAGGTAACTTCTTTACTTATCCACTGACATGTCCCGCTCCCCGCGTAACGTCGTCTAGAACGTTCCCGAACATTTTTTGTTGGCGCCCGACGCGTGACGGGGCGCCTAGCCATACACGACTCGTACATAAAAAAATTCTATGAAGCGATAGTAAACTAATGACTGTTTCTTCAAGTAGACAGACCAGGGTACATTACACAGCTTGTTTTGTGACTTTAAATGACTTATTTAAGTGGTTATAAGGTTCAAGTCGTGCGTCCGATGGGATTCCATCGGCAAAAATGACCAACTTCCATACAAACTTTTATCCTCTAATTAACCCCATTAGGGGATGAATTTTCTAAAACCCCTCCTTAGTGCGTACTTTCGTTATGAAAGGAACTCTTGTGCAAAAGGGGTTTGAAGATTTTTACATGGAGCCTGGCATACGTACTGTCGCGCCATGTTGAAAATGGCGGCTACGTATGAGACCTATACAGGAAGATTTTTTTATCACCATCCAAATTTTTACAGGATGTTCCATCCATGAATATGAATAACTTTCACTATGGGACCAACTCTGAAATCACGAAAAAAAAATCAGCTGTTTAATACAAAAGTTCAATACCCACTTGACCAAAATGTATGAAACAGCAGATTTTTTTTTTCGTGATTTCAGTGTTGGTCCTATAGTGAAAGTTGTTCATATTCATGGGTAGAACACCCTGTAAAAATTTGGATGGTGAAAAAAATATCCCTGTATAAAGTGATAGATGGCATAAATGCAAACAGAAATCATAATAAAACTAATCCCCGTAAAGATTCACGTTTCTGAGATATTAACGTTCAAAGTTGATCATATGACTAGTCAACTTAGAACGTAGTCGCCATTTTCAAAATGGCGCGACAGTAGGTATGCCACGGATCTTCAAAACCCTTTCATGCTTCTAGACCCAGACCTTGTGAGTTTGTTTTAGTGTTTCTTTTCAGTAGTCGGATAGGAAACACCGACTTGCATCTGGTTTTTAAAATATTATTGACGTGATATTGTAAACCAACTTACACAATAAAAAAAGATCGATAGTCGATCAACCATCGATCTTTTTTGTCGATGTGAGTAGTATAGAGGTATGAGGAACAGGGCGTAAAGTTCACCCATCATCCATAGAAACGGGAGGATCCTCCGACCAGACGGGTGTCCCGTGTCGTGTCTGGCAGGCGACTGCCCGATGATTTATGTCGGGCTGTTGTATAATTATAATGCTAGTTGCGCGGTAAACTCTGCTCGCGAGATGCAGGATTTTGCGTGACGTCAGTATGACGTATAGTTAGCATGTGGCGTTTGTAGATACCGCTACGGTCCGTTCTGCCTTTGCTGGGAACCACAGAGTATGTTTTAAAATGGAATTAATTTATTTCAGTGTGACAAGAAGGCAGTAAAAGTAGAAGACGAACAAACTATATGTAGACGCGTGTTTGAGACTGCTAACGTTTCAGCTATAACGTCTACTGGAGACTATCTCAGGTAAGATAAAAAAAAACGTAATTACATTCAGGGAAATAAATCGTTAAGCAAATTGACACCCTACGTCAATTTGCTGTTATAGCAATTTAGCCATTTCATAAAAATTACAAAAAAAATACAGTTATTCAATTTTACTTTACATTCAAACTCAAACTCAAAACATTTATTTCAATTAAACCATGTACAGGCACTTTTGAATTGTTAAAATTAAATAGTCGGTCAGTTAGAAAGTTGAAGCTAGTTGCCCATTCCAAAGCGTAGATCTATATAATAGATATCATTCATGCGTCTTATAATGGCAAACATGTTAAAGATCTAACTGATGCAAATAACCTGCTGCCTGTAGACTCCTGCAACAGCAACAGGATAGAATGGTATTTTGCCAGGATCGAGAACTTTGAAAACAACACAGTTTACGACTCGTCCCCCGCCCCTTGTCACTGCCATTTGTTATTCCCCCCTCAACGTATGACGTAATTTATGGATGACCTCTATAGAAACTACAGTACCCGGCGATAAATATTGCACATCGATCTTTGGAAAGAGACAATCGGCTAATTTCGGCTTCGTAGAGCGTTATCTCTGTCGCACGAAATACAAACAGTCCGGTATCTATTAGGAGCTGTTAAAACAATTATGATTTGCTTCTTTTGATAATTCTTTTTATTCTTTGTATAAAATACACCATTTTTTCTATAAATGATTGCTTTAGGTTGGGGTAAAACAAAAAGGTTCCCCTATTTTTCCTAAAGATGCCAAGTACAACTTTAAATTATTTAAATTTGGGGGTGTTAACAACTCTAGATATATATTTTGAACTGGACGCGACCGCACTCTATCGCACTTGAACAACGACTGACAAAACGTCAGTTAACGTCACATAGGCAGTGTGCGACAGAGATAACGCACTACGAAGCCGAAATTAGCCGATTGTTTCTTTCCAAAGGTCGATGTGCAATATTTATCGCCGGGTACTGTACCACGATTGAGCAGTATAGTTCGATAACTCCAAGCTGAATCTGAAGCGCAAAATGAAACCATGAATTCATCACGTGATTCTAGACTTTTCTACCGAATTAAAAAAAAAGGAGGTTATCAATTCGACACGTACGGTCAGCATCAAAAGTTGATTAACACTTCAGTTTTTATAATCTTAGTTATTGAGCAAAATATTTGTTCAAAATTTTAGCAGAAGAAATTTTTTAGATGTATACAGGGTGTCCCAAAACTCAACGTCAAGCCGAAACGGGGTGACAGGATTGATCATAACCATCACGAGAAAAATCTGAAAAAAAATCTATCCCATGCAGTTTAAAAATTATGGGCATTTTAAGAAAAACCTAGAAATTTGATCAAACTGTACCATTTTTCGGTTATTGTGGTTATTCTTTTTTATTTTTGTTCATTTGAACTTTGGAAACGTAATCCTAAATAACATTTCTAGAATCCCAATAAAAAATAATGACACAATTGCCTCAAGTTTCCGAGAATTGAGACTATTTGTTAAACTACGAATTTAAAATTTTCAAGATTTGTCGACTTTGACAGGCCCTCCTATAAAAAAAATGTACTAGAGTGCCTTGGCAAGTGGCATTAAAAGTTGGCGCATTTAATCAGAATTCTAAAATGGTACAATACTTGTTAGTTCCATACAATAGAAAAGAGTAAAAAAATTAAAACCTCAAGTAACCCGATTTTTGCTATCTCATTTTACTCAGTTAAAATGTTTTTAATTCACACAAGCTCTAGGTAGGTTCTTAATTTTAAGACAAAATGATGAGAGAGATGGATAATGGGTATGTTCGCCATGAGTGAGCGAGACAGATAGTGACGCCACTTTTACCAAAGTGAAAAAAAGTTAGTAAAATTAGTAAAATAATTAGGTTTGTTGGAATAAAAGTCTGATGATAGAGAAATAACGTTTTTTATTACAATAAATGTTCAAATTGTTTACCATCAGCCTCAATACAAGCCCTACATCTTCTTAAAAAAGATCTACTTATTAGTCGGGCATATCTTCGAGAGTTGATCGCCTCAGCTGCTTGAGAAATGCGTTCACGCAGGTCGGCTACGTTCTCAATGGGCTTTGAGTAAACTTTTTCTTTGAGAACTCCCCAATAGAAAAAATCCAGGGGATTTAAATCTGGTGAACGGGCGGGCCACGAGAAGTGCCCGAACGTCCAATCCACCTTCCCGGATATTCCTGGTCAAGGAAATCTCTTACTTGCACTGCGAAATGCGCTGGGCAGCCATCTTGTTGAAACCACATGTCGCGAAGATCTGCTAGTGGTACGTCCTCTAACAGGGTTGGTAAATCTTCTCTTAAAAAATGTAGGTAATTAGTTCCATTCAAGTTCTCAGGCAGTTCAATAGGCCCAATAATTTTACCGTTTAAAATTCCGATCCACAGGTTTACTTTAAAACGATACTGGGATCTATCTTCTCGCATTAAATGTGGATTCTCCACATGCCACTCGTGATAATTGTGCAAGTTCATGTAACCATCTTTTTTCAATGTCGATTCATCTGACCAGAGAATTTTTTGGATGAATTGGGGATTCTCATTATGCCTCTGTAGCATTGTTCTACAAAAAGAAATCCTTTCCTGATAATCTCGAGGTAGAAGACTTTGAACTCGTTGTACGTGAAACGGATGCATTTCGGCTCTTTGTAAAATACGATGAGCAGTGCTTTTCGGTATTCCCGTTCTTTCTTCAATTCCACGTACGGAAATACTTCGGTCACGTGCGACCTCTTGCAATACTTCTTCCTGGAAAGGAAACACAGGTCTACCTCCAGCCTGTATTTGATTCGGGAAATGGCCGCCCTCTCTGAGTGAACGGTGCACATTAACAAACACGCGGTGATCCGGGTAGCGCTCTAAATTTGGATATCTTTCACGATAAAGTCTAGCGGCAGCACTTGCGTTGCATCTGCATTCCCCATAAATGAGGTGCATGTTCGCATATTCTTGTGAAGTGTAGCGCGTAGGCATGGTAGATAAAAAGGATGCCAACACAAAAGTCCAGAGAGAAGCCAAAGTTGCCGGTATGTTATCAACAAGTCCAATTCACAAAGATTCAAGTCCAAAAAGAGAAGACAAAGTTGTCAGTACTAAATCAACACAAGCGAATACGAACGTGCGCAGTAGACGAATGAGCGAAACGTACTAACTGGTTGGTGTCGGACTGGTAGCGTAGCCATTTGCTTGGCTGAAACTAGTGCGAATGAAACAGATAGATGCCATAGCATCTATCTGTTTCATTCGCACTCGTTTAAACGACGCATCTCCGTCTCAATGCGTGGCGTCACTATCTGTCTCGCTCACTCATGGCAAACATACCCATTATCCATCTCTCTCATCATTTTGCCTTAAAATTAAGAACCTACCTAGAGCTTGTGCGAATTAAAAACATTTTAACTGAGTAAAATCTGATAGCAAAAATCGGGTTACTTGAGGTTTTAATTTTTTTACTCTTTTCTATTGTATGGAACTAACAAGTATTGTACCATTTTAGAATTCTGATTAAATGCGCCAACTTTTAATGCTACTTGCCAAGGCACTCTAGTACATTTTTTTTATAGGAGGGCCTGTCAAAGTCGACGAATCTTGAAAATTTTAAATTCGTAGTTTAACAAATAGTCTCAATTCTCGGGAACTTAAGGCAATTGTGTCATTATTTTTTATTGGGATTCTAGAAATGTTATTTAGGATTACGTTTCTAAAGTTCAAATGAACAAAAATAAAAAATAATAACCACAATAACCGAAAAATGGTACAGTTTGATCAAATTTCTAGGTTTTTCTTAAAATGCCCATAATTTTCAAACTGCATGGGATAGATTTTTTTTCAGATTTTTCTCGTGATGGTTATGATCAATCCTGTCACCCCGTTTCGGCTTGACGTTGAGTTTTGGGACACCCTGTATACTCTTGTCTATTATGTGAAAAGCTAAAAATCAGTTTATTGAAAAAAGTTGTTGTCAATTTAATAACATGTAAAAATGATAGTGTTATAGAGGTATGAGGAACAGGGTGTAAAGTTCACTCAACCTCCATAGAAAAGGGAGGATCCTCCGACCAGACGGGTGTTGTCAGTGTTGTGTCTGGCGGGCAACTGCCCGATGATTCATGTCGGGCTGCTGTATCTGTGCTAGTTGCGCGGTAAACTCTGCTTGCAAGATGCAGGATTTGCGTGACGTCGTTTAATTTCGGAAGTCGGTGGCAAAAAACTAAAACTAAAATACAGACCCCAAGACACCGACTCCCGAAATTAAAGTTATTTCATAATTTTGAGTTAATTTATTTTTGATGTCGAATTATTAAATTATCAGAAAAAAAAATCTGATGTGATGATTCATAGAAAAGTTCCTACACGCTGAAAATGTATGGCGGAGCTAATTTTTTTTAATAACAGGTGAAAAATTGCAACGCAGGGTGCGGGATTGTCCGAAAGGGTTACCGCTACCCCGGAACATAAGGGCTAAGGAAGGAACACGGATGGGTCAATAAGATCTGACACTCCCTTCCGCTCCACCCAGAGCGGGAGGGGGGTCATTTGATGATTTCCCATCCATAAAAAAAAGGGTGCGATTCAGAATTATGTACCTACTGAATCTATGGTGCACACTTGGTAACAGATTGTGCGTCAATGTCTGTGCCACTCTGTATAAGTTTGTATTTGAAGTGGGTTGTGGTTGTTTTGTTTGTAGTTTAACCCCCTTATTCATAAAACTTATCAAACCTATTTTAGTTAAAATGGGGTTTGTCTCTTTCTTACACACAGAAATGACAACGTGACAGATAAAGACAAACGTTCTATAAACCTATTTTAGCTAAAATAGAGATAAAATAGGATTATGAATAAGGGGGTTAGTGTGTAAGTTTTATTATTCATTTACTTACTCTTTGTCTTTTGTCAAACAGATTCGCGGGACGCATGATGTCATCACAAGACCTAGTCCTTATATCAGTCCGCACTGACGAGGACAGTTCCCGCGTCACAGCCAACTGCCCCAACATGGCGATAGCATCTCTCCTTGCCAACGAGATAGCCCAGGCGCTCGCCAGGACTTAGGACACGACACGACTTGCTTCACTCTGCTCACCGATACGATATACAGGATGAAATTGAATTCATGGGCATCCTTTTAAGGGGTTATTGTAATCATCATTATGATCAACTTTTACTATGGGACCAATCCTGAAATCGCGAAAAAAAATCAGCTGTTTAATACAAAAGTTCAATACCTACGTTCAAAATGTATGAAGCAGCCGATTTTTTTTCGTGATTTCAGAGTTGGTCTCATAGTAAAAGTTGTTCATATTCATGGGTAGAAAAAATTTAAAAATTTGGATGGTGATAGAAAAATCTTCCTGTATAACTGCCACACGTACATGACTTGTAGAAGTAACTAAATCATTAATGAAAATATAATTTAAAAAATTAAATTTATTACAAAAATTGTGAGATAGTGGCCAATGACGATCCTGTAGATGATATTAGTTAGAGCGGTTTCGCACTACATCCGATCCGAATTAAAGATCCGACTTTAATCCGAATTGGGAATGTTCTAAATTCGGACGGCTAGAGTTCGGATCTAGTGCACAACACTTGCTACAAATAGGACTATGGTCACTTCGGACCGGCATTTCTCGGACTCGGATCGGATGTAATGCAGAACCGCTTTTATTCTGCTATTAAAAGGTCTATTCCAATAATATATAAGATACAGATTAAATAAATCTTTCTTGTCTATTTATTTTAAGTATGTATTATTAATATCCAGTCGAATAAAACGTATCTTTGTACTTAAGACTGAAGTATAATTACTTAATTACTTTTATTCATATAGTTATAATTAAATTGTTATTATAATAATACGTCAAGGTTTTGTAAGACTTAGCAATCCACAGAAAATCACTAGAACCAAATTGGCGGTTCCCGTGGATTATTGTAATCGTTTAAAGCACAGTGAACGAGACACAATAGAAGTTTGTTATTACGTTTAGGGGCGTTTAGTGTCCCGCAAAGTGTTAACATATTGTATGCCAATAATTATGCCATGTGCATATCAAAATAGTCAAGTCACTGGGCACTTACAAACTGGAACTAGAATTTTACTGTAAGTATGTAAGTTTGACTTAGGGCTGATTTTACTAAAGTCAGATATATTTTAGGGCCGGCGCTCACTGACGGCGTGGCACGGCATGGCACGGCAGGTTGTGCTGCGGCATCTCGTAGCATGCCGTGGCATCCTGCTGAAAGCCCGCACCGACCGGACTGCGCCGCATTAACCGAAATTACCGCTGCACAAGTTTCAACCTTATTTCAACTAGCTTAGCAATCATAATGACCCATACATCTCGCGGGATGCAATGGCTCGCCGCAGCAACCCGTGGAATGAAACGGCATGACACGTCATGCTGCAGCATCCCGCGGCGCGTCGCGTCATTATGCGGCATCGAAATAAAGTAACATGAATTCTAAACTATTGAAATAAGATTTAAAATAACTTGATTAGTAATAAAATCCTTTGCCATGACACGCCGTGCCGTGCCGTCAGTGAGCGCCGGCCGTTATTCGTGGAAAAAAATTTAGTTCTAGTATGGAAAAAATTCAAAATTTATTCTCAGGATAAGACTTTCTAGGTATAAAAGTTTGGTAGAATGCGCCCTAAATGTGCATACACACGAGCGCCACTCGTCGACGACAGGCAACTGCAACTGTCGACGCGCAACATGAGCGACACGTCGGCGGCAGCTGTCAACGTGTCGCTCGTGTGTACGCTCACTAAGATAATTATTATCTTGAATATAAGAGAATCTTTACTATTTGCAAGTTTTTTATCGTCAAAGAGTCTATTAGATATTATTATAAAATACAGGCAAAGTATAAAAAATCGTGTGTGTATTTAAAAAGATATTGGCACTGAGAATTTATATCCAGCAAAAATTATTGAAGAAAATAAAAACAATGATTATTCTGTACACGTGTATTTTTCTTTAAAAACTAACGATATACATACATACGTCCTTTGAGATTCTTTCCAGCATAACATCACGCCCGTATTATTCACCTATGGAGTAGACAGTAACCACATATCGCCAATTAAGCGCTACATTACACTTCGTTTATACAATTAATTGTGTGATGTAAATGTCTTTTTTTACTGTGAAGAAATTACAAACAAATTATCAGAAAAGATAAATATAACATAACTTAAGAAAAAAAAACAGGGATACTAGTACAAAATATCGTCTAATCCTACAAATACATTCCTTCAGACATGATAAAAAAAATATTCAGGAATTTAGTCAAAAATACTACATCATCAGTTCGTTGCTACACATTCAAGATGCACCGTAAAGAAGACCAACAGGACTGACATGCGCAAGACGACATGAGTCAAGGAAATTGACATTCAAGCTGGCAACGTCGCAAATAGCTGTCAAACTTTTCGCTGTTTTTATTACTAAATTAAATTACGACATATCGCTCTGTAGTGCACTTAAATTATGATTATAAATTTATTCCAATAATAAGGTTGTATTAGGTGTAACAGATTTAGGTCTAAAAAGCATTTGGCATTTAATTTTACCTAAAACAGAATATCCAGTTATGAATTATTGCAGTTTACTTTTTGCGACGTTGCTATCTTTACAATAACTTACAACTCGCATTGAAACCCTGCTAGTGTGACCATTATAGAAAATATTCAATAATTAGTATCATAATCTCATTGTTACATTTCCGTTTAGAAAAAATATTCACTGCGGAAAACACGTCTTACTATAATTTCTCATCCTGAGATTTTTCGTCAAGAAAAGAAAACATTAAAATAGATAAATATTTCTGTAGCCTCACTAACTACGAATTCATAATCAGCCTATAATGTTCCCACTGCTGGGACACATCACACAAGCCTCTCGTTGAGAGGGAGTAGGCACTAATCCACCACGCAGGCCCAGTGCGGGTGGGGTACAGAGCGGCGAAGACCGCCCTCCAAGGGGCTGTCCAGCGGGCCAAGGATACGGCCCGCGAAGAGATGGTGGAGACTCTGAACAGAGATCCATGGGGGCGCCCTTACAAAATGGTGCGGAATAAACTCCGCACCTGGGCCCCCCCGCTGACGCAGAGTCTCCGCCCACAGCTGGTGGAGGAGGTGGTGAGCACTCTGTTCCCTTCACGGGGGGAGCATACTCCCCCGCCCATGGCTCCGCCACTTGCGGTGCCCGAAGCGGACCACGAAGACGACGACGACGACATCCCTGAAGTGACCGGGGTAGATCTGAGAGCGGCGGTAGGCAGGCTGAAGGCCAAAAATACCGCCCCAGGACCCGACGGCTTGCCGGGTAAAGTCTGGGTCCTGGCCTCGAGGGCTCTCGGGCCTCGACTAGAGGCGCTCTTAAGCGCATGCATGGAGAGGGGCCAGTTTCCACTCCGTTGGAAGACGGGGAAGCTGGTCCTCATTCAGAAGCCAGGGCGCCCTGCGGACTCTCCGTCCGCATACCGGCCCATAGTGCTGCTCGACGAGGTCGGCAAGCTCTTTGAGAGAGTGATTGCAGGCCGCCTCGTCGGGCACCTAGTGAGGACGGGGCCGGATCTTGCGGATAGCCAGTTTGGCTTCCGCAAGGGGCGCTCGACGGTGGACGCCATCATGCGCGTGAGAGCCCTCACGACGGGGGACGCGGTGACCCGGGGTGGGGTAGTCGTGGCGGTGTCACTTGACATCGCCAACGCGTTTAACACCCTGCCCTGGAGCTGTATTGGGGAGGCACTCCGGTATCACCGGGTGCCGACCTACCTCCGTCGAGTAGTTGGGGCGTATCTGACGGACAGAGCCGTCATCTACCCCGGTCGCAACGGGGAGTGGAACCGGCGAGAGATGTCGTGCGGTGTCCCACAGGGATCGGTTCTGGGGCCGCTCCTGTGGGACATCGGTTACGACTGGGTGCTGCGGGCCGACCTCCCTGATGGCGTCAGCGTGGTTTGCTACGCTGACGACACGCTGGTCCTGGCGCAAGGGAGGTCGCATCAGGCGGCGGCCGACGCGATGACACGCGGGGTTGCGATAGTCGTGGGAAGAATCCGGCGGTTGGGTCTCGAGGTGGCATTGCACAAGTCCGAGGCCATGTCTTTCCATGGGCCTCGGAACGGGCCACTATCGGGATCCCAACTAACGGTGGGAGGGGTTCACATCGGCGTCGAGGCAACGATGAGATACCTGGGTCTCGTCCTCGACAGCCGGTGGAACTTCGTCGAACACTTCCGACGTTTGGCCCCCAAACTGGAGAGGACCGGGGCCGCCTTCAAGCGGCTCCTGCCCAACCTGGGGGGGCCAAACACCTCCTGCCGGAGGCTTTACGCGGGGGTCGTGCGGTCCATGGCCCTATACGGGGCCCCGGTGTGGGCGCGTTCTCTGCGGCGGCGAGCCGCCCACTATCTGAACGCGCCCCAAAAGGTGGTAGCCGTAAGGCTGATCCGGGGGTACCGCACGATCTCGGGCGAGGCGGCAAGCCTCCTTGCCGGACTGCCGCCATGGGACCTGGAGGCGATAGTCCTAGCGCGCCTGTATGAGTGGCGCGCGGAGGCACTGAGCCGGGGGGAAACTCCGCTTCCGCGGCAAATCGCGGCGGAGCGGACAGACCTCCGGCGCGATCTCATGGTGGCATGGAAGGAGCGACTTTCGCAACCCAGCGCAGGGCACGCCACGATAGTGGCGATAAGACCCCTCTTTGAGGAGTGGCTAGAGAGGCGTCACGGCGTCCTCACCTATCGCCTGACGCAGGTCCTCACCGGACACGGATGTTTTGGGAGGTTCCTGCACATCATCAGGCGGGAGGAGACGCCCGGGTGTCACCACTGCGAGGATCGCCCAGAGGACACGGTGGAGCATACGGTGGAGGTCTGCCCCGCATGGGCGGAGCACCGCCGTGCCCTCGTAGAGGCGATCGACAGCGGCGGCGACCTCTCGCGTCCGGCCCTGGTTCAAGCCATGGTCCGGGGCGAGAGGGAGTGGGTGGCGGTCACCTCCTTCTGCGAAGCAGTCATGCTAGCGAAGGAGGTGGCTGAACGGCTGAGGGAGAGAGCCTCACACCCCAGCCGCCGCGGGAGACGCTCCGGGCGTCGGGAGCCGCGTGACGACTCCCGGCCACCGTAGGCGCGGGCCTGCGGACGGAGAGTAATGGGTAGCTCACCGTCCGATCAGGATCAGGCCCGTGCCGGACGGCGCGTACGTGTTCCACGCGCGCCTCAAAGAGATGTCAGCAGAAAGGAAGGGGCCTGCCAGGGCCGAAGCCTGCCGGGGGTGCGGGATTGTCCGAAAGGGTTACCGCTACCCCGGAACAGAAAGGGCTAAGGAAGGAACACGGATGGGTTTTAGTCAGTAAGAGTCTGACACTCCCTTCGCTCCACCCAGAGCGGGAGGGGTCATTTGATGATTTCCCATCCATAAAAAAAAAAAAAAAAAAAAAAGGCCCAGTGCGGGTTGGTTCGAACGTCGTCTTAAATAACGGTGCATATAAACATCATGAGATGTTTATATTCACCGTTTTGAGAGTAGTGGTGATAAAATCCATACTAATATTACAAATTCGAAAGTATCTCTGTTTATCTGAGTGTGTGTGTGAACGTTTCTATATTTATGTCTGTAATTTATATGGTGTACATAATAAAGAGTATTCTATTCTATGTTACCTTTTCACGCCTAAACCGCTGAACCGATTTATATGAAATTTAGTATAGAGATAGTTTGAGTCCCGGGAAAGGACATAGGATACTTTTTATCCTGATATGCCCACGGGATCGAGACTTATGCGGGTGAAACCGCGGGGCGCAGCTAGTAAGATATCTATACTAATATTATAAAGAGGTAAAAGAACAATGTCAGATTTCGGCTCACAAAACTTTTAAAACTAAATTCACACGGACACGAAGTTTTTACCTACAACAATTTAAATATAAAATTCCAACTTCTAAAAAAATATTTATTTCTTTTCGAGAACTGTTCGAAAAGAAAATCATTTTAATAAGTAATCATTTTACTAATCATGTTCTTGAATTCCAGGTTTTACTTTTTTTTTTTTAATAAAAGTGTCAGGTAGTTACCTATTCTGCCACTGTAATCGATTATTCTAAATAATTAAAGCGATTTACTCTTTAGTTTTTATTTACCACCTCACAATTGTCTTTTATTATTATTATTTTTTATCTAAATAATACGTTCGTCTTGTTTATTAAAATACATTTATTATTTTTTAAAGAATATTAGAACGAAGTTCAAGAAATCGATTTTCCTGATCTGTATTCGATAACTTAATCGCCTTGTAATGGCAACCAGCAGTTCGGCATTAAAAAAAAAAAAACTTGCAGTTCTGTCAAAATAGCGCGCGCCTGTTCAAACAATGACATGTTGTTGTTGTCGGTGTTTTTCTATGTGATTGTGTACGTTTGTTCCTTCTCGAATTCATCTGCGTTTGCTTTATAGACTTATTGTGTTATATTCATACCACACATTTTGTGACAATGTACCATCAACTAAGTTGTATTAATTGTGGTATAAATGTGTTCCGGATGGAACGGCATTTACTTGAATCTGACTATGTCCATTCATTGTTACGGCAATGGACTTCACTTTCTGAGGTAAAGTACGATTTTTATTAATAGAATGTCAACTGTTTTAACTAAGCTAAATGTTAATTTGCAACACAACCGTATTTTGTTGGTTTTAGATTCCAAATGTCAGTGTTGTTTGTCATTACTGTTGGTTATTTTTAAACAAACAAGTAATCCAACAAGTAGCAATGCGCCAACTGAATCAATTGTGCATCGAAATCTTTGTATTGGTTGCGGTCATTCATTGCATCGTGTAAAGTCTCACGCCTTAAATAACAGTTCAGAAAGAGAAGATGCTATCAGACGCGTGATAGAGCAACAATAACCTCCAATTTAAAATGTCCGAATAACTTCTTCTTTAGAAGTTCAGTGTAAAAGTGGATATTACAGAAAAGCTTTTCACATTAAACTACACAAAAAAACGTAAGAATTTTCACTGTCCATGACAAATTAATATTGAGCCACAGTTACTATGGACATCTGACATTGTTCTTTGTATGTAAGTTTGTATGTAGGGGGTAATCTCTGGAACTACCAGTCGGATTTGAAAAATTCTTCTTGCATTTGATAGGCCAATTCTTGAGGAAGGCTATAGGCTATTTAACATCACGCTATGACCCTTAGGAGCCGAGCAAAAAGAAGAAAAGTAAAAAAGAACGTTAAGTGATAGCGCGAGCGGGTGATGCGATACGACGGGGTGGCTCGGGGGAAACAAGAAGCTTCACGCGAACGAAGTCGCGGGCTGAAGCTACATATGATAAAATTAATTGGGCCACCACCACCACTGCTCTCAACTACGAATTCATTTCTGTTCTACAAGATACAGGAAACAATAGGAAGTATCTGTTTTTAACCGACTTTAAAAAAGGAGGTTCTGTATTCGACCCGTATGTATGTATGTATGTATGTATGTATGTATGTATGTATGTATGTTTGTATGTCCGCGATTATCTCAAAAACTACTGAACCGATTTTGATAATTCTTTCATGAGTGTGATCTACGTACTTTCAGGAAGGTTTTAGTATATAATACATTAGGTAATTATTCTTATGTACGAAGTTATATGCATAAATGTACTGCATCTCCGGCATTTTTATGTGAATTTTGATGATTCTTCGAGTCGTGTCTTCAATGCACTAGTGTTAAATGAATTTGTGTGGGGTAGGTACAACTAAAAAGCGAAAAATAAAAACTTTTTTACAAAAAAAACAACCGACTTCAAAAAAAAACACTACAAAGTGAAAAATAACTTTAATTTCGGAAGTCGGTGTCAAAAAACGAAAATGCTGAAGCAACGACACCGACTTCCGAAATTAAAGTTATTTTTCACTTTGTAGTGTTTTTTTTTGAAGTCGGTTGTTTTTTTTGTAAAAAAGTTTTTATTTTTTCATCTACTTCTTGGTGTATCAAATATTCAAATATTTTTAGGTCTGTCCCGATG
The DNA here is from genome assembly GCA_945859645.1 of Amphipoea oculea. Lineage (NCBI taxonomy): Eukaryota > Metazoa > Arthropoda > Insecta > Lepidoptera > Noctuidae > Amphipoea > Amphipoea oculea. The sequence continues at coordinate 20,168,089 of OX243876.1, forward strand.
CGGGAATCGAAGACTTGGCACAGAGCTTCATTAAGGTGAATGTGACATGGTAGACCGCGAAATTTAAATTTTCTTAAGTTTTTTGCAATTTGCAGATCAGTGTCAGGTTGTATCTTGATCCAAATATGATTCGCGACTATAATAGACATGTATTTACAGAATCATAGTCATTAGAATCATTAATATATCTCTTTAACTTAGATTTCTACCATAAACACTTTTCCATACGAGATTTGTTCTTAACGGTAGAAATCTAACTTAGAAAGATGTATTAATGATTCTAATTATTATAATTCTGTAAATACGTACCGGTTATAGTCGCGAATCAAGTTACAACCTGACACTGACCTGAAAATTGCAAAAAACTTAAGAAAAATTGAATTTCGCGCTACCCATTCACCTTAGGCCATTTAAATTGAACATTTCACGTATTGTTTACGCCATACGTATCACCAGTGGATTTTTACTTTAAGACGTATCTTCCGCAGCCAATACCTTCGAGAATGTCACCCTCAGTGTTGCGGATAGTGGCCCCACCCGGGGGGCACTCCTATGCTATAGGTTGGAGTAGTCATAGATATGATGCGAGGTCTCTTGCTCATGTCCTCGTGATGAGTCTGATGATGTATCTGCTGCTGATGGTGATGCGTTTGCTGCGGCGGTGGCGGCTGAACGTGAGTCTGGTGATTCTCCAATATCCTGTCTTTCTTCGATATCCGTTTCTTAGGCGCCCCACACTCGGGCACAACGCGACGCTCGTTCCAAAGCCGTTCTACTAGCCTGGCTCGTGCCTGGATACCATTTGCAACTTCAACTTGCTTTCTAGGTATAGGGCCGTTCGCTACCTTCTGTTTCATAGCCTCTAAACGCTCCTCCGTTTGGGTCATTGGAGGTACTGGTAATCCGCGTCTGTTGCACATGTTATGTAAGACGCAGCAAGCTACTATCATCATGGCTACCGTAGGAGGGTCGAACTGTTTGTTGCAATTAGCTTGGAGGCATTTCCACCGGCTTTTCAACTGTTTGATAGTTTCGACGACGGCGCCATGTGTTTGTGCGTGTATGTTCGTGTAATACTTTTCTGGTGATACTGGAGATTTCTTCGTTACTTTCGGGATTGGTGTCATTATGTATGGTTTTTGGGTGTAGTGTGGTCCTCCTGGAAGTGAGAACATGACAATTATTATTAGAGTTAGACGAACCTAGCACTGTCATTTTTAAAAACCAGTTCGTGATTTTTTTTATGTGTCATGTATTGCGTATAACTTTTGTTGGAGATCCTAAATAGATAAATAAACAAATGATTCTGATCATATAGTGACGACTATAACTCAACTTCTAACAGTCCTTAGCTAAACATGGACTCAGAACAAAATTTATTGTTTAACCAACTTCTTAGAAGGGGTGGTGAATTTTTCAGATAAGGCAATCACTTGGTTTTGGAAATTTATGAGATAGGCTATTTTCCAGCAGTGGACTTCATCAGGTTGATAATAGGATGATCGTGGCTAAATAAATCTAGCCGCACAGGTCGATCGATCAGGTTAAGCTACGCTTTCCACGGTTGGTCTGTGGATGGGTGACCATCTTTACATACCGAGACCCCTTCGTGCCTCGGAAAGCACGTTAAGCCGTTGGTCCCGGCTGTCATTCGTGGATCTTTGACAGTCGTTGAGGTTAGTCAGAAGCCCGAAAATCTGACAACCAGTCTTACCAGTGGCGTACATTGCATATAGGCATATAAGCAGTGCCTACCTCGATATATCAACATAAGCCTGACAATTAGATTTTAGTGAATGTGCCCCACAATTAATAAAAAATTAAAATTAAACTCACAAAATTTTATCATACCTAACAAAAAACAAAATCTTCATACAAACACGCGCGGCAGTAGGCAGTCGCCGGACGGCCTACTCGGCTCCCGTACTATTGGTCTTTACTCGTTCAAGTTAATACGAAAAAATTAAAAATAAGTACGTCTCACGCGTAATACTATGACGTTCGACCTTCGCAATTTATCACCCTTAAGTAGGCATGCCTACTCAAATAACCACACTTTTGACCTCACTTTTTTTCTGATTAGTGACCGCGTTTGCCTAGACTAGACCCGGCCTAGTACCTACCTTTTCTGAAAACCAATGCACGCCACTAAGTTTTACCAAGGGGTATCGTATTACCTAGTAACTGGGTCGTGGAGGTCAGATAGGCAGTCGCTGCATGTAAAATACTGTTATTCAGCTGTATCCGCTTACACTGGAAGCCGACCCCAACATAGTTGGGAAAAGGCTAGGCGGATAATGATGAATCACTTACCGATGAGCCAGCATGGTTCTCCAGAGTAGTTCAAACTGTCCAGGTCTACCCTGACGGCGTGTCTGTTGAGGACGTTGTCGTGTGAGTACGAGCCGCCTGCAGTCGCGTCCACGCTTATGATCGTCAGGTCACTGTCGCAAATCTGTGGGAGAAATTGTCTTCATAAGATAATCTTTTAAGTAATGGTAATATGCACACAGGCTGCCAAGAGAGAAAATGGAGGACTCCTATAATAAAATATATAAGGTGTAAAAAAATTAACTGCAAGAACTTTAAGAGGTGCTTTAGACCATTGAACTGAACAACTTTCACTATGGGACCAACTCCGAAATCACGAAAAAAAAATCAGCTGTTTCATACAAAAGTTCAATACCTACTCGGCCAAAATGTATGAAACAGCTCATTTTTTTTTCGTGATTTCAGAGTTGGTCCCATAGTGAAAGTTGTTCAGTTCGATGGTCTAAAGCACCTCTTAAAGTTCTTGCAGTTAATTTTTTTACACCTTATATATGTACTACTAGTAGCGCCCCGCGGTTTCACCCGCATAAGTTTCGATGCCATGGGAATAGCGGCATAAAAACTATCCTATGACCTTTCCCGGGACTCAAACTATCTCTAAGTAAATCGTTTCCGGCGCCCGTGACGTCCCTACGACGTAACCTTGGCGGAGCGAGCGGTGAGATGCGCCGCTTCGCCCGCGAGCCGCGAGCCGTGCCCGCCGCGCCGTCGACAACGCTTTCGTTTTCATTGTTCTTTTTGAAATCAAACTAATATTATAAATGCGAAAGTAACTCTGTCTGTCTGTCTTTTCTTCACGCCTAAACTACTAATAATAATAATAATATCGTTTATTCATATAAAAATGAACCGATTTGTGTGAAATTTGGTACAGACATAGATTACATTCCGAGGAAGGACATAGGATAGTTTTTATCCCGATATTCCCACGGGATCGACACTTATGCGGGTGAAACCGCGGGGCGCAGCTAGTTATTTATAATGCTAACTACAAACGACTTATACCAAATTTCATCTAAATCGGTTCAGCGGTTTAAGCCACACTTTCGCATTTAGAATATTATTAGTATTAGTATGGATGTTCTAATGTTTGTTGTTATATGTTTGGAAAACAATAAAATATGATAGCTAGATACTTACAACCTGCACTTTCTTGGAATGGTAAGACTTATTAAAGTGGCTCTTCTGGTCATCATCCGGGCGCGCCATCGGCACATGTGTGCACTCCACGCATCCAACCACATTGGGGATGCCATACTTCATGTAGAATCTGGAACCGTTTCCTCATTAATATTTTATATAACATGAAAAAGTTTATTAGGGTGCTAAAAGGCAGGGATCGATCGACAACATCTAACTTAAGTTTAGGGCGCGTCCTAACCGATAGTCACGCTCTTTTTATGAACGCGACGTTTGTACGTCATAATCCATACAAACGGTCGCGTACTCGCGCGACGATAACATTCTGTTAGAGCACGGGTTACGACATCAAATTTATGAGGTGTCATATTTTGAGCCAACATTAGACACAGTCCTTTGGTCCACCACAAAGACATTAAAATTTTATATGTACAATAGACGGGACATTGCGAACAAAATCGTGATCCGATACTTTGTACCTAGTGGTCTCAAGTCTCTCAGTCTAGTGACGTACGCCTGCGCGTCAAGTCGCATCGACGCAATCGTGTCCACCAAAAAAAATTTATTTAAAAAGAAATATGCCGAGTTGCGCATTGCGTTATTGCAAGTCTCGCTATGGTAGAACGACTGGATCTAGCTTCAGTTTATTTTCGTATGCATTATTTATATTTACTGAGTAATTTGAATCAAATAATTTTCATAATAGATCTAGAAAATTTCCTAATTTTGTAATAAACGCCATCTATTGCTGAATAGCCTTATTATTGCTGCAGTAAAATGAAAGTATAAGTGTTACCACTTTTCAACGAAATTTTTAACCAAATAATCGATTAATTTTAGTAACATTCAGTTCAAAATCGATCATGATTGTTAAATTGATTTTATAAAAGAGGATAATTATTATTAGAAAATGATATTTATAATGAAATACAGGATAATATAAGTTTACAACAAAAACATTGAGCAATGACTAATTACTGTTTTGTCATCACATCAGTGATCGGGTTAGATTTATAAAAAGCGTTCATTCTAATCACAAACATATCTTCTAAATATTCTTATTTTTGAGGTTTTTGGTGTTTTGTAAATAATCCTATAAAGTTAGTAATCCTTTAATTTATTTAAAAAATTGATTTCTTAGATCGGAGTTTTAGAGCAAAAATTGAAACAAAATTATCTTTGGTAGACTATGTATTTACGCTGATTTGAAACTACAACATATATTTTATCCGATCAATACAAAGAATATTTTTTTGTTTACGGTTAAGTCAACACTGCTCAATTTCGAATGCCTGTCTAAATTAAAACGATGTTTCATTGCATTTTAATATCATCACTAGTAGAGAGAGTCGGGACACATTGATCGACGGCGTTCGACGGTTTGTCCATACAAAAAGAGAGCATGTGTGCTCCTTTTCAATCGGCAAAGTGCGAAAGGCCGTCGAACAATGTGTCCAGATCCTTAGTGTGGCAATTTTTTTTAACAATATTATAGTAAGAAGTGTCATTTTACTGCAGCTATTTAAAAGTCGGACTATACTGCCTTACAGAGATGTGATTCTGTTATCGATAATATTTATTGGTAAATAATAAATAACTTGTAAACAAAAGAGTAATAAAAATAATTTTGCTAAAAACGAAACGCAACCGACAATTGCAAACACCTATGCCCATTGTGACATAATAGGTCTACTTACACAAAAAGCAAATATAAAACACAAAAAACATAATAATTCGGCGGCAAAGCAGGTAAATTTAAATTTATTTTATTTTAACATGTACATTATCTACTTACATAAAAACACACACTGAAACTGATACCCTATCATAGATGGTGACACGGACAATGAATAGTAGCGAATAAAATATTTTTTGTTTTCTGAGACAAGTTTTCGATATTTTTTTATTTACCTTAATCCATGGATTGAAAATCGGATCTGGCAACACTAGCCACACTGGCCACCTACCGAGCGATAGCTGAATATATTTTGACAAATTTAATTCATGTTTGCTATTTTTGTTTGCATTATGCCGCTCAAATTCTGCTATATTATGCTAGATGGCGTCAGTGAGACATGGGATCACAGTTTTTGTATGACATTTCTTTGCATAGCCTCTCTATTGTACCTATCTTAAATCTCTTTGGTCCACCATTATACAACGTGTTTTTTTTTGATATCCCATAACTCTAGGGGGTCATTGTACTCATCATTATGAATAACTTTTACTATGGGACCAAATCTGAAATCGCGAAAAAAAAAAATCAGCTGTTCCCTACATATTGACGAGTTGAGAGAACAGCTGATTTTTTTTTTCGCGATTTTAGGTTTGACCCCATAGTAAAAGTTGTTCATAATGAAGAGTACAATGACCGCCTAGAGTTATGGGATATCAAAAAAAAACACCTTGTATAATCTTATTGCAACTGACCATGGATAAACAGTGCTTATGCTATCTATTAGCAAAGCAGAAATAATAGTTAACACTTTGAGGGATACTAAACGCCCATATACATACATAATAACAATAAAACTTTTATTGTGTTCGTTCAGTGTCCTTCCACAGGTTAAACAATCACTGTGAAGTTACTGGTCAGTATTTTAGGTCTCCGACTTAAAATTTTTCGTATCCATATAATATAATATATATATATAGGTATACACAATGGTAATTTTGCTAAAATGACAAATCCACTCGCTTGGAAGCCTAGTGTTTGCAGTATGTCGTTCATAGCAGGAAACATACTGTATGGCTGCAGAGAGAATGCATTACTGACACCTGTCAGTGCGACAATACTTTTGTATGAAATTGACAGGTGTCAAGAACGCATTCTCTCTTCGGCTACGCTTTAAATGGAAGTAATTATAATGCAGTACCTAAATGAAATTTGCATTGTGGAATTTTGTTATGGGAAGCTGTGGTGACCCAGTGGTAACGACCGTGACTTACGAGATATAGGTCGTAGGTTCGAACCCTGATAGGCGCTTTACTTTGTGTAAATTATTTCATCACCACTGCTCTCATAACGATGAAGGAAAACATCATGAGGAAACCGGCATGTCCTAGAACTAAAAATTCGAAGACATGTGACATATACCAACACGCACAGGGCCCGCGTGGTGGATTATGGCCCACTCTCTTTCACAGAGAGGAGGCCTATATCCCAGCAGTGGGAACTTTATAGGCCGATTATGTAAATGAAATTTGCATTGTGGAATTTTGTTATGCACAAAACTTATATCTATTCACTATATTCAAGTTGAGTGAAGAACAAACAGAAAGAACCATGGCCAATCCGCTACCACATTTTTTTTTACCTAATTCCCAAAATTTTTTCAGTGATCCTGGTTTTCTCACCTGGCTTTAATAATATCCCTCTCCTGCCTAAGATGTGGGAAGTGAATGTACTTCTTGACTATCGCAGGGTGGTTCATAGCCTCTGAGACTTGCATCACTGCTGTCGACACAAAGTACTGAGTGATGCTGGGGTCATTTTTACCCAATATAGATTTCTGAAACTTTCCTGTTGCATAGAATGAGAGAGCTGCCATTACCTGGAAAATTGTATAGATTAAATACCAGTAGCCAGAGTTGTGCCCGGTTGATGGCAATAGGCTCAACTCAATTTTTTTTTTTTTTTACTAGGCTGCGCTGTCCCTCTCCTGGGCAAAGGCCTCCCTCCACTCCTTCCATCTTTTGCGAGCCTGCACGTCCTCCTTCCAGTTTTGACGGAACCTATCGAGCTCGGCCCCCTATTACATGGAACTTAAACATAATCGGCGAAATGTGGGTGTACTATAGGTATTCCTCTGCCTAACCCTTCGGCATAACATCACTAACTGGCCACGGGTCATTCAATAAACACCTCTTTGTCATAGGAGTAACAGACAGTCCGCTGTTCATGGCCTGCATGGAGGACAATGAAACAGCGGCACATGTGCTTCTAAACTACCCAGTGGTCGCCACGTACAGGGCAAAGTACTTCGGTAACCCGGGTACCCTACGTGAGAAGGTCAGTAACATCAAGGCATTGCTGGCCTTCCTCGAGGAGCTGGAGTGGATCGGATAATCGATTTTCCCACCCGTATGCAAAATATGTGCATTGATGTGGAGTTGCGGACACCAGCCCGTATTACCTATTAACCATTCAGCATTACAGGTGTGATGTTGTTATAGTATGTTATTAAAATCGTTGGATCAAGGTGGTGCTAGAAACGGATGCATAGAAGGATTTGGAATAGGCCTTTGCTCAGCAGTGGGTGAGTGTAGCCTAAATAAAAAAATCTGTTGTTAACACAGCTAGTAGTTTGGAGCCAGTTTCTTATTTAATCCTTCGTAAGCTTAAACGTGGATCCACGCGAAACACAATGGCTTTTAATTGTGTCTGTAATTACGGCATTCAACCGTTTAAAGCAAAGCTTTTGTTTTGGATCTGATAATGTCTTTAGAGAACTAACATTTTCTAGATAAAGAAGCTGACAAAATCAATATTCATACTTGTGAGGGACATCAATCATTTACCTGATTTTAGATTACAATTACAAACACAAAAGTTCTTAGTACTTAGATAATATCTAAACAACGCAAAAGCAATAAATAAACTATAATTTTCTGCTAATTAACTAAAATTTCTTTTCTTTATTAGCATAAACTCGCACTGTACGTAGTTTTTCGTGACTAACCTTAGCCGCGGCAGGCTCTGGCGTGCTGTTGTATTGCTACATACTTTCTATACAGACAACAATGTACTTACTTTACTTTCAACAGAGAATTCAATAGACTTTATAGAATCAGGCATCACAGGTTTTAGCTCCTCACACAAGTTTCGCGCCAAATCCTTGGACAATCTATATGCTTCTATAAAAGCAGGCTCATTTAAATCAAAAGGATCGAGTTCAGCAGGCTTGAGAACTCTTTTCTCCGGACTCCTCGGTTTTTCAATAGGCCGCGGTGGTTGTTCTGGTTTCTGTGTATGTGACGAATCCCATTTTAGTAACTCGAAAATCTCAGGCTCTTCATCCACTACCGATATGTAGCCTTCCTCCGGTGGTTTTTCAGCCATTTTTACTGTGTATAAAGTTTATTTTGAAATAAAATAAACGCAGCTTAGATTTTTGTTTGTCAAGCGAGTTTTGACGTTTCCTGTCAATGTTGCCAGCCAGATAAAATATAATATATCTTACCATTTTTCATCATAAAAGTTTAGAGCGAAAAATGAATAGACCGTATTCAAAAAAAGTATCTAAAAGAACCGAACTATAAAAAATAAATTATAATTTAATAACTAAAGGTTCTTTTACAAACGTGATCGGAAGCGTTACCACATTACCGCAGTCTGCTAAAAACAACAAGCTTTCAAGTTAGGGCATTGAATCCCTAATTTTTTTAGGCAAGTAGGTTAATTCTAGGCTCAAGCAAATATCCTAACATATTACATAACCTACGTGCCTCAAATCGGCACGTTGAACCGCGAGACAGTGACGTCACGCGTCTGGCGCCGGTTTGACGAGACTGCAGACATTGTTATCCGCGTTTTAGGGTACCTATAGCTATCCATTTGTAATGGGTATTCTATGCTATGGCACATTTCCCAATGTTTCAGGTTCGTTCCATTATAGAAATTCCATGTATTAACATGTTCAGTAGAGTAAGTTTAGGTGTTAGGTGGGCCGTGGGCAACTATGCAATAACAGAAATCATTCCTCGTGAATAAGAAGGTGCCTTAACATTCTCTTCTTCTCTGGAAAAATATTTTTTTTGCCGTATTCCCCGAATATGTATGCGCAAGTGAAGGTACAGACACCACCACATCAAGCTAGGTAGGTACTCTTCCCTTTTTGTTTTTATTTGATGTATGTATCTAGTGTATTGTGTTTCTTTTAGCACAGTATAAATGTACAGTAAAACATCTTCATACAAACGTGCCGCTCTCGGTTTGAATGTGTGCGAGCGCGCCGCGCGCCATGTCGGCACGCGATTTCACGCACACGCTAGCATAATATATGAGGGAATAAGGTGGCGGCAGTGCGGGCTGTGCAGCGCGACTGTGAGCACGCGCGTACGCTACATGACCGCTTGCGTTCGTCAACTCTCGCCGGCGGCGGCCACTTAAATTACGAGTATCATGACTTCAAAAAGGGAAAACAAATATTGTAGTTAGTGTTTTCGGGTGCCTCAATAATGATTTCGCAAACCCGGACTTATCATTCTTCATAGTTCCTACTCAACCAGAAATGTAAGTACCTACTTATACTTAAATATTATTAGAAAATGTGGTATTGTATTGTTTATTTCACAGTTTATTTGCTTTATTAAGAGCGTAGCCGAGTCGCATTTTTCCATATAAATGTATTCCCAAATTTACTTTCTGAATACTATGTTTAGAGCTAACGTTTATTTTAAGAAGTCTAGTTTTACTATAAAACAGAGGATTGAGTTCGAAACATCGTTTAGGTAAACGTATTTGTCGCGTATAGATGTAATAAGGGCAATTTCACAATAATTAATATTGCAAATTAATTACTATTGAAATTATTATTTTTTCTATTGTCTGATGTGTTGTTCAATCCAAATATGGTGTCTTATACACCCCATTACAGGAATTACGGCAAAGATCGAAATTTACTCATGATCCCGCCTGATGATTTTGTCGATGGAGGATGGAGCAGGTGTTTCGCAAAGCGTTCGAAAAGGACCACATCAACATTAAAATTGGCCGGTCAATTTACGATCAACTGAATGATATAGAATTTAAGGTCCATGCTTTCCCAAAAGCTTTTTACAAAAACTTTACATAAGAATGAGAATTTACTTTACATTAACAAATAATAATAAAGCGTTCCGGACGTGCAGAAACAGGAGAAAAATTTTCTCGGTATCAAATTTGTAACTTAGTATTATAAATGTTATGTGAATAAAGGCTTTTTATTTTTACTAAATTTATAAATTGGTAAAATATTCAATCATAATATGCTTTTTTATTTCATAAATTTAGATCAAGTGCTGCTTGTTCGAAAATATTAACTAAAAGTAAAAGTGACAACCCTGGGGATCAACGCAAGAGTAGGCTAATAACTCGGCGGGCGGCCTTAGATAACTTACTGTACCTATATTTATACTGTGCTTTTAGTCTGTGCTAAATAAATGTATTTTATTTCTCTTACCCCAATCTGTCAAATTGCTTTGATAGATTTTCAACTTTACTACAAAGCAATAAGGTTCATATTCAATTGGGAAAATTTGACAGATTGGGGTAGTTTGATGTGCTAGCCTCTGTACCTATTTCTACCCACATTTCGAGTTACTGTTGTGTTTCAACTCAAGTCTAATAGAATAGGGGCCGAGCCGCCGAAGCTATTGACATTTGCCATTAACCGGGCTCGAATCCAGACTCCGAGTTGCTACTAAGAAATTCATAACGGTATAAGCATAAACTGTACCATAAACTGCATAACCTACCTAGCTAAAGGGCTGTTTATTTATTGCCTACGTAAGACGATTCGAGGGGGGAGGGGATCAAAACTAGTCTTACTTACATGGGGTGGGAGGGGTCTAGATTATTCTTACGCTTACGTAAGATCACTAAAGTAAGAAAAATAGTAAGTTTACAGTCATCTAGCTTTAAAAAATATGATTGAAATGTAAAAGTGTTTTTACCATTACCACTCGAAAAAGGGCATTTTATTCATCGATAACAGTGAATGAAACTCTCTTTTAGTCACTGAGTGAATAAAAACATTTTGAATTTGGAACAAGCACGAACATACGAATTATGTACAAAAATAAATAAAACGTGCTGAAAGTACGTACTGGCTGGCTATATGGAGCTATGCCATAGCATAGAGCTATAAAATTAAATTTAAAAAAAAATATCCCGCCAATTTAGGTTCTTTCCTATCTGTTATCGTGGTTGTTTTAAGTCATTGGAAAATCTAGTAACATAAATTATAATAAAATGAGTTCTTCCAGTGACGAAAATGAGACACTGACTCCGGAATCATTTCGAAATAAAGCAGCAATTACAGTACCTAGATAATTTGTTGCCGCCAAAATCTCGGGAGTTGTAGCACAGAATACTTAATAGTACTGTTGTACCTGAAAACATACAATTTGTTCTGCGACTGGAAAACCACGAATGGTGCCAGTTCCTTCTCAGAGTCCATATTTCTTAACTATCTCAAGACTAAGAAGCCGTCGTCACTTTGGAGCATATAAGATGCAGCCGAACAGTTACCAGTATAAATCTAAAACCGTCTACTGTTACCCCTTGGGCGCCACTATCTCCGACGCGCCCTTCAACATCCAAAGGACAACCTTGTGGATCGATTACATTACAGCTTTCTCAGCAACAGTAGGTACCTAACCGCAAAATATGGCGACTTTGCCAAACACCCAAGTCTTATCCAATACGACCATTTCAAAACCAAACAAGAACATTATCACTGAATTTGGAAAACTGTTCTCAAACTCAAACTCAAACTCAAAGCATTTATTTCAATTAAACCAATTACAGGCACTTTTGAATTGTCAAGGGGTCGGTCAGTCAGAAAGATGAAGCTAGTTGCCCATTCCAAAGCGTAGGTACCTATGGAGAAGAACGGGCAAGAAACTCCAATTCAAAAAGAAACTCTAATTTCACTATTAATTTTTAATGTTTATAAATTAATCCTTTGTTCTCTTATTACCACGGATATATTATGCTTATTACCGATTATAAAATAAAATGTGATAAATACTATACTACTATTTATTTTCTCGCAGTCAATGGTAAAAAGTAGAGTACACAACTCGTGAAAAAAATAATTCATCTCGGTCCTTGTATCCCTCGCTCCGCTCAGGATTCTGCTCTAGAATACCTCGCTACGCTCGGGATTCTATTCTAGAATCCTTCGCTGCTCTCGGGATCCAACTTAGTCCCTGGAATTACATTCCCTTTTTTTCACTTGTTGTATAATCTACTATTGTACAAACCTAATTACAGAAAATAAATAATTTATCATTAAAAAAAAAAATTGCTACAATATTTTTGCAATTTTGGTAGATACTATTCTTACGATCTGATTCTTACGTTATATGCAGAGGGGGGTCATTCCCATCTTATTTTTTCTTACGTAGGGGGGAGGGGCTCAGAAATTGGTTCAAATTGCCTTACGTAATAAATGAACAGCCCCTAACACTGTCCGACTTTTGCTATAGTTTTCACGGTTCACCACACTTTACAGCTTCTCCGAAGCACAATGCTGCAACTATTAATAATGCCGCCTAATGCTGCTGCTATTATAGCGCGAACAAGCCAACAAAGCCACAAAAGCCAGTTTGACCAGTTACTTTTACGAGTATAAGATGGTCCGCCAATAGAGCTGTTCTTGACGGGGTCGCCACCGTCCGATGGCGGATGCGGTGGGGCCGCAGTGGAAGAGGAGTGTTGGTATGACGTTGGCCGCTCTCCCTATCCTCTGCGGCCGAAAATTTGCAGGCGGCGGGGCCAATGACCTGACCCGTCGCAGGGGGACCAAGGGTGCCCAGACACAGGGTCGTCTGGCAGGGTTCCCAACCCTCCCGGATTGCTCGGGAGACTCCGGTAATAATGGTTAACCTCCCGATCTCCCGGTTTACAATAATTTCTCCGGTTTTAAAAGATTATGTGCATCCGCCGCTCGCACGTCGCTACTCGTCATGTTTGTTCTTTCCATTCCCGTCTCTAATGTTTCTTGCGAGCGCGTAGTCAGCATGATGGAACAAGTATGGACTTATGGAGCAAGAAAAGAAACCGAATGAACATTTCTTTAGTAAAAGCAGAGTTACAAATCTACTAACAAACTTCAAATTTTCTTGTAAAAACTTTTATGATTTTGTAGTAAGAAAACGTCAAATATTAGATGCTGCTCGAAAGCAAAGTAAATAAATATAAATTAATAAATAATTGAGATTTACTTTCAACACCCACTCGATTTTTTCATGTAAAAACGTTTATGATTGTGTGGTAAAAAACCGTCAATTATTAGATGCTGCTCGAAAGCAAATTTAAGTAAATATAAATTTAAAAACTAATAAATGATTGAGCTCGATTTTTTTAAATTCTCCCGGGTTGGTCCTTTCAAGAGTTGGCAACCCTATAGGCGCCCATATGCTGGTTTGGTCCCTGCTGGGGTGGTCATGGCGTGCTATGTGTTCTGGTGCGCCGGTGATGGGGAATACTCCCCAGTGGAGGGTCCGGTGATGGACAGCCGCGGCGGGTTCACGGATGAGTGCTAACGCGAGCCCGTGTTCCCGCCGTAAGCGGCAGAGGAGGACACCGTGGAGTTTTAGTGGGTTGGAGTCCCACATAACTGCACTATCTCCCCGTGGTAGTGCAGAATGCATGAGCATTTCTCCACGTTAAAAAAAAAAAGGTATGTGTTACGCAGTCATCCCACTAACTACGTTGAACAAGCTGAATTCTGACGTTCACTGAGATTAGTTAATTGAGTGCGTAATTAATCCTCATCAAAAATAGCTTATCTACCAAAATATTAATTATCATGGCGCCTTGTCGCTTATCCAGTTCCCATGGTTATGTGTGCAGACTGCAGACGAGAGTAGGTAATAATTAATTCGTAGCGTAATATCCTATTTTATATGATGACCCAGTAATCAGCGTAAGGTCATAATTATTGTCCTCGTGGTGAACGTCAAACTAGGTACAGTAAAACAGGGCTATTTTGAACAGGCGGGGCTACTTTGACCAGGCCGATCACAACGCTATGACGCGTTCCCCACACCCCGCGCCTCGCGCAATATTACTCGAGGTCACGCACACTTGCTGAGCACACGTGAAAACCGATTTTGGCGCTCTGTTAAAGTAGCTCCAAGATCTGTCAAAGTAACCCTGGAAGTCAAAGTAGCCCTGTTTTGCGGTAATATTTTCAGATTAGATTATGGAGAGACTAGCTGTGCCCCACGGTTTTACCCGCGATAAAAGTATTATAGTCCTTTTTTAACCGACTTTAAAAATGGAGGTTCTCTTTTCGACCCGTATGTATGTATGTTTGTATGTCCGCGATTTTCTCAAAAACTAATGAACCGATTTTGATAATTCTTTCATTAATGTGATCTACATACTTTCAGGAAGGTTTTACTTACACATTAGGTAATTATTCTTATGTACGAAGTTATTATATGCATAAATGTAGGTACGCTACTGCATCTTCAGCATTTCTATGCGAATTTTGATGATTCTTCTAGTCGGTGTCTTCAATTCTTCAATGCACTAGTGTTAATTGAATTTGTGTGGGGTAGGTACAACTAAAAAGTGAAAAATAAAAAGTTATTTACAAAAAAAAATAACCGACTTAAAAAAAAAACTCCACAAAGTGAAAAATAACTTAATTTCGGAAGTCGGTGTCAAAAACGAAAATGCGGAACCAACGACACCGACTTCCGAAATTAAAGTTATTTTTCAGTTTGTAGTGTTTTTTTTATTAAGCCGGTTGTTTTTTTTTTTATTGATTCCCTTTACAAATCTCCACCCCCCCTTTTTACACCCTTAAGGGATAATTTCGGGGATAAAAACTATTATATATCCCTCCCTACAATTCAAACTATCTCCATACCCATCTAAGTCGGTTCAGCGGTTATTGATTCTCCATACAAACTTCCACCCCCCTTTTACGCACTTACTTACGTTACGCAGTTACCCTACAGGGGTACAGGAGACCCATAAAATTAAATCCGTCTCATTGCTCTAATTCACAAACATAAATCATGTCATGCATAAGGATTCGTCGTGGGTAGATTGTTAAGGTGCATCCTACGTTACAAGTCACAGGACACTTATTAAACATTGTAAAACGTCTATAGTTTTCGCGTTTTAGTAAGGCAATATTATAGCGGTCAGTTCCACCTACATTATTTAGCATTTATATTCAAATTTAAATTATTAATTTCCAAAAAGTGTCAACATGTAACTTGATTTGATTTTAATGAAATCTCATAGATGGTGGGCGCTGCTTCAAAATTTTCTTTATACTACTAACATTCATTAAACTATGTTTCTCGGCCCAAATTACTTAAATGGCGTAGTTTTCATAGTGTAAAGCTAGATAATAGCATGGCTTACTGAAAAACAACATTTAAATATGCGTCGTTAGATTACACGCTGTCACAAAATGCGTAAGAAAAATAAAGATTCACAGCTCCTCCCCCATAGGTGATAGCGTGATAATATGTAGCCTATATGTTGACCCGACCTCTTAGTAATATTCATACAAAATTTGAAGTAAATCCATGCAGTACTTTTTGAGTTTATCCCGGACATACATACAGACAAACAGACAAAAATTCTAAAAACTATATTTTTGGCTTTGATATCGATTGTAGATCACGCCCCAAGTATTCTTTTAAAAAAATATTCAATGTACCGTTTTGACTTTCCTACGATTTTATTATATGTATAGATAAGCTTACTCAAATAAAGTTCGTTAACGTCCTGGGTGAAGTTCGACCTGGCGGCGACGTCGTAAAAAGATGCCCATCCATAGATAAATACTAGCTGTGTCCCGCGGTTTCACCCGCGTAAATGTCGATCCCGTGGGAGTATCGGGATAAAAAGTAGCCTATGTTAATCCAGGGTGTCAGCTACCTCCATACAAAATTTTATCAAAATTAGTCCAGCCGTTTGAGCGTGAAGAAGTAACAAACATATAAACACACACACTCACAAACTTTCGCCTTTAAATAATATTAGTGTGATCACCCATCTCTCCACTAGCCCAATGCCTACTCTAGGGTGCATACTATGCCTACTCTACGGCCCTTCCATAACCTAAGGGCACGTCTTCGCTACCATTGCAGCGCCTCCCGGTCTACTCCTTGATAAGCAATGACCTATGTAGCACCATGAAACATGAGGCTGCAGGGGCTGGTGCGAATCTTGGGGTTCATTCGATTAATCGGATCTGATGACCATTCGTCACATTTCGAGCAGTGGCGTGCATTGGTTTTCAGAATAGGTAGGCACTAGGCCGGCCTAGTGCCACAAATAACCACACTTTTGACCTCACTTTTTTCTGATTAGTGACCGCGTTTGCCTAGACTAGACCCCGGGTCTAGTCGGGGGTAGCCGGGGCATGCCTACTTAAGGGTGATAAATTGCGAAGGTCGAACGTCATGGTATTACGCGTGAGACGTGCGTATTTTTAATTTTGTCGTATTAACTTGAACGAGTAAAGACCAATGACAATGTGCGAAGAGTACGGGAGCCGAGTAGGCCGTCCGGCGACTGCCTACTGCCGCGCGTGTTTGTATGAAGATTTTGTTTTTTTGTTAGGTATGATAATTTAGTGAGTTTCTTAATTGTGGGGGCGCACACACACTAAAATGTAATTGACAGGCTTGTGTTCATAATATCAAGGTAGGCACTGCTTATATGCCTATATGCAATGCACGCCACTGATTTCGAGTCTAAATTCGAAATTCAAAAAAAATCATAACATATCTCTGCTAAATATACACACATCAAAAGTGTCTAGGGATCAGAATATATTTTTGCAATAACTTTTCTCCTGATTGATATTAATTAAAATTTTCTTTAAGGATTCATCAAATAAAGTGTTTTCGTTTGTCACAGTAACGATAAACCAAGTCACCTTTGCATTAATAAAGAAATTTGCCATTTTCCTAATAAAGGGATTTTTGACATTTGAACCACTAACACAAAAGTTCGAAAAAAAGACTGAAATAACAGTTTTCTTTAAAATTTTATTGGGTAACTTAAACAATTAATAATCCGTGTTTCTACCGCGAACACTAACAACACAAGAACATCGGTTTGGCATACTCAAAATGAGTTCATCCAAATCACGCTGTGGAATGGCCGCCCATGTTCGTTGCAACAACAAAAAAAGGTCTTCTTGCGACTGGATACCCTCCATATTCGGCAGAGCTCTTCTCTGTAGCATATCCCATGCATGCTCAATCGGGTTCAAGTCTGGCGACTGAGCAGGCCAGGGCAGGACATTGATGTTAGCTGCGGCGAGAGTCTGTCTTACAACTCTTGCGGTGTGCGGTCGTGCATTATTTATTATTATTTATTAAAACTTTATGCACAAGTAAAAAAAAATAATACTGTACAAAGGCGGACTTAATGCCTAAGGCATTTTCTACCAGTCAACCTTAGGGTGATGCAGAGACAAAACATGCATTATCATGCATTAACTGAAATAAGGGACCGATTTGCACTTGTAGAGGAACGATGACGTCTGATACAATCGTCTCAGCATAAATTTGAGCGTTGAGGTTGCCTCTGATCCAAATCAACTCAGTTCTTCCGCCGATCCAAATACCCGCCCATACCATGATGGTTCCACCACTATAAGGATGGACTTCCTGGCAGGATTTTAATCGCTGTTGGCGTCCAGGGGTTCTCCAGTGTCGTATACGTCTTGTATCCGGTCTCATACCAAAACGAGACTCATCAGAAAAGCACACGAAACGCCATTGTTCTTCTGCCCAATTTCTGTGTTCAAGAGCCCATTGATATCGAATCCTACGATTGTGCATTGCTATAGGTGGTACCCGTAGCGGTCTTCGGGAATGAAGGTTCACTTCATGCAAGCGGTTTCTGACTGTTTGGTCGCTAATTAAGTTCCCTGAAGAGTGATGAAGCCTCACGGCTAACATCATGGCGGTTATTGTTGGAGCTCTTCGAGTTAAGATTTGAATGTATCGGTCTTGTCTCCGTGTGGTGCAGCGATACCGTCCTCCATGGCGCTCAGCCACGGTACCAGTGCTTCGGTAACGTGTCCAAAGTCGACTGATAACACTCTGACTTGTATTCAGAGCTAAAGCCACAGTACGTTGCCGGGAACCAGCTTCTATCATTCCCACGGCTCTGAGCATTTCTTCCCTGCTTAAATGACGTCGCCGCTCCATAATAACGTTGGTTTTAATCAGTAGTAGGGAAACAGTAGCACTAATAATGTCTTCAATGCGTTGTATGTTTTTATAGGGAAAATATTGACAGCTGATTTTCATCTTTTACTCGAATTTGATTCACAGTTCCTGATTCAAATTATGAAATGCACCAAAAAGGATCCATATAAATTTATAAAATCATAAATTTATTACAAAGCCACATCTCAATCTCAAGAAATCCGCATAAAAATGCTTGATCCCTAGACACTTTTGATGTGTGTAGTTTATTGTTGAATTCTATAAGGGAAGGTGAGTAGTTGTTCCCAATCCCAAGCACTTAGCGAGTTCTCGCGGGCGGCAAGACGAACGCAACCTGCTAATACTGTTACCTGATTGTTGTTTGGGTTTCTACGGAGAGATATTCGATAAAGGGCAATGACCGCTATATAACCATGCTACAACGCCACAACCATGTGTTACGATGCCGTACGGCCAGATATATACACGCCACGAAAGATGAGACTTGACAAACTCAGTAGTAGGGAGTTTGTGCAGGTAAGTCGTGTACGAAATAGTTACCCATAATCTGTACCTATATATATTCAGGGATTTATCGATGACAATTTTTTTTTTTCTTGTCGTATCTGCGATCGGCTTTCTAGCCATAATCAGATGGGGTCTTCGTGTGAGATTATGTTTTTGTGGTGTTCCATCAAACACTCACATTATGTGGTTCAGTACTAAATTAATTTAAAATTTTCACTGTCTCTGGTCCAAGTTCAGGATTTGCCACCTCTTTAGGCGGATTATTATCTTCTTGTGTGTTAAGAAGTTTCTTGGCTAAATCATTGCTGTGCTTCTTCAGTCTCTGTTTATATGTGTCACATAATTGCTAATTATGCGCAGGGCTGCTGGGTTAATTGTTGAATAAAACTCGGTGTTACATTGCACGTGAGACAACTTTAATGAGGCGAGCGCATGACGTACTCCCCCGGAAAAACATAGACAATGATAATGGAGCACAGATTATAATTTATGCAACACTCCTCTCTTCTAATTTTTATTAAATTTTTAAATTACTACAAATCAAGTCTCTGAAATGGCTTATGAGTACGTGCACTTCTACGCACTTCTGGCTGAACTAGAATAGGAGAATTAGCAATGTTACTTGAAATTTCTTGGTTAATTAACGGCTTATTTACTTCTAATTTCTCCGATTCTTTTTCTTGCTCCAATACACTTTCATTAGGTACACTATAGTTAGGCAAACACTGAGTAACATTCCTGGTGAGTATGCCTTTGTCCGTGTGCACATCATACATAACATTTCCTACTGGTTTTTCAATAACACCATCTAACCATTTTCGAGAGTTATCATATGATGCAATCAGTACTTTATCACCTGGTAAATATTGCTTTACAGGTTTCTTACAGATCAACTGCCGAGGAATAATTACATCCTTTTTTATTAAAGATAAACGTGTACGGAGTTTTCTACCGAACATTAACTCACACGGTGTCTTGCCTGTTGTGGCATGTGGTGCTGTACGATAAGCTAATAGCCATTGCTGTATACTATGATCTAAACAATTTTTATCAAACTTATATGCTAACATGGCCTTTTTGAAGGTTTGAACCCCCCTTTCTGCTAATCCATTGCTGGCTGGGTGATATGGTGCAGTACATATGTGTCTAATATTATTATTGTTACAAAAAGTATTAAACTCTTCAGATGTCCATTGTGGACCGTTATCAGTCACCATTTGTTCCGGTAACCCAAATCTAGCAAAAATACTACGTAGACATTTAATTGTACTGCTGGAGGTAATATTGTTCATTTTAACTACTTCTGGCCATTTTGAGTGTGCATCTACAATGATTAACCACATATGCCCTAAAAATGGACCAGCAAAATCAGCATGAATACGTTTCCATGGCTCCTCTGGCCACTCCCATTTATGTATAGGTTTGATAGGTGGTAAGTTCCTATTTTGGATACAACCTGCACAATTATTAGTTAAAGTTTTTATATCATTTGTGATGTTTGGCCACCAAAAACAACTATTAGCTAAAGATAACATTTTATTAATACCCAAATGACCAGAATGCAGTTCAGTTAAAACTTTATCCTTTAAACTGTCTGGTATAACTACTCTATCCCTCCATAAAATGCAATCTTTAATTATATATAACTCAGTCTCTTTGCCTTTAAAATTACACAACTCTCTATTAATCAACTTTGGCCAGCCCTCTCTTAAGTAAGTACAAACCTTGCTTAAATTAGGGTCTTTCTGAGTCTGTTTGGCAATTTCAGATAAGGTTACAGGTGGATTATCCAATACAATGCTGTTAATGTTGCCTTCCAGATTAATATTATCCTCCTCATTATTATTTTTAATTGGCAACCTAGACGGAAAATCTGCTGCAGCATTATGTTGTGACGTCCTGTACTTTATATCATAATTATAATTACATAAAATTAATGCCCACCTAGTCATTCTATCTGCATATATACTACCAGCTGTTTTATTTGGATTAAATATAGATATCAGTGGTTTATGGTCGGTAACTAATGTAAATGTTCTACCTTTTAAATACAAATCAAATTTCTTAACTGCCCATATAATGGCTAAGGCTTCTTTATCTATTTGTGAATATTTTACTTCTGCTTCATTGAGTGTTCTGCTTGCAAAAGCAATAGGGCGTTCAACAATATTGTTACCTAATTTAATTTCATGAGCTAAACAAGCTCCTAACCCATACTTGGAAGCGTCACAGCTCAATACAACTGGTAGCTTTGGATTATAATGAATTAATACTTGATCTGATACAATAGCTTTCTTGGCCCATTCATACGCTAGTTCTTGTTGCTTAGACCATACCCATTTTTCTGAATTCTTTAGTAATCTATATAAAGGTTTTAAATTTTCAGCGGCATTCTTTAGAAATTTATGATAAAAATTAATAGTGCCAAGAAAACTACGCAATTCTTTAATATTTTTAGGTTGTGGTGCTTCCAATATGGCCTTGATGTGCCCTGGTGTCTTGTGAATGCCTTCTTTATCAATCACATGCCCGCAATACTCTAATTGTGGGGACATCAACACAGTTTTCTCTTTATTTACATTAATGTTTAAATTTTTAAGTTTTTGAAATATACACTCTAAAGTTTTTAAATGGCAATCCACATCACTACTTGCGACTAAAATATCGTCAATGAAACAATATACATTTGGCATATTAAAATGTTCATCCATAAAATCTTGCCATTCCTGTGGGGCAGGTGACATACCGAACATCATGAACGTTGGTCTATACAACCCCCATGGTGTGGTAATTGTCATAAGCTTTTGTGCCTCCTCATCCATTCGCCTGTTCATATATGCCTTTCTTAAATCAATTTTACTAAATACTGTTTTAACATTTTGATCATCTTTATTTAATTTTGCAAAAATGTCTTCAATGACAGGGATTGGATGATTTGGTACCTCCAAATATGGATTTATTGTAACCTTGTAATCCCCACAAATTCTTATATTATGAGGTCCTTTAATGATGGTCACTATGGGTGTAGCCCATGTGCCTGTTTCTTTATTTGTCACTCTATACATTTTACCTTCAGTACATAACTTGTCAAGCTCCTTTTTCACTAAGTTTTCTACAGCGTAAGCTATTCTTCTTGGTTTAAATGCGATGGGTTTGATATTAGCATCTTTTAATTTTAAAGTGCCTACAGTACCTTTAATTTCGCCTGGAAGCCCTGAAAATATATAATTGTATTTTTCTACTAAATTGTTAAGTTTAATTTGTGAATCTTGGTGAATAACTAAATTGCACCGTTTTATACAAGTTTGCCAATCAATTTTCATGGCACTCAGCCAATCCCTACCCAACAATGGCCTTTTACCTTCTTTGACAATAATCAATGTTGCTAAGTATTCTCCATTTTTAATTTTAATATTTACATTTGTCTTACCCAATACAGTGATATTGTTACCACCATAGCCTGATAGCTTTATATTACATGGAAATAATTTTAAATTAGGAAAAGATGCTATGAACATAGATTCAGGCATTAATGTGACATCTGATCCACAATCAATTTCAAATGATATATTTACATTATTAATTTTTAAAGTTATATACCAAGGGCTTGGACGCTTCTCATCTATTGATACCACTTTGTTAATATTTAATTGCCTCTCTGTTTCCTGAAATAAACTGGACAAATCATCATTATCACACACAGATTCACTATTCAATTGTACTTCACTAACTTGCATAACAGAAAATTCTTCATCATTTGTAATTTCCTGGACCTTCTTGGATTTGAAAGTTTTGTTACTGTTTGCTTTGCAAACACTTGCCATATGCCCTTTCTTGTGGCAATTAAAACATTCTTCTTCTTTATATTTGCATTGGGGTTTTACATGTCCCATCTTCCCGCAGCAATGACATTTAATGCTCCCATGTTTTTCACTTATTTTGTGTATGTCTGAGCTCTCTTGCCCAGAACTGCCAGAAGTTATTAATTTTGCTCCCTTCTCGGCCAGCTCCATGCTCATTGCTATCTCCACTGCTTTTGCAAATGTTAAATTTTTTTCACCAAATAATATTTTTACTATGCTTTCACTCTTTAATCCATGAACGAATTTATCTCTTAGACATCTTTCTAAATGTGTGGTAAAGTTGCACGTCTGTGCCAATTTCTTTAACGCCGCCACAAACTCACAGATTGACTCGTCTGCCAACTGTTCACGTTTCATAAACTTATATGTTTCCGCAATTTCCGATTGCTGTGGTTCCAAATGTTTTTCAACAAGTTCCACTAGTTCAGTATACGTTTTATCCTGTGGTGTTTTCGGGAAACAGAGTTCTGATAGCAACGTGACCATGTCAAAACCTATAAACGAGATTAAATATTGCGACCACTTCGTTTCCTCCACCTCGTGGATCTTCATTTTGTTTTCAAACACCTGTTTGTACACCTTAAATGTGCATTTTGCAGCTGAAAACTCAGGCAGTGAGAGCCCAGCAGCCGCCATTTTGTGATCTTTCGTCCGACGTAACAAGACGAAATTATCTTTCCTTGCAGTTTACGGACGTAACACGTATAACTTGCACTGTTTTCCTTTTATCCTCGTCGCCACTGTCACATAATTGCTAATTATGCGCAGGGCTGCTGGGTTAATTGTTGAATAAAACTCGGTGTTACATTGCACGTGAGACAACTTTAATGAGGCGAGCGCATGACGTACTCCCCCGGAAAAACATAGACAATGATAATGGAGCACAGATTATAATTTATGCAACAATATGCTTTGCATTTTTTGCATAGTTCTTCTTTCACTGTTGGTATTTTTTAAGTGCTCGTGTATTTCGGTGTTTCTGACAAACCAGGGTGCGTTTGAGATTGTTCTTAGAGCTAAATTTTGGAACCTTTGTAAAATTTCGATATTGGAATTGCTAGCCGATCCCCAGAGTTCTATTCCGTAAGTCCAGATTGGTTTAACTATAACTTTGTAAACAAGTATTTTGTTACTGAGAGATAACTTTGATTTTTTTCCTAAGAGCCAGGAAAGACTTTGCATCTCAATGGAAGCTGCCTTTTTCTTGGCCTTAATGTGATGGGCCCAGGTAAGCCTTTTGTCTAGATGTAGCCCCAGGTATTTTACTGTGTTGCTGTTTGGCAGTGGTTTACTTTCCATGTACACTGGGGCACAATCGCCCTTCCGAAGAGTGAAGGTCACTTGAACGGACTTAGTTATACTAGGTTGAATTCTCCATTTTTTCAGCCAAAGATCAATTTTATTCAACTGGACTTGTAATTTGTGAGATGCCTGCG
The DNA here is from genome assembly GCA_945859645.1 of Amphipoea oculea. Lineage (NCBI taxonomy): Eukaryota > Metazoa > Arthropoda > Insecta > Lepidoptera > Noctuidae > Amphipoea > Amphipoea oculea. The sequence continues at coordinate 20,192,297 of OX243876.1, forward strand.
TGGAGTCCTTGTCACTCGCAAAGCATGCAGTGTCGTCTGCATAGGTCGCCGTTACCACATCATCAGTATTAGGATCGATGACATTTAGATAAAAATTATTATTAATACGAAATAATAATGTTTAAATAAAAGTCAAGTCTCATCTTTCGTGGCGCGTACTATATACCTATCTATCTATCTATTTAATTATCTACAACATAACAGTGTACTGTCAAAATGAAAGCCATTGCCACTGATAGTGTGCTACGCAATTATTCCGCTGCTCCAATTTAAAGCGTTACCACTGATGTGGTACGACTGAACCTTTATATTATTATACAGGAAGATTTTTTTATCACCATCCAAATTTTTACAGGATGTTCTATCCATAAATATATGAACAACTTTCACTATGGGACCTACTATGAAATCACGAAAAAATATCAGCTGTTTAATACAAAAGTTCCTACTTGACCAAAATGAATAAAAAACCTTAAATTTTTTTTTCGTGATTTCTGAGTTGGTCCTATAGTGAAAGTTGTTCATATTCATGGGTAGAACACCTTGTAAAAATTTGGATGGTGATAAAAAAAAATCTTCCTGTATTGTTCCTAACAGTTAACCTCAAGTGAAAACACTTAGTTTCTCTTTATTATACAGGGCCGTGCGTTTACACAGCCATAAACACCCAGATCCGGAGGGCAATCAAACAATAAAACGTCGCGTGGGAATCGTACCGCAAATCTATGCGCAGAAAGGTAATCACTGAGCCATTGCGCGAAGCAAGCCGTCGCGCGTCAGTAAAAAACGGTGAAGGAAAACATCGAAATAAGATTTTTGGGACATCGCAAAAGAAGATCTTGCTATAAGGACTTATCCTACTTGTTGACGCAAAAAATGAAAACTGATTTGATTTGACCATTTATTAATCATGAATGCTTGTATTTTAAACGTCTATGATTAACTATTGATGAGATCTGAGTAAAAAAAAATCTGTGACTCAATAATTCTGACCTATCTACTAATGGGTCAATGTTCCATTAAGCATGCGACATTGTGAGGTAACCGGCATGTCCTAGAACCAAAAATTCGAAGACATGTGACATCTACTAACCTGCACTGGGCCCGCGTGGTAGATCCCACTCCCTTTCGAACATAGGAGGCCTGTGTCCCAGCAGTGGGAACATTATAGATTGATTATGACCATTAGGTAACCCTAAGCTGACAATGGCATCAAAAACTCACCGAATGCATAACCTCCTTCTCTTGAAGTCAGCTATAAAGCCGATGGCGGAGCCGAATTACCATTATTAACGGTAGAGTCCACCAACAATTTAGTTAGAGCCCAGATTGCTGACTTACTTAAGTTTACCTAGGTAATTTGCATAAAAATACGTACATAGTGTATAGGTAACTACATTCATGAATGAATGAATGATGATCTTTTTTTATTAGGTTTACAGTTAATAGTCGTCACACTAGCGGTCCATGCGTGAAGGTTAAATATGGTTGATATAGCATGGGTAGGTGTTGAATAAATATATCTATTAAAGACCATGTGGTCCGTATCACGTGAGGTGAACTAACAATTTAGGTGCTCCAAACTAGCGTAAATTATGAGTTAAACAGGTGATTATGTCATTCGCCAGTAGCCAGAAGTATGTTTTATCATTTAATTTGGCTGTAATATAAAAATATCGTAAGTCAAACATAGCTCTATCTCAGTTTTAGGAGTTCTCATTCATGTTTGAACATTTGAAAACCGAAGCAATCAGTCTCGCGGTGGACGCGAAGCCGATATAGCGTGTCGCTTATAAATAAGTTTTGTTTACTTTACTTATACGATATTGATCGTGATCGATATCTAGAAAATTGTGTAAGCAGTGATATTATGTGTGAAATTATTGGATTTTAACTCTTATTAACAAAACCAGTAAGTTTTATTCAAATTTCTTGGTGGTTTAAATTTATGTTTGCCGATTACCGGTGACCTCAGAATGGTGAATGAAATTCGGTAGACGTGTAATTATTAATTAATTACATTTTTGGGTACTCTCTCTAAAAGTCCTGAACGCATAAATAAAATGTTAGGGTTCTCCCTTCAAAAGTCCTGAACACATTTAAAACACTTTTGTCTCAAGTTTAAAACTATATTCGGACTGGATGTAGAAACATAACTGCAACATCTTGAGAAGTAGAAACGTGGGAGGTTACAAAAAGTCTTTAAATTATTATAAAGAAGAATTTAAGTTTTTTGGTCAATTAAAACCCTAGACTTGTCGGCAATACATGATTCCTCACATATTTTTATTACAATCTTTACATATAGGTACTTACATACATAACACATATACAAATATTATATATAAGGTTCGTGGCTAAGCAATAACAGCCGCACGGGTCGATCGATCAGGTTAAGCTACGCTTGCCGCGGTTGGTCCGTGGATGCGTGAACATTTTTACAAATCGAGACCCCTCCGTGCCTCGGAATGCACGTTAAGCCATTGGTCCCGGCTGTCATTCGTAGATCTTTGGCAGTGTTACGGGTCGTCAGAAGCCCACAAGTTTGATAACCAGTCTTACCAAGGGGTATTACCCAGTAACTGGGTTGTGGAGGTCAGACAGGCAGTCGCTTCGTGTAAAACACACACACATTTAACCCGTCTGCCTTCAAATCAAGAGTGAACAGGCATCTTCTGGGCACGCTCGTTCCATCATATGATAGACCTCATCTATCGCTTTCCATCAGGCGTGATCGGGGTCAAGAGCGCGCCCATTTAGCAATAAAAAAAATACTTATATTCAGCTGCATGCGGTTAGACTGGAAGCCGACCCCAACATAGATGGGAAAAGGCAGGCAGATGATGAATACATACTTACATATAAATTGTATACTTACTACTGTGTGATAGATAAGACTGATAAGTGATAATGATACATAAATTATTTGATGGTGTCCGACTCGCACTTGACAGGTTTTTTATCTATATCTATATTTATATTAGGTATTATTATAATTTTACGAACACGTTGAATGGTACCTAATCAGAATGTCACAATTTTTTATCAACATTTTACAATGTAGACCGGCGGAATTAAAACAAATTGTTTCAACTGTTTATCATCGTCTGTTAGTATATAAATGTAGGTACCTACAGACGCCAGCACATCAAGCTACCCGAAACTGTCAAATTTTGCCAATCAACTTTGAACCTTATGTTTTATTAATAAAGTTGAAAATCTATTAAACGAATTTGACAGATTGTAGTAGCTTGATGTGCTGCCGTCTGTACCTATAGTAGTAATGGTAGCCTACATTACGTATACGTTCTGTAAAAATCCCAACATTTGATAGCACGATCCAGGGTTCGAATTCAAGACCCCGTCAGCAGTCGGCGCTTGCAATCACTAGACTAACGAAGCAAGTTTACGTCTGTGTATACGCTGAGGGCAATAAAAGACAAGTTAGGTATATAATATTGTAACATTACATAGAAAACAAAGAGAGTTACTCTATGAACGTTGATAATTATATTTACCTACGAGTATAACACTGCTAGCTGCGCCCCGCGGTTTCACCCGCATAAGTCTCGATCCCGTGGCAATATTGGGATAAAAAGCACACTTTAACAAACATCGATATGTTTGTTAAACAAACATATCGATGTTTGTGAATCGCGAAAGTTTGTGAGTATGGATCGCCATACTCACAAACTTTCGCGATTATAATATTACTAGCTGCGCCCCGCAGTTTCACCCGCATAAGTGTTGATCCCGTGGAAATATCGGGATAAAAGTATCCTATGTCTTATTCTTATGTATAAGCTATATTACTGTAAAGTTTCATCAAAATCCGTTGAGTAGTTTTTGCGTGAAAGAGTAACAAACATCCTCACAAATTTTCGCATTTATAATATTAGTAGGAGCAATGTAACTTCAACTTTCAATCGTTCCAAAAATAATGATTGCGTAACGAGAAAGGGATTTTGTGAAAGCTCCGCTCCCTTCCCGCGGTCGTACCTAGCTCCGTGCCACGCATCTACCTATCTCATACAGGTTTCAAGAGGTTAACCGCGTCGTTTTTTTCTTTCTTTCAAAAAACATAGGTCGGTTTTACGATGTAAGCCAGCAATAATAAACTAGCTGTTGCCTGCGACTTCGTCTACATGTATTTTGTATTTCATATTCTTTTAATACAATGTAAAGTAGCGTATATGCCCTTCTCCAGGTACCAGGGCTACCTATCTGTCAAGTTTTATGACGAACGTTTTTAAAGATATGGTTAGCAAGGGGGTGACCACTGAGATGACATCTAATAGTATGGAAGAAAAATATGTGTTGCGTCGACCACAAATAAATTGGGATAAGGGCTTGGTGGATGATGGTTTAGGCGTAAAGATATCAAAGACAGATTGTTGTTTTGCACTTTTCTAAGAAACATGTTTATCAGCTCACTTCACCTACGTTTCTATGATGAGATTTTTTTAGATAGATCGGCAGCAGTGGCGTGCATTGCATATAGGCATATAAGCAGTGCCTACCTCGATATATCAACATAAGCCTGTCAATTACATTTTAGTGTGTGTGGCCCATTAAGAAACTCACTAAATTATCATACCTAACAAAAAACAAAATCTTCATACAAACACGCGCTGCAGTAGGCAGTCTCCGGACGGCCTACTCGGCTCCCGTACTATTCGCACATTGTCATTGGTCTTTACTCGTTCAAGTTAATACGACAAAATTAAAAATACGTACGAGAACGTCTCCCGCGTAATACTATGACGTTCGACCTTCGCAATTTATCACCCTTAAGTAGACATGCCTACTCAAATAACCAAACTTTTGACCTCACTTTTTTTCTGATTAGTGATCGCGACTGCCTAGACTAGACCGGGCCTAGTGCCTACCTATTCTGAAAACCAATGCACGCCACTGATCGGCAGGTTTAATTGCAAAGAGAGCAGTAAGACAAGAAGTGAGACAGTTTGAGATGTAGCTCTACAATCGCATTGTGGCTCATTTTGTGACATCTCATTGTGTGGTTTAGTTTAGTTAATATTATTCTATAATCACATTTAAATTAAATTATTTTTCTTTGAGTACGCTGTGCCGGTACAGTATTATAATAATTCTGTGCTGCACCGGACGACGTCATGTTACGTCAGCGCCGGCTGTCGCTGAAAACTAGCGCTGGGGCTCTGTCTTGCATAGGGTCGCAGCATTATGCTGAGCGATAGCCGTTTTGCGTGGACGTGACGCATGTTTCCCTTACATTCATTTTTTTTGTGTTTATTTGTTTATATTCTTTTTTGCGTCATGTTCACGGCAAATAAACGTATTTTCTTTCTTTCTTTATTTGATTGAGTACTCTCATCTGAGTAAGCTGTGTTTGCAGCGGCCCACCTGGCTTCTTAGTAAATAGGATCGCATGCTGTTTTCGTCATTAGTGCAAGCACCAGTGGCGTGCATTGGTTTTTACAATAGGTAGGCACTAGGCCGGGTCTAGTCTAGGCAAACGCGGTCACTAATCAGAAAAAAAAGTGAAGTCCAAAGTGTGGTTATTTGAGTAGGCATGCCTGCTTAAAGGTGATAAATTGCGAAGTTCGAACGTCATGGTATTACGCGTGAGACGTACGTATTTTTAATTTTGTCGTATTAACTTGAACGAGTAAAGACCAATGACAATGTGCGAATAGTACGGGAGCCGAGTAGGCCGTCCGGCGACTGCCTACTGCCGCGCGTGTTTGTATGAAGATTTTGTTTTTTGTTAGGTATGATAATTTAGTGAGTTTCTTAATTGTTGGGCACACACACTAACATGTACCTAATTGACAGGCTTATGTTGATGTATCGAGGTAGGCACTGCTTATATGCCTATATGCAATGCACGCCACTGGCAAGCACCCACCTTGCTGATTACCGTTAATAAAAAAACCCAGAAAAATCCCGTCTGCATAAAAAGCACTGACAAGTAATATAAACCGAACGAAAAATATGGGAGAAGATTATGTAAAAGATAAATAAATCATTCACTTAGCCTGTAGATAATCATTGCACGACCTAGTTTATTGTAGACGAGGCGATAAACACCTCATGTATTCCACGTTAGGATGCTTTGAGGGTATGAAGAATCCCACATACAAATATACTAACATAGATAAGCGTGAAAAAACACAACTCTGTCTTTATACTGATGATGTAGACCAGTGGCGCAGTGGTAACGGCCGCAATTTACGGGTTGTAGGTCGTAGGTTCGAACCCAGACAGGCGCTTTACTTTGTGTAAATTATTTCATCACCACTGCTCTCAAAACGGTAAAGGAAAACATCGTGAGGAAACCGGCATGTCCTAGAAATAAAAATTCGAAGACACGTGACATCAACCAACTGGCCCCCGTGGTGGACTACGGCCCACTCCCTCTCATCGAGAGGAGGCCTGTGTCCCAGCAGTGGGAGCATTATAGGCTGATTATGTAACGTTCATGATGGATATTGGATTCATGGCAAGTTTATCATCAATTCAATTAGGCACGTTATATGAGGCAATTACAAAAGTTAATTATGATGGCTCTGCAATAGGGTTCAATAAACTAACCTTTATCAAAATGACGCACACACAATGTTTGTGCTCAGCAGATGAGATCGATCGCCGTCTAGCGTTGCTATAAATACATTTCTAAGGCACCTGTCCCATCACTGGCGATTAGCGAAAAGCGACTGAAGCTATGGAGTCACCCAACTTGTTGACAGGCCTTAACATTGTCGTCCCATAACCATTAACACTGTAATTTGAAAACATTTTTAAAAGAGTAACCGTGGAGTTTCTTGCCGGCTCTTCTCCATAGGAAACGACCAATTGGAACCGTACACCTAGCTTCTGACGTTTTATAAGTGAGCATGTAGGTTTATGTGAGATAAAATATTTTAATTTTAAAAGGGCAGAGGCTCTGCTTGGAGTTTCCCTAACTGATAGAATTTAGAGATCTGCAGGAGAACCAAGGTAACCGACATAGCCCGAAGAATTGCCAAACTTAAGTGGCAGTAGGCAGGAGACATTGCTCGCAGAACAAATGGCCGATGGGGCCGAAAGGTTCTGGGGTGGCGACCGCGTACTGGAAGACGTAACATTGGAAGGCCTCCCACAAGGTGGACCTTGTGAAGGCGGCAAGAATCTGCTGGATACGGAAACCACAGAACCGGTCGAAGTGGTGGTGCTTGGGGGAGGCCTATGTCCACACTTCCACAGTGGACGTCTTTCGGCTGAATGAATAAATTAATGATTGGAGTATACAGGGTGAAATTGAAAACAGGCGATTATGAACAACTTTTACTATAGGACTAAACCTGTAATCGCGAAAAAAAATCAGCTGTTCCCTACATTTATGTTCGCATAACTCGTCAAAATGTAGGAAGCAGCTGATTTTTTTTTCGCGATTTCAGGTTTATGATGAGTACAATCTCCCGTTTCGATTTGTCGCATGTTTTCAATTTCAACCTGTATAGCCACTAAAATCGAGTTTTTTGTTTGACAGAGACTCGCCGATGTAGGTATCTCTTTTACTAACACGACCACGGATATCGAAACACGACCTACAATCTTGTGAACGTTTCTTGAGTGAGAAAATAGTCGAAAGCAAGTCGCTTCCTCTTTGTCGGTGGGACAGGTACCTAACATTGGCCGATTGAAGATTTATCTTGTTTTGAGTGAATAATTTTGTTTTGACACAGAACCTTACTTCCCAGGCAGCCGTTTATTTCTGTCTAGGTTATTTTTTTCCTTTTTATTGGTGGATTTCATTAGTTATGCCATCGCTACTTCGAAGACAGTTTTCGAAATGTGATGAAATAAGCCAAGGCATAAAGAGCAGTGGTTGCCCCGACTGACACATGTGTCGGTCGTGGATTCGATTCCAGGCAGGCACTTAACTTCGTGAAATTTATTTTGTCACCTACTCTCAGGTGTAAAAAAACGTCGTGGAGAAACCGGCATTTCCTAGAACCAAAAATTCGAATTGTGACATCCCTTAGGATGCAGGGCTCGCGTGGTGGGTTACGGAACATACAGCTGACCTTCTGCCTCTTACCGAGAAGAATCCTGTGTCCCAGTACGTTAGGCTGATTATGCCTCGTAATTTATATTTTCCTTTTAATATAAACATATATTTTTAATTAAATTGATGATAAATTATTTCATCACCTCTGCTCTCAAAACGGTGAAGGAAAACATCGTGAGGAAACCGGCATGTCCTAGAACCAAAAATTCGAAGACATGTGACATCTGCCAACCCGCACTGGGCCCGCGTGGTGGATTACGGCCCATTCCCTCTCACTGAGAGGAGGCCTGTGTCCCAGCAGTGGGAACATTATAGGCTGATTATGTAAGTTGATGATTTAAAATTTTATAATAGTAATTTATAAATTGATCTAAATAAGTGTAATAATAGTGATATAAATAATTACAAATGTTTGCATGCCGATTGGTAAAATGTGGCTGAGCTAAATGAACCCATACCCATATTTGCAAAATAAAATTCTATTCTATTCTATGTGGGAAATACAGTAGGTAATACTAAAAGGATATTTTTGGTCAATTGCCTACCAGGTGCTTATTTTAATTAACCATACCATTGTAAAGTATTTCCAGAAATCAGTTTTAGGTAGGTAGTAGATGTAGGTACTCTTTGTCCTCTTATTTAACGTACCTATTCATTGTTGAATTATAATGAAAATACCATATCACACGGTCAAATTCATATTAAAAAAATTGTCATCTATGCTAGAACTAAGTTATCAAATAGATCTCAATATCTATTTAAATTAGCATACGTATGTGCAGTTTTCCACCGACTGTGCTTTGTCTGACGAATTGAATAAAACTGACGAATCGACGAAAACTGACAAACATTGGAAACTGTCGATTTAACGCAACTGTCTAATCGGTAAAACTGACGAATCAGTGAAACTGACTAATCAACGAAACTGGCGAATTTATTTATTTATTTATCAGGAACAATTTATATTGTGTTTGATACATTATTTTACATTACATTACATACATCATAATTAATAAAATTAATAAAAATTCTAAAAGTGAAAATGCACAATAATAATTAAAATTAAATAAACTGACGACTGAGGGAAACTGACCAGTGATAGGCGGACTCCTAACCAGCCTTAGTCTGCAGATAGAATCCGAACCGTAAACGTCGAACTCCACTTGACCTTGTTTTACGTTCTCCCCATCACTCATGATAAAAACGGATCCGTGTTCCAAACAATAATGAAATAAGCCGCTGTTAATCATAACAATGAGCATACGGATAACTTCTAAACACGCTAAACTGTTGATGATATTCATTAGATACTAGCTGTGCCCGCGTCTACGTTCGCGCGCATGACGGAAAATGTTTTAATTTTTTTGTGCGGAACCCTAATTCTTTTTCTAAAACAAAAGTTATTTAGCCTAAGTTATTCCTTATTATATCAGCTATCTGCCAGTGAAATTCCCGGAGTGTACTACGTGAGCTCGACAAATGGACGTGCGATTAACGCTTATGCGACAAAACTGTACTGCGACTCACCATAGTTCGAATGCACGCTTGTGCGACACACTGAAGATCGACATCACGCTAGTACGACATGAAGACACATTTGTATTCATAATCATATGTATATTATATGATGACCTTGATGGCTTAGTTAGTTACAAACTCTTGGTCATGTTCCCGGATTCGATTACGGGTTATAAAACTTGAGATAGTAATAAAACCTCCGACAAAAAAATAAGAATTGTCCTTACTAAAAATATTAAATCTAATGCCTGAAATACTAACTTTCCGACTACTTTGTCCGAATAAAAATGACGAAACGACCGAATGAGATACTGAAATCTTCCGAAAATAAACATGACTGTTTATTGCTATAATACTTTCCTACCAGCTTAAATTACGTTTTGATATATACCTAGGTAAAGGTATTTGTATTCTCATTCGCTCGCTCTTGCATCCTATGTCGACGGAGCCCCGCTTCGCGGGGCTCCTATTTCTATGTAAAGGGTTTAAAGTAACCTAACCAAACCGAACCTCGGGGTGCCCTTGACAAAACCTCTGTTGTTTGTAACTTAGTAATTTTGTCGGAGGTTCAGTATTTTATTCGGAAGTTTAGTTTTGTTATTCGAAGATTAATTTTTTTTAGTCGGCCACAGATCGCCACTTTTTTTTAGTCGGCCACAGATCGCCACTGGAGATTAATTTGTTTTTCGGAACCATTATTATTTCCCTAAAACTTGCTAGCACTTATAACGATATAATTCTTCAACTTCGCCGTAGCCGTAGTAAGTACCTGGTTGTCTGAAACTAAAGGTTCAGTTTTCGACTTATATTTCGGCGATTCATTTTTATTTATGTAGATGAAGTTAATGCTTTCTTATTTTTCATTTAATATCTACAGAAGGCAGTATCGCATAATCGTTTGTCGCACTAGGGTAGTGTCAAACTACTGTAATACTGCACCAACGTACTGTCGAATTACAGTACTGTCGCACTACCGTAGTGTCGCACTACCGTAGTGTCGAACTATTGTCGCGCAATCGTTTGTCACACTAGCGTGATGTCGATCTTCAGTGTGTCGCACAAGCGTGCATTCGAACTATGGTGAGTCGCAGTACAGTTTTGTCGCATAAGCGTTAATCGCACGTCCATTTGTCGAGCTCACGTAGTACACTCAAATTCCCGTCAAAATCGGTCCAGCCGTTTTAGAGATTAGCCGGAAAAAACAGACAGGCAGACAGACAGACAAAAATTGTTATAAAAAATATTTTGGCATATGTACCGTGGATACATCCATATGCATTTAGTAAAAAGCGGTTATTTTAATATTACAAACAGACACTCTAATTTTATTTATTTGTATAGATGACGTTAAACTGTTCAATAAACTTGGCGATTGACCTTCAAACATGTTACGTGCTTATTGCACTGTTTTAAAAGGGCCTTATCTGAATTGTTTTATGTTCAAATCGTGTCCAATCTGTAATATTAAGGTATTTAACGCAAGATTACGTAGGTCTTCCCTATAGATTATTTAGTAATCTGTGTTATTCGGCATCGGCCTCCTCGAATGAACGTTTTTATACACTTTGACATCTCAAATAAAACACGACATAAAAAAACAACAGACTTCAAAAAAACAACACTACAAAATGATAAATAACTTTAATTTCGGAAGTCGGTGTCGTTGGTTCCGCATTTTCGTTTTTGACACCGACTTCTGAAATGAAAGTTTTTTATCATTTTGTAGTGTTTTTTTTTTGAAGTCGGTTGTTTTTTTTTTTTGTAAAAAAAAAATATTTTTCACTTTTTAGTTGTAAGTACCTACCCCACACAAATTCAATTAACACTAGTGCATTGAAGAATTGAAGACACCGACTACAAGAATCATCAAAATTCGCATAGAAATGCCGGAGAGGCAGTACATTTATGCATATAACTTCGTTCATAAGAATAATTACCTAATGTATTATATACTAAAACCTTCCTGAAAGTATGTAGATCACATTAATGAAAGAATTATCAAAAGCGGTTCATTAGTTTTTGAGAAAATCGCGGACATACAATATATGTACATACATACATACGGGTCGAATACAGAACCTCCTTTTTTGAAGTCGGTTAAAAATAGTAACTTACGAGTAACGGTTATCTTCGGCATTCAATGTGTTAAGAATAATGAAAGTTCATAAAGTGGAAGAGAACTTTTTCGTAACCTCTGTGGCCTCTACTGCTAGTTAATGGTCTTCATATTACATATTCACTGATAAAAATTGGGATAAGAGCAGGATAATTATGATGATGAAGAACGCATTAATTTAAATCCGATCAGTGTATTCACTTCATAACAAAGTGAAACATTTATAAATGTTTCCGCTATCGTCATACATGCACTGTACGCGGTTATGGTGAGATGACAACATTCAGTAGTCATGGTCAGTCATCGTTCTATAATACTCAACTCATTAATTAAATAGGTTACCCATATAAGTTTACCACTAGTGCTGTGACGAAAGCGATTACGAATGCAATAATAATATTTATGACCTGTAATAAACTTAGGTAGGTAAGTATCTACAGATCTATCGAATATGTTAGCCAGTGGGGCAATTGCGGAACACTTTATTAATCGGAATCGGTTTCATTTTGACAGTTCAACAACATTCATTGCGTTATTTACGTGTTGAGCAGACAAATTTTTCGAATTTAATGGATTAGCAATTGGCTTCGAAATGATTCAGATTCCGATTGATAGTGTGTTACGCAATTAGGGTGCTGATTAGCTTTGTTCTAATATTGATTGGTGTATCTACCTACCACAAGCATAATCAGCCAATAACGTTCCCAGTCCCACTGCTGGGACACAGGCTTGCTCTCGGTCAGAGGTAGAAGGTCATAATTCTCGACGCGGGCACAGTCTGGCGTCACACGTCTTCGAATTTTTGGTTCTAGGACATGTGACATATATCTAACTAAAAAAAAAAACATTTATAAAGTAACCAGCTTGTGCCCGTGGCTTCGCCCGCGTTGATATCCGTGTGATATCCCATCCAAATTCATTCTACCGAGAAAATTTATAATACAGACAGTCATTTTCTAATTCATAATATTAGTATGGATGGATAAACTGTCACCAATTTATACCAAATCAATGTGTAACACTCTTGATTCTTCTATACTTATGTATTAATAAATATAGTATTATATCAGATGAATGATTTCTGATTTCTCTCCTTCAATCGTCAGTAATTTGACTTTCGAAGGAAGAAGACAAAGCGTTGTGTATACAGGCGCTATACAACGTTTATTAGTAAGGGGGCTAGTATTTTAGCCGCGCCTAAATCGAAAGCTTCGAAATTAAAAGTTGAATTGTTACGCGTCGTGTGATATCTGTGAACGTGTTCGTTTATAAAGATAAACACGTGATTATTGATAAAGATACTACTAACCGCTAATCTTTCATTGATTGCGTCGATTATCGCCGTTAACGATATCTTTCAAAGTGTCATGTCTAGTCTATAACAAACTAAGGAGTAAGGACACACAATAACTCAAAATATTTCAATTAAACCATTTAGAGGCAGTAGGTACTTCAAAGAGTCGGTCAGTTCGTCAGAAAATTGTAGCTAGTTGCCCATTCCAAAACGTTGATCTCTATGAAGAAGGGCAAGAAACACCAAGGACTCTTTTTTAAATCAAGTTATTAAGAAATCTGGGTACATTATTTCTTGTTGCTTCTATATGTGAGACAAATGTAAAAAAGACGGGTTGCACTCCGGGAGTGCCGGCAGAAGAGAAAACTTGAATATTAACGTTGAAATTAATCAATTATTAATTTTAATTAATATAACTAATTTTTTTTCACTACTTCTGCGTCACTTTTTTCATTTTACGTCCACGTTCACGTCCACGTCCATCCATCCATCCATCCATTGTCGTGTGTCACTTGGTTCACTTCGGTTGGCGCCGCCGTAGAAAGAGAGGGGGGGGGGGGGAAATCTCTCCTGACGGTCACGTGTCCTGACGCGAGTTTAACATTTTTTACCCATTACAAAAAGTGTGCAACGCCGCTAAAGAAGTTTTCACTTAAAAAAAAACACAAAATATAAGATTAAATAAGCTCTGCCAGTTAAGAGATGTTAGTCTCAACTGACAGCACCCGTTCACGAATATGACGCGAGGATTCATTCAGCTCAACCATTTTGAAGGGATCCCAATGATCTAACATACGTGCCACCATCAGCGAGACATTAGAGTGAGCATGGCACAATATGCCACAACCGTCACGCTTCACTGAAAGGGGTGTTAGAAAGCACGCGCCTTATCTAAATATCTAACTGACTGGGTCAGACGTTAGTCTCATAATATATGCACCCGTTGAATATCCGGCGAGTTGATTATGATCGACAGATGCAGATGGCCGACTAACAACACTATTTACATCGTGGAATAAGACTTTTTTGTGTATTTTGTGTTTACTACGAGATATTTAGATCATTTTGATCATGAGAGTATGCGCATTTTGTAAAACACACTATCAAAAAAGTTAGTTCCACGGACGCTCACGTTGTTATCAGCGCCAAAATGGCGAAAATCAAATGTCTTCGTTTTGTCATCGTTATTATGATGTCCAGCGTACTTGTATAATATAGGTCAGTGGAGTGACGTGGAGTAGGGACAAATTCCAGAAAAAAAAAATTTGAAAATCCCAATTCGGATTGAGCTCGGATCTTGAATTCGGATCGGATGCAGTGCAGAACCGCTCTAAGACTGGTTTTAGGTCACCGATCCGAAGTTTTGAAGAAGTCAATTTAGCAATTTTTGTTTTTGAATTTATTACATTATTGATTTAAGTGCAGTAAACTGCAATAGTAATGTTGCGTAGTCATGATCTTGTTCTTTGAATAAACTTTCTCCTTTTCTCGTGTCAATTTGGGCTGTTCGAGACAACATAACACTGCTAGCCAACAAGTTGGTCGGGCTGGCTGCGTAGAAAGCATCAGATGCGTGTGAAGCTTTCGTCTGATAAATCCTATGCACAAAACTAGTGAAACTATTACATACAACTTTTTCAAGAGTTACTTGTGAAGATTTGTTTTCTAAATCATCATTCTCCTGCCCTTATCCCAACCCAATTTATCAACAAGTCTTTTTCTTCCATACTTCTCTATAAGCCGACATCTTGGTAGTCACCTCCTTTCTAACCATGTCATCATTCATACAGTCCATCCATAGTTTCTTTGGTGTACCCCTACTGTTATAGCCATCGACACTCATACTCAAAACTCTCCTCTCGACATTTTCCTCATTCATCCGTATCATATGCCCATACCATGACAACCGAGGGGCATGCGACACGGAGGAATGGGGAAAATGTTTTCGAAATATAGTATCTACTAAAATTTGCTATACCTAATGATCGCTAGACTTGCATAGTATGTACCAGGTCAATATGAACCAGCATCTATCTACGATCTGATGACATCACACTACAATTATTACTAATCTTCACAGTAAGCGTCGTGAATTCGTGATTATGCCACCAAGGTTCGTTCATTGTTGTGGCTGTGGTGTATTGAGTAGGAATTTAGATGTATATGACAAAATGTAATGATACTAAGCCCCATCTAATTATTGAAATAAAACGTATCACTGATCATCAAGCAGCGAATCCAGAATTTAGGTACATTTTGCTTTATCACACAATAGGGACCCATATTTTGAGAAAACCGTTGTGTAATAGTCATGTATAGTTGTTATGGTTATGTGAATACTTCGTACATATCTAGAACATAAAACAAACACTAACTTGTTATTTTTATGTTTTCAGATCACCGGAATCTACAAATAAAATCAACGTTATGCTATAACGAAACAATTATGGTTGAAACAAAGGACGCTGAGAAACTCAAAGAAGAACCCAATAATGGCCATACAGACATCCACAACAATACAGATATCAACACAATTAATTCCATTAAATCAGAAGAGAAAGACATAGTCGCGCATTATACTAGAGATGAGTCAGAGTCACCCGTCGAAAGGGTCAAGTTCGAAGGACTAGATGATAAAGATAGTATATTTTCAGACGAAAGTGATAATGTGGCACTACCTCCGATACCAGACGGCGGGTGGGGTTGGGTAGTAGTAGCGTCAGCGTTCCTTGTATCAGCATGTGCCGATGGCCTGGCATTCTCCTTTGGACTTCTCCATGAGGAATTCACTATATTCTTCGAAACTACGCAATCAAAAACATCATTGATTGGCAGTCTTTTCATTGCTACCCCGTTATTAGCGGGGCCAATAATGAGTGCCTTAGTAGATAGATATGGATGCCGAATTATGACCATGACCGCTGGAGTACTGTCTACTATTGGATTCCTATTAGCTGCTGTCAGTAACTCAGTAGAAATGTTGTGTTTAACTTTCGGGTTTATTAGTGGATTAGCGATGGGAATTTTGTACGTAACTGCTGTAGTGTCGGTAGCATTTTGGTTTGATAAGAGAAGAAATTTAGCCGTATCATTAGCTTCGTGCGGTATAGGTTTTGGTACGCTTATTTATTCACCAATGACTCATTATTTCTTAGAAATATACGATTGGAGGAATACTATTGTTTTATTAGCTGGTACTCTACTTAATATGTGTGTATGTGGAGCATTAATGAAGAACCCAGAGTGGTTAGAAATCAAACAAAAACGAGAGCGGAAGCTCTCAAAAATTAGGTCTAGAAAAACATCGAGTGCTGGTTCTACTTCGTCAAGATCTATTGGAGGAGAATCAGCGTACCTAGACTCTGAAGAATTAAAATCTTTGTTAAAATGTGGAAAGAGCCCTGAATACATTTTAGCGACGTTGGCAACAAGCATAAAGGAGGCGGAAGAGCTAGAGGCGACCACACAAGCAAACGCGGACCAAATGAACAAGAGAATGCATTCAACTATACATCTACCAACGTTTGTACAACAAAATGAAAAGGTAGGTTACAGAATTTTGACTAGATGACGCTATTTTACACATACAGTGTACATAAGATTTATTTAATTTTCGCAGGTTCCAGCTGAAGTCATAGACAAATTGATACAAAACAAACGGCTGTACAACATTATACTGCAAAATTACCCGGACGTGCTAACGCGGAGGCATTCTGAGGTCAACATATACACTGAGAATCCAGCAAATGTGCCACCGCCTGCTCAGTTGCCTGTTGAAATAAAAGCAAAAAAGCCTAAAGACGGGACGGCGAAAGAAGCAAAAAAGAGTGAGAGCGAAGGTGTGAAAACTGAAGTTATCAAATCAAATACAAACATAAATTCTACGAAGCAGAAAGTTGTTGCAAAAGACTCAAAGGCGTCACATCAGCAACAACAACAGCAACAAAGCTGGTTCAGACAGATATCTACGGACCATCATTACTTAAGAGATGTGCCTTTGTATAAAACCAGCATGATGCACCGTGGTGCCATGATGTCTATCACTAGGTACAAGCTTAGAGCTTCATCTTTGCCAGATATGTATAGAAATTCATCTTGGTCCCTTTATTCTGAATCTGATGATGAAATGGTAAGTTCATAATAATGTACATAGGTACTTCATACAATAACCTCGTTATTTCCTCAATTATTATTGTCTTAACACTTCTCTTTATGTTTTGCAGAGATGGTATAACCGCTTCGGAATGGCTCTCAATTCGATGTTTGACTTCAAAATGTTCACGGAGTTCCATTTCTTGATGTTTAACTTGTCTTCCCTGATTCTCTCTGTATGGTTCATCGTTCCGTACTTCTTCCTCAATTCTTACATGAACGAAATGAATGTGGAGGGTGGACCTATGATGATTGCTATTATTGGAGTTGCTAGCAGTATTGGAATTGTAAGTACTAGATATTGTATCGAGCTTATAGTTTTTGCCAATGTAGTTGTCATAATAAAAAAATCGAAGAAATATTTTTGTGATAAAAGAGATTTAGATTTGGATTTTGTTATTTATATATTTCATAAATTGTCTATTAATCTTAGGAGCAGTATCTTAAAGCATGCATAAGTTTCTTATAAGATCCTTAGGCAAAATAACTACCAGAAACCTGCTACACCTTAAAGACAGTCTAAGACAATTTTCCTTTTCCGTTTTCTAGGTAGCCCTCGGCTGGGCTGGCGACCAGCCTTGGTTGAACGTGACTAAGACTTACGCCGTCTGCCTCATCATCTGCGGAGCTTCAGTAGCTACGTATCCCTTCTTCATCACTAACTATTGGGCCCTAGCCGTCATATCAGCAATATTTGGCCTCTCCTTCGCCAGTTCTTATTCGTATACTCCGACGATTCTAATGGAGTTGATGCCTCTTGATAAATTTACTGTGGCATATGGACTTATTCTGTTGAGTCAGGGTATTGGGCATTTGATTGGACCACCTATTGGAGGTAAGAATTAACTATTATATATACAAAAAGTAGCAGCGCCCCGTGGTTTCACCCGCGTAAGTTTCGATCCCGTGAGAATATCGTGATAAAAAGTATCCTAATTTCAAATAGGCACATAAAAGGTACTTTTGAACGTCAAAAATTACATTCAAATAGAATTGATTCTAGTTGCCCCTTCCAAAAGGTATTTTTCGTATGGAGAAGAATGTGCAAGAAACTCCACCGTTACTCTTTTAAATTTTTTGGCGTACGAGGGGCCGAAGCCAACTCGTTACGCCATATTATTGTTTAAATTATATTATAACATTTCAATTAACTATCTATATTAGTTTAAATGAGTACTTTCATCTCTTAGAAGAAGCTTAATTTTTATTTTGGTACCACGCGTTATAGAAAGCCCTAGACAAATTTTGGAATTTAGAATTTCCTGTAATTTTCAGGTATGCTGTACGATATCACCGGGTCTTGGGACCTGACGTTCTACATGGGAGGTGTCTGGCTAGTTATATCTGGTCTGTTTGTGGGTGTCATTGCTTACACCAAAGATCTACGTATGTGTGGATCATCTCCTCTCATGAAGGAGGCGGAAGAAGCCAGGATTGAAAACGGACCCACCGACGTATGATATTGTAATTTATGACTTCGTAATAAAGTTCGTTTTTAAATGTTTAGATTTGTTTATTCAGTCCTTTCTGAGGAGTACTTGCCTTATAGTTAGGTACTTCAAGTAATTTCGGTCATAATCTCAACTCATCTTCCAGTCGGCCTGATTTGTAAAAAAATTACCGTGGTTTGGTAATTAATGTGAAATGAGCTTTTAGTGAACTGTTATCCTACGACGCTAGGGAAGCTAGGGATTGAGAGCTCACTGCAAACTCACTTAACTAAGTACCTAAACAAGGTATTTTTTTACTAATTACCTACCTTGATAACCCCTGCTTATTATCAATCAGAGAGCAGTGCAGTGTAACGGCCGCGACTTACAAGATGTAGGTCGAAGGTTCGAACCCAGACAGGCATTTTACTTTGTGTAAATTATTCTATCAACACTGGTCTCAAAACGGTGAAGGAAAACATCGTGAGGAAACCGGCATGTCCTAGAACCAAAAATTCGAAGATATGTGGGATCTGCCAAACTGGGCCCGCGTGGTGGATTACGGCCCACTCCCTCTCACCGAGAGGAGGCCTGTGTCCCAGCAGTGAGAACAATATAGGCTGATTATGTATTATCAATCCTTGCATCAGGCGGAACAACAGCTCATTTCATATACGTTTTCACGGTGAGATTACCTATTATAGAATAGACGAGCAGTTTTTTTTTCTATTGCTAAATGGGCCCGCTCTTGACCTCAATCACGCCGTATGGAAAGCGATGGATGAGGTCTGTGATGGAAGGAGCGTGCCCAGAAGATGCCTAAGGCGCTGAAACTCCCACGCATCGACGAAACATAGCAGGCTGCTTGACGCCGGACTCCAGAGGGAGGGTGGTCGCTAACCAGGCGGGCGTTAGCCCTACCATCGCAAGGGAAGAATTGGCCAGTCAAACAAGGTGTTGGGTGTGAGTGTGACTGTCCAGGATGCGCCGAGCGCTCGGTTCAGTTGAGTAACTGGTGGCGGAACAAACTGCACATCCTAAAAGCATGCATCGTTCAAAATGGCGACGCGTGTATATCAAACGCGTATCGCGTGTTATCGTATGTATCTATATTGTCACGATACCTACAGAGTGCTGAAACTTATCAACGTCGGTAGTTAGGTAAATAAATTAAATAAAATAAACTTGCCGACATTATCAACAGCAGTTAAGCTAGCCAGTCGTTTCAGAGTAGCGATAAAAAATAAAATGCTTATATGTTTAATGATGTTGCAGCTAGCGTTATAATTATAACGGCTAGTAACAATGTTGATACATTAATCATCATTTGCTCTAATGATGCATAGTTTCCGGTGGTTTGTTTAGATCCTTTTGAAGGATTACCACATTCATCACAGCTTAGTCGAAACATTATATACTATTTATAGTTCAACTATTTCCCCTACTTGGACATCTCTTGAAATCTTAACTGAGGCAATTGGCTATTTGACAGTTGTAACGATAAAATATATAATATGTTAGATATAGTAGCATATAGGTTCACAATAATCATACAATAGGTTTTATGCATTAAAATAAATTGTAAATATTTTATTTTTGAAAAATAAATTAGAGATTTTTTATCTGTGGATTACAAAAACTGAAACGCGAACGGCCATGATCGAGCATCGTATGACGTCACATCACAATAAATAAAACGTTGTGTGTTACTGTGTTTTATCATCGTTGGCAGTTTGCTGATTTTCCACACAAAATATACTTTTTATGCAACTTTTTATGCAAACTTTCCACACAAAATATGTTTAAGAGTTGAAGCGTCGTAGTTAGCTTTACTTAGTTTATTGAAATGTGACGTCACAGCCATAAATGTCACGTGATCGGCTGTTTCCGCGCGAATTTCAAAATACGGAATGAAAAAAAACATTTTTTTTCGAATAAACAACGCTTTTTTAAGAAAAAAATAATTGTAAGAGGTATAAAATAAACCTACGTATATTTAAAAATATCTTTTCGAAAACTGTCAAATAGCCAATTGGGTTGGGCGTCACTGTTTTCAATTCTGCTCTGCTGTTTCAAGGATTTCCTGTACCTACTATTTAATTATTTATTAAAACTTATCGCATAAGTAAAAAAAATGGGATCCCTTCTTTTCGCATAATGTTCTTTGTCCTAATATACTTCGGCATAACGATTTTGGCACAATTTGTTTTGGCATAATAATACTTCGGCATAATTATTTTAGGCATACATTTTATGTTGGCATAATCATCTTAAAGACTAATTTGTTTTGGCATAAATTTAATTCGCATAATACTGAACGACGTTAGGGGCACCCCGAGGTTCGGTTTGGTTAGGTTCCTTTTAACCCTGCAGACAGAAATAGGAGCCCTGCCCAGCGGGGCTCCGTCGACCTCACGTCGTTAGAAATAAAACGAGCATGCTAAATTTATGCTTTAGAATGTTATGCTTAATCATTATTATGATTAGAAAAATTATGCTTGAAAAAAATATGCGTAAGCTGTTATGCGTAATTATATTATGCGAAAATATAATTATGCCAAACAAAATTATGCTAAGTTATATTAGGTCTTAAAATTTTATGCAAATGGATAGGGAACCAAAAAAAATACTGTACAAAGGCAGACTTAATGCCTGAGGCATTTTCTACCAGTCAACCTTAGGGTGATGCAGAGACAAAACATGGCAGGTGCAACATACAGGATAACTAGCTAGGAAATGACTATAAAATACAAGAATATATATGTTACCGGCCAAACCCGATTTCAGGACAAACTAGTTTAGCCTAGGCTAAACTAGTTCTTCCTATACGCGATAGGGGGTGCCCTTCGCTCGCCCTTGGATCTTATGTCGACGGAGCCCCGCTTCGCGGGGCCCCTATTTCTGTGTAAAGGGTTTAAAGTAACCTAACCAAACCGAACCTCGGGGTGCCCTTCGCTCGCCCTTGCATCCTATGTCGACGGAACTAGTTTAGCCTAGGCCAAACTAGTTTGTCCTGAAATCGGGTTTGGCCGGTAACATATACATACATACATACATTTAACCAAATGAACTCTCAGGGGAAAATGATCGGTAGAGAAGAAAACGAATCCAGCAAATCACGCTGGGATGTTACGGCCAACTTCTGCCGAATATGTTCACGTGCCTTCACTTTAAAAGATAACCAACTGGTTGCCGTTCTGATGTTCAGAGGGAGCGCATTCCATAGAAAGACCACCTGGACAAAGAAAGAAGAATGAATGAAACCAGAACGGTGAGAAGGACATCGTAGAAGGCGATTGTTGGTGGGACGAAGATTTTAAGCATGGGCAGAGCATAAATATTGAATTTGGGAAGTTAAGTAAGAAGGAGCAGTGGGTTTGGTTTGGTATTTAGTCTCAATATAATAATAATAATCATTTTATTTCGGACAACTATAAGATCCATAACATGTTAGTAACAGTTTTGCACTTAAAATACTATTGTTAGTAACTTAAACTAAAAACGAAAGAGTGCGAAGACCGCCCAACAACTCAGAAACTATGGAACAAGTCTTCGCACAAATTGCCTTATTATGGCGGAGGAAGTATCTGTCGCCACAGCCTTCAGGATGCTATTGTGACTGCCTCTTATTCTGCTCAGGAGTGAGGCCGTTTTTTTGCGGATGATGACATGAAGTCCATCGGTATGGGTTACCGCGAACATTTCTGAGGCACTGCAAAAACGAGGCAGTCGCAACAGCATCCTAAAAACATTATTATATTGGACGCGCAGGACATCCAGCGACCTTTTCGAATAGTTGACCCAAAGACTGCTGGTGTAAAAACTCTGACAATAAGCTTTAAAAAGCGTAATCTTTACTTGGTCTGTACACCGAGCAAATCTTCGTGCCAACATATTACCCCTGACCGCTAAAGCCCTGCGCTCCCTCTCAATGTCACCATGATCACTGAGGTCGTCGGTAAGAAAATGCCCAAGATATTTAAACATTGTGACTCTACGTATTGGCGTACCGTTTATGACAAGTTCGAGGGCATTTTCCCGGCGCTTACCAGCGACCCCAAAGACCATGTATTCACATTTTTTGGCATTATAGACGAGTCCATGTGCAGCAGCGTAGGTCTCACATACTTTGAGCAGCTCCACGATCGCCCCCGGTGACGGGCCCAGCAATATACTTAGTACATTACGATACGGGTGACTTAAGTAGTCCATACTAATTGCCGTGCATAATAGACTACCTAAGTCACACGCATCGCATACTATTTTATAACTTGTGTGACCTAAACCCGCACTTAAGTCACGCTTTCCTGTTTAAAAATGGACTACTTAAAACACAGAAAATCATGAGTTCGTAGCCGACCGCAGACAGCAGCAGCAGACGACGTGACGTTGCGACATGTCGTAGCGACACGTCGCAGCGTCATGTCGCTGCAGTCATGATTTCGAACCCAACTGTTCCGGCATCGGTGGCAGTACTGAGTGCCTAGTGTGAGTTTGTTTTACGTTAACGCGATCGCCACGTTTATGACGTTCGGCGCTTCGATTGGCCCGCTCCAAGCTCTTAACCAATCACAGAGCCAAACGCGGTAAACGTTTCGATCGCGTTTGCGTAAAAACAACTCGCAATCTTTGCGGTCGTGAGACGTGTCGCTACCCGCAGAAGGTATTCCATAGAAATACATAGGTGTACAAACCAGTAGTGTCGTAGCGACACGTCGTCTGCTGCTGCTGTCTGCGGTCGGCTACACACGGCTAAGATACTATAATATTTTATCTCAAGATACAATATCGCTCGCCATACAATTCAATGGACCATTACACACGACGAAGATAATATTTATTTCATATTCCATTGAATTGTATGGCGAGCGATATTGTATCTTAAGATAAAATATTATATGTATCTTAGCCGTGTGTAGCGCCCTTTAAGTGCGGGTTTAGGTCACACAGTCCAAACAATAATTTTATCAAACACAATGCAGACTTAACTAAGCCACATCTAACGGTCTTTCAACTGAGTAACAACTTCCTGTTAGCAGTCTAATTATAAAACGGAAGCAACGTGTGGTTAATTTAAAGGAGTACCAGGATAAATAAAATAAGACACATATGGAAACTTTACAATAACAACTTTATTGTGAAGGGAACAACAATTGAGGAAGTCAGATCTGTCAACATTTGTTGAGTCTACACCAAGTCAGATACATTAAGAAATATATCATCATCATCTGCCTAGCCTTTTCCCAACTATGTTGGGGTCGGCTTCCAGTCTTACCCGGATGCAGCTGAATACCAGTATTTTACATGGAGCGACTGCCTATCTGACCTCCACAACCCAGCTACTGGGTAATACGATACCCCTTGGTAAGACTGGTTGTTAGATTTTCGGGCTTCTGACTACCCGTAATGACTGTCAAAGATCCACAAATGACAGCCTGGACCAACGGCTTAACGTGCTTTCCGAGGCACGGAGGGGTCTCGGTATGTAAAGATATATGGTCACCCATCCACAGACCAACCGCGGCAAGCGTAGCTTAACCTGATCGATCGACCTGTGCGGCTGTTTTTATTTAGCCACGAGGCCCTCTCATTAAACATTAAGAAATATATATAAATTAGTTAGCGTAACTCTACAGACTTGGTGACAACTGCCCCTAGTAAAGACTCATGGTCCAACTAGTTGGACAGAACAGTTGGACCACTGCCCCGGACTGGAATTTTTTCGGGGGTCCACGACCGCTGGGAGTGCTGTTACTTGAAGTATAACTTGATATTTTTGTGAAGGTCTTACACAATATAAACTGCTTTTTAAACTGATGTTTCAAGTGACTACATTAACTAAGGTCGCTGACCCCACAAAAAAAAATCACCAAACTAATTTCTGTTTTGTTTTATCCTGTTAAGATATCGATTCCCATCTCATCTGCGGAGTTTTGCTGGCAAATTTCATTTGACCCTGTAGGAAAAGCCAGTTACATTTGCAATGCATGGTTCTAACTTATAATTCTCAGAGAATAAACAGACACAACGCTGGCACCTATAATATTTTAGACGATAGCTGTACGTTATTATGACCCACAACAAGACCAAGAAAGAAATATACTTCACTCTCCCTCTCTCCTTGACCGTAAATTTTTTTGCTCCAAATGGAATTCTTAAGGACCACTCCCGCGCAGACGTGGTTGATGCGAGATGATTCGTTTATTTTTAGCTTAAAATATTAGGTTTGGATTAGCATAAACATGATAAGTAAGTATAATAAGAAATAGAATTGAATAACGAAGGAAACAAATTATTTTAACAACATGATTTATAGAATTCCTAGTAGATTTATGTCTAAAACAAAGAAGAACAAAAATAGAATAGAAAACCACGTTCGCGAGCTTGTGGCGAATCTCGTAAACACATTTTGCCTGCGAGAGTTTTACCTACTAACTAACATAATTGAAAGAATAGAAGTCCTTTTACTTCTAACATGTACTGCAATACAAGTATCTTTGTAAATATACTTTAGCGTTAACCGGTTGAATGCCGTAATTAAAGAAACAATTAAAAAGCCATTGTGTTCTCGCATGGATCTACGTGGCATACGAAGGGGTAATCGAAACTAATAATGATCGGTTAATTATAAAAATTGTTCAGTTATAAACTTCATATTTTAATTCGTATAAAATGTGTCACGATTCCTTTTACATCGGTTTAAATTCGATGGTGTTTAGTGTGTCACCTATCATTACAATCTAATCCCATGTAACTAGCCTGTATTGCCCGCTGCAAAAGCCTCCCCATCTCTTTTTCACAAAATGAAAAAAAAAAACATCACAAGCAATGAAAAATATTTGATTTCGACACATGTTTAATTTGTTGTCGTTTGTCAGCCGTTACGGGTCTTCAGAAGCCCGAAAATCTGACAACCAGTCTTAACAAGGGGTATCGCATTATCCAGTAAAATACTGGTATTTGGCTGCGTCCGGTTAGACTGGAAGCCGACCCCAACATAGTGGTGAAAAGATTAGGCAGATGAAGATGACGCGATTTGTTGATATAGTTTTTGATATCCGGCGCCCATGAAAGATTCTGTTGTTCTAGTGAACAAATAAAAAAGTTATGCCCCAAGATATTATGTATGTTTCACTCGGAATTAGCTCCAACATCATTGACTTTTGGCTCAGATTACGTTGACCTGTGATCGTTAATTTTATGGCGGCGATAAAAGTGCAAAGTGCCACTATATGCTCGACAAATTCGTTTCAAGTAGGAATTTGTACCTATTAATATAGCTACTAATAAAACAATCGTCAAAAATATTGAAGCATCGATGCATAAGAAATATGACAATGACACAAATAAGGAACATTTTTTGTATACCTACTTAGGGCTGATTTATCAATAGTCAGATAACTTATAGTTTGACATATTTTTTACACATAATCGGCAAATCGCAATATTTATTCCTCAGATAAAAATAATCTGACTATTAAAAATCAGGCCTTAGTAGAAATGACTAACGAAATAAAAGAATGCAAAAGAAATAATTAAGTTACGGAATTTTAGGAATCAATGTCCTATATTATGTTACATCCAAAATTAGACTCACTGTCAAGGACATTCAACAGACATTTTAACGTTGAAAAGACACAAGTTCATTAGCATTGCAACTCGATGAGAATGGACAGACAGACAAACAATTATTGAATGCTCATACAAAATTCATGAATAATGAATACATTTAGTGACTTCGACCATGGCTGTTTTTGTAGATCGCTTTATGTCTAAGTTAATTGTACTTATGGTTTCTCGAAAATATATTTGTGTCTTCAATATCAATGTTATGAATATATCTAAAGTACCTACTTGATCTTTTTGTAGTCATTATGGCTTGGTAAAGCAAAGTAAATTTTTTATTGCATTTAATTGAACTAAAGCATCTACTAAACTAGTTCCGATTATAAAACAGTAAATTAACAAATTGGAACAATAAAATAGTGAATGATTCGGTTAAGATTATCTGAATCATTCACTAATATACGATAAGACATATAAAATTATAAATAGATACCTATTTAGGTATCTTATCATTGGAGATACTATGTATCATCACATGAATCTGAATGATTACCATTTAAGTTATTTTTTATTTAAAAATATGTATGTTATCTAGCAAACCAATCTTCCTCCTGACAAAATAATCTGACAGACAATCTAAATTACCATAAAAAATATTGTTTAATTTTCAATGCACTGACTTGGTGTAGACTTGGAGACTACATAACACGAACATAATCTATTACATTTGTATGAACATTGAACTGCATATTTCTAAACATATATTTATGCTTACAAGTTACATGTATGTAAGTAAGTACATTTAGTTCACAGATATATATATGTAGTTATTTTAAAGTCGCTCAGTGATAAGTCTACTAAGATATAGCAACAAACACATTGGTTTAAAAAAACTTTATCATAAGCCAGCCAAATCTTGAAGTAATACCGGATCATCTAGCCATCCTACATCTTATATAGCTACGGAAATAGGTGTTTTAGCTACAGACGCTGTTAAATCATAATCTCTTCTAATGTCATGGTCGTATGATGACCCTAACGTTAAAGCTGTCTCACATTTATTATTAGATATCACTTTCTCTTTTACACACAAGCGTGATACGATCTTTTGCATTATGATGTCATAAATTTATTTTATCCTCATCATTTATTTCATCTTTACCTTTTGTTAATAAATTGATTGATTCAGAATCTTGCGTGTCGTATTTATATCCATCATCTCTTTAAGTAGGTACTGCATCTATGTACGCATTTATTATTATTTATAAGTAGGTATTACAATAAGGCTATGTTAAGACTGTTGATAAGCGTATGACACAATAAAGTTTTGTTAAAGACTAGATTACTTAGGTTTGTTAATATTTGTAGGTACCTGAACAGGCGGCCGACTCATTAATGAGGACAATGGAAGCAGCATTAAAAGAGATAAGGATAGAAACGCGGCCATGACTGTTATATGCATTATCATATGAACATACATCACGATATTTGCTCTGAAGATGTTGCCAGAAGTGCATTGCACCCTTGTTTCCCCAGCTAGAAGGTTCCATATTATAAGAGCCATTTTACAATTTTATCAGGCATAGTGCTAAACATTGGGTATCAAGAATTTCCCAATTGGGTATTAAGAATCTGAGTATCGAACACAGGTCGTCACCATCACAAAACCTACATTTCGCATGCTTAATGGAACAATGACCCATTAGTAGATAGGTCAGAATTGAGTTATTTTCGGATTTTTATTTACTCAGATCTCATCAATAGTTAAAAATACCTACAAGCATTCATGATTAATTAATTATCAAATCAGTTTTAATTTTATGCGTCAACAAGTAGGACAAGTCCTCATAGCAAGATCTTCTTTTGCGATTTCCCAAAATACGTTTTTTTATAGTTACCTAAGTCAGTATTCCATTAAGCATGCGATTTGTAGCGAGCAAACTATCCAGACAGTTCAGGCAAGGAACTTCAAATACATATAATGCCGTAGACAACAATAATGCCATTCGTGCACATGATACAATGAAACTGACTAATATACCGTAAAAACCAATTCTAGTTGGAGTAACATATACTGAAAAAAAAAAAACATCGTTTCTGAGACGGGAAAAATCAATAAACGTGGTTATGACATCATCGCAAAACATGGAGATATTCTTATTGATGCTAATACGAAAAAATAACAAAATGATCACAGGTTAAGGTTATCATGATAAGGTTTGAATCATTACATCCTGAGAATCTTTGATTTGCATGAAATAAAGTGCTATAGAGAACTGTCAATAGAGATAAGTTGGACTTCCTTACTTTATTTTTCGTCTTAATCTATCACTGAACGACACCATAATATAGTTTCATCTACATAAATTAATTAACAAGGGGCCATCGAGAGATTATATTACGTACGGAAAAATGTGTCTTGATTTTGACAATCTATGATTTAATTAGTTTTATTAAAATGTGGTCACAATCACAGCCAAATTATGATTATTTAGAATATTTTCAAGAAGTGAATTATGGAGCTTCAATTCATAGTTTCAATAAGGTTGCCAAGTGCTTTAAATCTTTCGATTTTTCACATTGGGTTTTTCGAATGATTAACTAAAACTGTGTGTTCTTAATTCTGTCTGTAGAAGAATCTTAATATCAATATGTGGCGCAATTTGGTAAAACCCTTGGCTTGGATTAAAAGCCATGGACTTGAATTGAAGTATTAAGGAGTCTGTCCACTACAATGCATCGTGCTATGAATGTTTCAGACATGGAAAGAAACATGACACTGTCTACTATGCCCACTAGAACGTATCAACAGCGTATCATACCCGTGCATAACGGTTATAGTGACCGTAGCAACCGCGTGTCATATTCGTACGGTTCCTATTCTTTCGGTTGTAATAGTTGAATTGTGTTTTCGCGTGAGGCAGACGCGTCAGGAAAAGCGAGTGAATATTTTTGTTGAAAACATTATTTTCTTCTACCTATACGATGGTTATCCGGAAATTGCCCATGAATTGGCAATAATAGCCAATGCTTTAGACGAAGAAGAAAGGGAAACAATCACGACGTTATTGGATTGAAACTGCTTCAAAAAAAATCGAGAGAGAAAGGAGCGTATCGGCACCATTCTCGCTGAAGATTTTTTGAAGATTGTTGACGCTCCGTGCATGTGCATGGCACGCGACGGTGTTGGTCGGTGACGGTTCCTAGCACAGTCATGGTATGATAAGGTGTAGTGTGCAGACTCCTTTAAGATAATTTTGGAAACATAGGTTTCTAACATTACTTTACTTAGGTAGATCGTTATGTACTTATTATCATTGTGCCTTGTACATTGGGTGCGATTTCATACATTGTATTCATTTAATTATAATAGGCGATAAAACTAGATACTGTATAGTTAGTTATTTAGACCCGATGACCCCATGAGCAGTGGGCAAAAAGTTGTGTCTGTTAATTTAAACATCTATATATCTTCACGACAACTTACATAATATTATATTCTGATATTTTTCTGTACTGACTAAGTTCATAGGTATATATTGTCGAAATTATAAACAATTTGTAAAGAAAATAACAAAATTAAATGAAGATAAGACGATAGAAAATATGTTACAGTGTTTTCTTAATTATAGCTATCTTGTTTAAAAAGCAGTTTCGGCAACGTTGTTAAGACAAGCAACTGTTTTTTTGTGCAGTGCCAGAAATCATTAAAGGTTTCCTGTTTCATCTTTGAAATTAACAGAGTTAAAACGTTCAAACTAAAAGACTTTTACTCCAACATCGTCTTCATTATCGATACCTATGTTATTAATACAGTAATACTGGATAGGTACTATATTATCATTATCATTACCAATTTATTTGGGGTCGGCTTAGCTGTGCTAGATATAATGTCTATGTCCGTTTAAAACAAACTGAACAAAAGCCTTTTCAATGCTTTCTAAATCAATAATAATACGTAGGTATTGATGTACTATAAATTGATGAAATTGCACTGATATAACTACAGTTGCCTATCTCCACTACGTTTTCCCAAAGCTTTCTAGGCGCGCCGCAAGATCAAGCCACAGGTCTTTCTAAATCCGTCAGTTTATCGTCGATATCCATCAATAGCGCCAACGTTACCTACAATTACTATGCCGTCACAAGTGGCTGGTGCAACACTAAAATTAGCCGTTGGAATAACGCCAGAATGAGAGTTCATTCCTGTGCATTGTTCTACGTATTTTAGAAGTAATTACTAAATATTATCGCACTGTTTTCTTCTGACATATGTATTTCTTGTAAAAGTATTTTTTTTTATATTTGGTTCGTTGATTGCATCGTGATGGTTCGTGATTGTTAGCGTTCGATCAAGTATGAATCTATTCGAATTTGTATATAGCCTCAGCTAAAACGATTAAAATCAACAGGTGTATAGTTAGAAGGATAATTTATTTATATATGCGATGTAATGGATATCTAGGTACAACATATTTAGGGATAGATGATAAATGTGGTATTTTGTATGGCGTATTGTTAATACTCTTTAGACCAAATAAGAAAGAGACCAGCAGTATCTCACGACGCCTCTAGTATACGCGTTAGCTATGAAAGGAAATATTAACAAACAAATTATATCTTAAAGTTACTTTACAATAATAGAAAAAATACAGGACTCTTTAATAAATCATAATACAATTACTCCGTAAGCACCTACAATGTAATAATATAAATCTAACATTGCATAATTATATTATACGAATCAGTTTCTAGTGATTTTTGTTCTGTTAACATTAGTTAGGTGGCATGAGTAAGAAAGTTAAGCATTTCTGTATGATATGTGTTTCTTTTTCAGACCAACTTTCAATAATATTACTAAGCAAAAATCACTAGTTACAATTATTATACACTTCAATATGTTTTACAATAAACTTTCGTTTTTAATATTTTCAAAGTAAATACAAATCAGACACGGAACAGTAAAGATACAATGCTTAACTATAAATATAATCTTGATACCTATTAGATTTTTAATTCTGTAATATTTAGAACATTTATTGAAGAGGTAGATCCGAAGAATACTTTTTAAAATATATTTTTTATAATTACGTATTCATTAAAATCCTTATTGGATATTTCATAAGAGATATTAAAATCGAAGCGTAGTCGTGTTGAAATTTCATAAGTAGGTACATATTTTACAACGGTTGTAATTAAATTACAATAATAATATTTTTTCCTAGTACAGTTTATTGTAATCTAATCCAATCGTTGATTAAAATATTTCAATCTTAGGGCTACTAATCTACTTAAATTAGGAAAAGATAATACAAATCATATTTCAGGAAAGACTATTAAACAACTAAACAAATGATAAGATTCTTATCTACACAAGTCATAATTAAAATCTTACTTTAAATTAGATAAGTAGTTGTGACAGCCTTTAGTGATAATACTTTTAAAAATTGTGCATATAAAGGTAAGTGGAAAATCACCAAAATATTTTTTTATAATTTTAAAATTCCTATTTAAAACAGCCAATAATTTTAAAATTTATAATGATAATAACAGTACTTTTTATACTTTATACTAATTACCCTAAGCTTTGCCACAATCAAGCGAATACTTATGAGACTTTAAGATATAATTCGCGATGTAACATCTTAAAGTAGCATTCTTAAAATTGTGAAGTTGACATTGCCTAAGAAGAAAACAATGCCTGTAGACGACAATGATCTCATCTCGACTACACAATACAGTACATTAAAATCTATAATAACACTAACATTAAATGACATAGAAAAGGACGTAGAAAAGACTTACAGACGGTACTCTCACTTGAAATCACGGTTAGTTACGTCAGACATCATGAAGAAGTTTCATCATTCTTAAAAGTCGAGGAAAGAACAATTATGTTAACATCAAATTAGTACCTATAACTATATATAGATCATAATACTGCCAAAAATTATATTCTTTTACTAAAATAGTTATGTTAAATACTAACGAGTACTCAAAAACGTAATATCTTATATTCACCTTTAAACATATTCAGTAAAATTTTCAATAAAATTATCGAATTGACCATTCTGATAAGACTTATAAAACAGAAACAATCCAATGCAAGTATGTTTAGCATACTTCATATGATTAAGGAAAAACGGGTCTTATTATAGCTCCTTGTGGTACACCTAAGGTCTTAAAGTACATTATAACTAACGAGCACGGTAGAATAACAGGGGAAATATTTAAGACGATCGTGTAAAAGCAGTCGAAATTACAATAACAACCATAGTAACATGTAACAACCACTTTCATACTGTTTCATATACTTTACATTATAAGACGCTTTGAATAAATCTCGCGCTGTAATCACAATCCTAGTTAAAATGTCTACATTTTTAAAAGTACGCTTATTTAGGATTTATTTAGGAATAGTGTGGAGATATGTATGGTAATAAATAAAGAGGATAATTAACATACATTTTCTTTTATCCATTTAAAGTCATTGCAGAGGTATGTTATTTGAAAATTTCATACCTTTTCATAACATTATCTTCGTCAAGAGTTTCGGTCTTGGACGTTAAACTTTAATTGAGGCCGAACCGCGTACCTATATTATTCAACCTTCCTTCCTTTGGGTTTACCATCTATGCTTCATACGAAAGATGTTGCAATCTAGATTAACGGTATGTCGCACAAGTGCTAAATAATATTTAAGAATTGTTTGTATAAGAAACTTTGATTCCACTATTTGACTAGACTGAGGTCATTGATATCATTAACATTGGGACATCCATAAGGAGACATCGATTTTATTACAAGCTACTCTTACCTATGTTTATTAAAGATACATTTTATCATCCTTTTGGAAACTATTTACAAAAGCTCTCATTTCTATATTATTATTTCTAACAATAATTAGTTTCGTATTCATTTAACGACCACCCTTTTAAGGATTCACTATCCAACCCCATTGTGTATCTTGAGGTTTCTATATTCCTGGATCTTTCATGTCGACTTTAATTTTAATATTGTTACTCATCCGTCCATCTTTTACATTAAAAGTTTTATCCCCTCTTCCATCTATTTATTTATTTTTTTCCCGCGTGTTTAAATTTTTATATTTGGGTCTCCATTAAAATTTATTTTTTCATAATAATATTTTAGTTATCAATCCGTCTTAAAACTTACTATAAGTATTTACAATGGATAGATACAATTTCAAGTAAGTATGTCATATACCTATAATGCATGGTTGAGTGCATCAAGTCAGATGTTTTATAGTGATATGTTTTTGCTTATTATTATTACCTACCTAATTGACAAAATGAAGATCATACAAAAATAGAGAACCATTATAGGCATCTTTTACTTCTTCCATTCAATCTCATTATTTTTTAATAAAGTTTAAGGAGAACATTTTATAATTATGCCTTTTATTTGACTAACCTTGCTTTACATTAACTCCTTATTAAGTATGTTTTCAATAACTTTCTTTGTTAGGTACCTTAAATCTTATAACTTTTAGACTCAAGTTTGTAGTAGATTTGTGTTTATTCATAGTTAAGTTCGTATCACTATTTTCAAGCGCATAGCGGAAGCGTGTACAGCTTTAGCAATATTTGATTTTAAGTTGTATCTATAATTAAATCATTTTTTTAACTGAAGATTACATCATTGATGATGAAAAGATTATTCAAACAGAAGAACTCGGCACAGAATTTAAGAAGCTAACTAAACTATTTCTTCTAAAAGTACATTGCATTTAAAATACTACGGTATCGTATAAATTAATTTAATCGCTATATCTAAGCTACTCTGAGTTTTACCGTGGTTCGAACAATTTCCAGGATCTTTGCTTTTATCAGCATCTTTGTGGTATTAGATTGCTCATATTCATTTTACAATCTCAAGAAATTGGTCACTGTCAAATACGTAGGCTTTAATGATAGCACGATCTGTAACGGCCTGCGTTTTAACTACATACGGTATGATAACAGAAACTCTTTGTGCAATTAACTTTTGAATTCTCAAACTACTTTCTGTCGCTACAATACACTTGAAAGTGGTAGAAACAGCGAGAGTGATGAATTGAGTAAGGCCGCTTCCTACTATCGTCGGGCGAGTAAGCGATCATCACGTTCTTCTATATGACCATGACGTACTCGCGCGTTCAATCAAGTCGCATTTGTACTTCATAATTCATACAAACGATCGCGTCGATCGCATGCTCGCGCGACGGTCGCTTTCGATTAGGATGCGAGGAAAAATTTGAGAATCCAGCCGCGATTCTTTCAGACTCAAACAACAAAACACTCGCAACCCATCTTACATCAAAAGAACTTAACTACGAAAGTCAATAAGCATCTTTCTCGCAAATCACTTGAAACTAGACACATAGAAGTGGAACTAACGGTGATGAGGTGGTTGCAAAGCTTGCGTGTGCGACTCCCCTGGTCCGCTTAGCGGTCGTTGCGCAGCGGAGCCAGCGCGGCCAGGGAGGCGCGTCGCCGCCGCTAGGAGCCCGGTGACGTGCCAGCGGGAAGGCCGGCTCCTGACCCGCGGGACACGCGGGGCTCTAGCTCCAGGGACAACGTGTACTGACGCTCCTCTGGGATGACGAGGGAATTGTCCAGTAGGAAGTCACATACCTGTAGAAAATGACAAGTTTAATGTACTTTTTGCCAACGTTTGTGGTGATCAAGATGGAGTACCACAGGGGTTTGTTGTAGGTCTACTCAATAGATCGTACGAACAAAATATAGCACTAACCTCCCTCTTCGTTTCGAAAATTAAACCTTATGTTTAATAAAGAAAAACTGGAATGCGCTTACCTTTGGTATATGATCAATCTTATAAGGGGTTTGCTGGAAATTCCTTATCTCACGGATAACATGCGCTACCTGCAAAACCATAAATATTAATTATAGTATGACAGATAAGCGTATTAGTTGACTTTTTACTTTAAGAGTGCATACAAAGAGCCTCTACTATTTGATGCTGTGTCTGTTTAGATTTTTCCATGTTATTTCCTTTTTGCAAACCAAAGTTAAGCACTAAGTTCTTAACAAATTAACAACTTACCATTCTCATCTTTGAGAAATTGAGAAGACCATCAGGCGTGTAGTTGGTCGTTCCTTCTTCGATAAACGATAGATCTGATAGATACATCCCCAAGTAAGGAATGCATGGAGGATCACACCTGTAAAATAAAAAAGGAAATATATATAAGTTCTTGTGGTTACTTTCCTTTGCACCAAATATTTATTTGTAAATTCAAATTCAAAATTATTTATTCGGGACAACTAGATCCACCGGTTAGTATACAATAACTTAGAAACTATTGTTAGTACTTAAAATACAATAACAAAGAAAAACACACATCCATCAATAAACATCACAACACAATTCACACAAAAAAAATCACAAAAAGCCCCTGTGCTGAGACACCCCGCCCCGACAAGATAACCAACAGGGAGATACCTCCCTACAAGATCATCAGGCGAACGAAATGCCTCAACACAGGTGCACGCACATCTTCAGCTATAGTTTTCAGGATGCTGTTGTGACTCCCCCGCACCCTCCTCATAAGAGACACGACTTTTTTCCGAATGACGGCATGAAAACCGTCAGTGTGAGCCTGTGCGAACATCTCGGAGGCACTGCAGAAACGAGGAAGTCTCAACATCATCCTGAAAATATTATTGTATTGGACGCGCAGTGTGTCCAGGGATTTTTTGGTATAACTAACCCACAGACTACCCGTGTACAGACCTTGACAATACGCTTTAAATAGTGTGATCTTGACTTGGTCCGTACAGCGGGCGAATCTACGGGCCAGCATGTTGCCACGGACTGACAGAGCCCTGCGCTCCCTCTTTATGTCAACATCATCCTTAAGGCCGTCGGTAAGGTAATGTCCAAGGTACTTAAACTGCGACACCCTATCCAAGTTAACACCATTCAAAGTAATGGATGGAACAGATTCAGGACACCTACCGGCGGCCTTAAAGACCATGTACTGACTTTTCTTTACATTGTAAATAAGTCCGTGTGACTCGGCATAGGCTTCACAAACTTTCAACATTTCCCCGAGCGCCCCCGCAGTGGGACTCAGCAGCACCATGTCGTCCGCGTAGCTGATATTATTAAC
The DNA here is from genome assembly GCA_945859645.1 of Amphipoea oculea. Classification (NCBI taxonomy): domain Eukaryota; kingdom Metazoa; phylum Arthropoda; class Insecta; order Lepidoptera; family Noctuidae; genus Amphipoea; species Amphipoea oculea. Next base: position 20,228,546 of record OX243876.1, read on the forward strand.
ACTAATACCACCCACCCGGCATCCGACACGCATGCTGCTGAGTTCCACTATGAGATCGTTTACATACAGGCTGAAGAGCTTTGGAGATGATAACCCCCCCTGCCTCACGCCGCACTCCAGCCTGTACGAATCGGAAAGAGTGCCTGACCATTTGACACAGTTCGTCTGGTTATTGTACCAATATAATTAAGTTAATTTCAGAGTGACTAACATTATTGAAAAAGTTAAAAATGTTTGAAGTTGTAGCGTAAACTGAGCTTTATTATGTGGTTGTTAAGTTGATGTAAAGTTGTTATTTCATTAACTCATATTTGTTAGCATTTTTGGCGAATGAATCGCGAATGCAGATTAGGTACTATGGGATGCTCTCATGACGTTTGTTGGCTGATGCCGCGGAATGTAGTGGCTGTGGTTGTAGAAGCTATGGTTTTGTGGGTAATTATCATACTCTGTATTCAGATATGAAATCTTGGCCTACAAAACCATGGTTTCAGTCTTAGTTGTAACTTAGATTTAATTTTAGTAATTAGTCAAGCAGAAAGTCGTGCAAAATCCACGAGGACCTACTGCCGACAAATTGCTTTGCAGTTTGGCAGGTGTTATGTTTAAATAAAAGTGTAATATTATGGATTAAATAAATAAAAAAAAAAAAAAAATTTAAAGATGTTCAACATCTCCACCGGTATACCACTATCCCCTAGTTTCCTCCAAAGCACCTCATAAGACACGAGGTCAAAGGCCTTGGAGGAAGAGAAAGAGCAAAGCATTGTAGTAGTCGATATAGAATTCATTTGATTCACTAACCTGTGCAAAGCATCCCGCAAAATTCTGAACCGGCACTCCGACGATATTATGGTCTGCATTCGCTCTATGGTTTGTTTACTCTGTAACATGAATTTTAAAATTAGTATCACTTACCCCGCAATTTGTATTATCAATAATATAACTATCTGAAACTATACATACCGTTTTGGACACTTTCTCCCAAGTCTTCTTGAGTCTGTACACTGAAGTATTCGAAAGTGCAGCACACACTTGCAGCACTCCATTAAAGTTATGCAGACAACGAGCTATGTCTGCCACTGCTGCCCATTTCTCTATTGTTGCTACGCGGCCTGGTAAAAACTCAAATATTTTAGATTCATCTTCAGTATTCAGACTATTGTTATTGGATTGTTGCTACACCATCGTAAATCTAACAATTCGAAATCACATCATTATTGTAATAAAATTCAAACAAGACTTTGATTACAGTCAGCAGTCGATTAACACTATCATTTTTACATGTTATTAAATTGACAACAACTTTTTTCAATATACTGATTTTTAGCTTTTCACATAATAGACAAGAGTATATATTCTAAAAAAAATTCTTCTGCTGCAATTTTGAACAAATATTTTGCTCAATAACTAAGATTAAAAAAACTGAACTGTTAGTCAACTTTTGATGCTGACCGTACATTCAATCGTCATCATCGTAACAACCAAAAGTCGTATCCTGATGAACTGATATTTAATACAAGAGAGAAACAGAATAAAATAAAAAAGAGCGTCAGAGGGTTCCTGTACATTGATGTATTGATAGTGCTACAGATGATAAATCACTAGCAATTAATTTATAGATGCATACCAGCCAAAGTATACTTCTTCAGTATCTCAGATATGACCAAGTTGGAGATGTGGTTGAAGTGGGAAGTCATCATGAGGATATGAGGAGCTCTCTCAGCTTTGTCTGCCTTTGTCCAGGCCTGTCCCAAGAACTCCCTTCAAAAGGAATAATAATTAGAGTTATTGTGTGTCTTAGAGCTGTTTGTGGCATACGTGCCCCAGATAGCTGTAAACCATATTTTAAAAAGCTTAAGATTTTAACCTTTCCTGCCCTCTACATCTATGAGGTCGCTACATTTGTAAAAACTAATAAGGAAAAGTTTGGTAACCTGCACTCTCGTCGACATGTCGACAAAATAACAAATATGCCCTCAAAAACAGCCCTACTTTCTAAAAGTTTCTTCGGAATGTCTTCACGAATTTATAATAAGCTTCCTAAGCAAATAAGAGAAATTGAAAACATTAAATTGTTTAAGAAAAAGTTAAATGACTTCTTGGTAAATAGACCATATTATACAGTACATGAATTTCTGTCCGACAGATTCGTGACGAGTTAGTGCCACACTATGTTTTGATGCAAAATATTTCAATTAAAATGTCTATTTAATTTTTTTTTTAATTGTCCAATCTATTGTATGCATAACATGGTGGAGCAGTGCAAACGCACACCAAAATAATTCAAATAACAACTTTGTAACCACTGTCTCACAATAATAGTTATTTGTTATACAAGAGTGCAAAGTTGCTTTTTAACCGCGTGTTCAATTTTGATGACCGAGCAAGCGAAGGATTCCAAAATTGAATCACGAGCGCAGCGAGTGATTCAAAATTAGAATCCTGAGCGTTAGCGAGGGAATCAAAAGAGCACGAGGTGAAAAATCTTTGCACTCGAGTGCAACACGTAACTTTTCATTCCACCTCAGCGAGGAAATGACTAAATGCAAAAAAAAAAAACAATGACGTGAAAAAATGCCGCGTAAAGAACCGCGTACAAAGCAAATTGAAAAAAGAACACCAAGAAGGTTCCGAGTCTGAGTTTTTAACAAATTAAAAAAAAGTTGTATGATATATTCGGCACCATAGAGGTAGCAGTAAATAGGTTTAATGTTTTTTTTAATTCACAAACTTAGTGCACACGATGTTCTAAATTCAATTTACTTTATCCTCTAGAGAATAAAAACGGCTTTTCCACTCAGATATTGAAGATTAAAAATACTCTTTCCGAGATGGTGGGATGAAAAGATCTTTGACTTTGACTTTGAATCATTTAATAGTTACACTTAAGTTTAGTGAAACTTACTCGCTGTTTATCGAACTGAAGATTTGGTAATCCAGATAGGTCATTTGCTCTGCTATTTCTAAAGCTGAGAGTGTTTCGACGCTTTCTTTAGTTGGCACCTGAAAAAATAATTTAATGCTGGTTGTAAATAATTCAGGACGTATTTCTACAAAATATTAAAATACTTTCCACTTGAATTAACTATATTTGAATGGCATTATAGCTTACAGTTTTCCGAAACAAATCCATGGATATTGTTGGGGAAGATAGGAAATTCTAAGAGAAAAACTTACATGAGGAGGAATAAACAATGCCTTCAAATCAACAGTTCTCTCCGGGGCTCTTTCCAGCAACCGCAGCAGTTGGGCTGCAGCTTTGTGTTCTGCTGGCAATAACCCTGGACTACCTTCTATCTCTTTCAGGAAGTCCATTGTAAGGTCTCGCAGACGTTCCTCAGACCAGAAGTCATGGGAGTGCTTGGAGATCCAGTGCCTAAATAAATAATAACGATGAGATTCAAAATGTAAATCCTAAAACCATAGATTTTTGGGTATGAATTCTTGGGTATGTAATTTTTAGTTTTGGTCACTGACCTTAAAACATTGAGCACTCTCATAGTAGCAGCTGTAGATATAACCGAATCTCTTCGAGTAGCTGGCGGTGAGTTTGGTGGAGGCGATCTTGGATTCGATGAAGCTGAAGTGGCTACTGCAAATGCCACTGCTGCGGTAGATGTGCTGCTCCTAGACCATCATTAATGATGTGAATGCATAGCATTTGATGTCAACGCAATAGTTTATTTTAATAAATGACCCGTCAATGTTCTGATAATGGTTCGTGGTGATTTCAAAAAGTGAATGAAGTAGTGAAGAGTAGAATTCGATGATGAAGAATAAAGATAGAATATAAGATAAACATAGAATAGTAAGTGTGTACATGCATAGACAGAAAGACAGGCATAGTGAAGGTATAGGAAAGAAAGTGATAGAATTAGAAAGATAAGTTATTCCTCTAGGAATAAATGAGGTCTTTATATATTAACCGTTTAATTTCGCAATAAAACATGCAAATTTTGACAACCTATTTGTTTTTAAATTTTGATAACATAAAAATCTAATCAAAATACCAATTTCCAAATCAATCGCTAATTCCAAAGTACTTAACAAAAAAAAAACCGACGGTGCAGGTATTATCCTAATCAAATAACCGAGGTGAATCAAAACGTTACTTAACTTTAGAGATAAGTTTCAATAAATAAAATCTAATTCTAGTTTTTCATAAGCCAAAGATATAAAATTACAAAATGTTGTATTTCTGTGTGTGAACTTGTTGTTTGAAGAAGAAATGATAGTTGTAGATGTTGATATGATAAGTGATAATAGTGATAAGAGTAAAGAGAACGAAGTAGATAAATACGGTGAATAGGTAATATCCACCGCAGGTCAATCTGAAAAGAATCCTGACATTCGAAAAGACCTCTTCAACACACACATTACAACTACTGTGATGTGCAAAATTCCTGAAAATAATCGCAAATTAAATACAAGAAAAGTTTTGGCGAAATAGGCAGATATGCAGATTGATATCTTCTTCGATTGGCACTGTCCTTTACAATTGTCAGTGCTGTGTACTCATGGTGGTTATCGCAAGTATCGAATTTTCATTTTCTTGTTAGTTCTGTCAGGTATCCCATTTTATTGGATGCAAGGTAAGATGTTCAGTTATTTGCTCCTTGTTCAGTTGAAAATATCGGTAGTGTTTGCTGTAGTGTCGTGTCTACGTTTTACATTAGGTTTTTACAAAATCTATAAAAAGGGTACGTCAGAATGCTAGGTAAAGCGGAATTATGAAAAATACTCTTCTACGGCATCACTACTAGGTTCAGTCTCTACATCTTTTACCTTACCAATCACTCACCATAAGAGATCTTTTCCAAAGCTGTTAAATCAACATTAATAGTTTCATTATAATTTTTACAGTCATAAAATATGAAGGAACTATTTCGAGGCTAGAAGGACTCTCTCTCAATAAAATGTCGTGCAAAAGCATCATGACTTTAGTAAAACTTAGAAACAATTTTAGATGGTAAGAAAAAGGTGATTAGCATGCCACAACATTGAGAATTATGAGCTCCCATGTGTGCTAGATGGTCAATCAAGTTAGTTCGCAATCCTTGAAATTAAAAGTACATAATGTTATGATAAAAATGGATTAGATGTGAATCTGAATTGTATTCATCTTACCTTCGGTGAGATTGTCTGAATGATGTGATGACGACACCCGCTTTTGGTTGGCTGGACTCGCGACGATAGTTCTGTATTCAAAAGTGCAACAATCGTTATTCAGACTAATGGAGAATTTACAATAGGTCGATTTCGAATCGCCTCACAAGCCGAATCGCTACCCCATTTACGCAAGTCGATAAAAATTACAGGTTGCCTAAGGTAGCAGCGCGGTGCGGGAGGGCTGATAGTTGTCACAAGTTGACGAATCACTGAGCTCTCGCATCACGTCACCACACCCCTCCCGCACCGCACAGCTACCTCAGACAACGTCTCAGTTATGCGGTCGGCTTATAGTTCATTTTGCATCAAAACGTCGACCTTTATGCGGCGGGTGATCGCCTGCGACTGAGCATTTCCAGTCACCTGCCGCATTCGGATTCGACGCACGACAAATTAAAAGTCGAAACCTACTCTACTTTGGAACTCGCGATTTTAGTCACCTGCGGCCTAAGGGAATTGTTATTTAAACTATGCGGCTATAGTCACCTGTGTAAAGCCCGCATTATTCATCATCGCTTTGGTTCTAGTTTTTTACTATGCTATTACTCACTTTAGATGTGCTTAGGTACTAGCTAGTGAATGTGCTAGCTACATCTTGTGAAACAGATACAATTGTACTCATACCTGTGCATGTGACACCTGGGATGTGACAGAGGAGCGCGGCTCCGAGCCGCCCCAGTACCGGCGACGCTCACTGTTGATCGATGAGTTGGTATAGCGACGCTCACTAGTGACATACAATAAAATAAAAATGTAGCTTATTACACGATAAACTTCTAAACACACAAGGTTCATTTGATAATAACACATAAGGGTGTGGTGGGTCTTGTGAATATGTGTGTGTTATGTAAGGACGAATGCGTGGGAGTACAATTTACAAGTGAGTATTAATATAACTGATCACCTGATGATTTGGTATACGTTGTCTTTTCTGTGAGTGTCTCTGGGTTATCTTGTCAGTAAAAAAGAACAGCTGGTACAGCTGATAATATAAGAAAGACAACTACTTTTGATTTTATATCTCCTTGTCCTCTTCTTGGCATTCTAAGCTAGTAATACAAATTTTCTTAAAGATCTTCATGATATGCACTTGTTTTTTTCACACCCAAAATCATCACCAACATAGTTTTCTTTATACAACATCTCTTACCTCACTGATCTTCTAGCAGTAAATCTCGTCCCAGAATCTGACGCCCGTCTAGGTTCGTCTGCAGTTGCAGCTGCAGCTTCAGCAGTTTCTCTGGCACTATCAGACCTGCGCCTAGCTTCGGAAGCAGCCGATGACGGCTGCAGCCGACGGGGAGACTCCGACATAGTGCGTACACGCTGATGGATAAACTGTTTAACTCGTTGTGTTTCTGTTACTAATCTCTACTTGAAGCGATAGCGATAGAAGATGCGATGAACACTCATTGCCTGACAGTTTAAGCGCCACGCAGTCAGCTGTTTTGATGGACACACGTTGGAACCTTATATATAAAGATTCGAATTTATGCTCGTTTTAGCAAGCTACATTCATAGGGCTTTCAAAAAAGAGGAATTATAGTACAGTCAGTATTAAGCAAGTACTGGAATATTTATAGTTGATGACTAAAGCCATAAGTAAAAGATATTTTACATAAAACATTGTGTATCTAATGAATATGTTTTGTTTAAAGATACATTTTTGATGATTTGAGGCCCAAGGCCCAATGATTCCGAATAGCAAGATATAGGCTGACGTTAGAAACACAAGAATACCTACAGCATTAAAATAATGTTCTATGTTTACCTCTGAAAACCGTTGTGATATTTTAAACTTATCATCAGGCTTCTTCTTACTCTTCTCTTGTTCCTCTTCCTTGAATTTGACGTCTTCTTCATTCTGTTCCACCATCTCTATGCTCTCATCTTTCGTCAGGGCAACGGTTACAGTACCATTGTCCTTAGCTGGTTTCTTCTTGGCATTCGGGTCGTTTACTGGACTGACCTTCTTTGGACTTCCAATTAGAGTGACTGAACTTATTGCTCCAGGGGAAGACGGTGATGTTCCTACAGTAGAGTAAAATACTTGAAACATAGTTTATTACTTGTTATGTGACCGCATCTATATTGCCACATGTGAATTACGCTTCACCCTGAGATCAAAATCCTGCATCACGCAAGCAAAGTTTACCGCGCAACTTGAATATATACAAAGTCCCACCACGCACAACACCCGTCTGGTCGGAAGATCCTCTCTTTTCTATGGAGAAGGAGTGAACTTTACAAGGTTTCGATATTGATAAGGGGTTTCACCAGGTAGAGATAAATAGACCATTAAATCCAAGACTAGATTTTTGTATGCGTAAGAAAGCCTAAAGTTTGTCCTAAGATAGATCGGGGCTTAAAAAGTAATCTTGCATTACAATAATAACTACTTACTTAATAAAACGGATTGTACCTTTACCTTTCAACGTCTCATTACTGGATGATGTTGCCATTATTTTTGGTATTGTTAAGTGACTGTTATCCTCCTCAGTCTTTCAGAGAGCGTGTATACAAAATTTCGAATCATTAGCACTTATACTATATCACGTTTTTAAGCAGTAGTTAAATAGGTTTAGTGTCTATTTCAATGTAAAGAGAATGGTCATGAAAACTTTTAACCTAGGTAAGGTTAGAATTTTTCAATACAGTTTTTCTACATCATGAGGCCCTTTGTATACACACGTTTTTCTTGCCGTGAAAAACTACGGTTTATTCGCAATGTGCTGCACGGTATTCAGTATTGTATGGATCAATATGGTTTTTTCTTTGGCGCAGTTTATATGCCGTACCGTAAAGCAACCTTGCCGTATACAAAGGGCTTTAGAGAAACATATCATTATGTTTTTTCACAAAGAAATATAAGACAAGAGTTTAAATGAATTGTTATCTCCAACGTTGATGAATGGATTGTTACCTTACTAACTGTTGATGTCCTTCGCGATGGTGCCGTCAAGTACGGAGACAGTTTGTCTTCATCTTCGCCTAGAATCCGACAGACTTTATTACATAGAATCACGTTTCTTGCTCCTTATTTCCAAAGCAAATGTTTCTACGATACTAATGAGTACACTTATAGACTTACTTTTTCGCGAAGCTCTCCAGAATCTTGACTGCCAATCCCGGTCGCTGTATTCCGATCCGTAACCTGAAACAGTTTGTGCTTTTTTTCTATCAGTTAAAGTAACAACCTGCTTATATTAAAGTTGAATTTTAACATATTTTTTTCTAATGCGCCATCTTTTTGGAATCTTAGATAGCTCTTGCATGTTTATTTTTACTATATAGTCCCTAATAATATATAGACTTTGCCCCACCAGTAGGGCGGCCGGTGGGGCAAAGTGGAATAATTCAGATGAAGTTAAAGTTGCAGAAAAGTGTTTCCACGACTTTAACGTAGCTCATATTTTTAGCTCTCCTACCGAAGTTTTGTTGGTCATTTAATACTATACGTATTTAGTTATCTATTTCACAACAGAATCAGCTTTCATTGATTATATTCTCTTCAGGCTGTTTTATCTTTCACGTTGATTTTATGTTGGCTGACTTTTTTACAAACAACCTAAAATGAAATTAACCTATCAATTACAATGTCAAATGTACGAGTACAATGTAAAATTAGTTATTTCAAGTAAATATTTAATACTTATCAGGCCGTTAGGGGTCGGCTTCCAGTCTAACCGGATGCAGTTGAATACCAGTATTTTACTTACATGGAGTGACTGCCTGTCTGACCTCCACAACCCAGTTACCTGGGTAAATACCCCTTGGTAAGACTGGTTGTCAGACTTTCGGGCTTCTAACTACCCGTAACGATATACGTAAATATTTACTAAGTACTAAAAAACAAAAATCGGCAAATAATATAACAATGAAACTTATAGGCACCTACTCTACGCGCGGAAATTATCAATGAATTTGTAGCGACATTCAATCCTTTGATTGAAGCTTTGATCAAAGGATTTAGTGTAAAAAAAGTGAAAAAAAAAACATCTGTGCAATAGGCTTCAACTCCGTTCACCTTTTATACCTTGTTTTTGTCCAGTCTTTAAAAACATTCAGCCGATATATTAAAGTTGAAGCATTATTGGTTGTATAGAACTCATACTACTTCAAGTTCTCACCAGAAACAGAGCTGGCCGCGCTAGTCTTCCTGGTGGCGTCAGGAGGCGGCGCCAGTTCCATCTCCTGCTGCGACTGCTCGTAGAAGACCTGCTTCAGCGCCTCCAGCACCGTCACGCCGTCCGTGAACACGCGGTAGGTCAGCAGGAATGTGTTCAGGAAGTCCACGGAGAGGAAGCGGAGGTCTGGAAGATTTGATGTGGATATTTTGGGGTAGAGATTTTGGAATATTATGTTGTAAAATCTGCAGTAGTGAACTGCAAATTACACTTATGATAATGATTGGTTCATAGAACTTATTTATATTAAAAAAAATATTGGAACGAATATATTTGGCTCTTTGATTGTGAAGGTCTTAGTGGAGTACACGAGCGTTAATAAGGCACATCTAGTTTTAGAAGACTTTCAGGTTAGTAGAACGTAGTCTCTGTTAATCGTAAATTTTGGTAATAGTCTCTTTCTAAAACTCAATGCTCCATAATTAACGCCCGGGAACTGAATACAGGTTAGCAGGGATATTGACGCACAACCTGTTTCCATGGATTTAGTACATGATTCTGAACCTTTTACCCAAACGCAGGGGGCGTTGAAATTTATTATTTATAATAAAAAAAAAAATGTTCTGCCTTACATTTTGACCGCGAAGGAATTGTACTTTTCTTTAAAACAGCCGATTTTTATTTGATAACTGGCGAAAAATTTGTATGCTATGGTTTAGCGGGGGTCCAGAATCATATGCTGAATTCATGGTTTCAATTTGCACGTTGGTCTTATCTATACATATAATAAAACAGTAAAAAAACTGTGTCTGTACATCTATCTATACATATAATAAAACAGTAAAAAAACTGTGTCTGTACATTCAATATATTTAAAAAAAAATAATTGAGGGGGGTTTAGAAACAGTAATAGGGCACGAATCTAAAAAAAAAAAATTGTCTGTGTGTCTGTTTGTTTGTACACGCTAATCTTCGGAACTACTGGACGGATTTAAATGATTTTTCTTTTGTTGTATAGGTATTATGTCTGGGCAACATATAGGCCATAATTTATCTTGGAAACTTGAACAGCTGATGCAGAACCGCAACAGACTAGCTAAACTATAAGAGATACAAAAATGGTACAATAGCAAAAATTGTTCCACGTGATGAGCATTTTCAGCTGAGAGAATAAATTTGAAGATCTGGAACACCTGATGTGGAACTCCAAGAGCCCAGCTACACCATAACACATATAGGAATGACGTCTTAGCAAAAGTTGTTCGGTCTGATGGGCATTTTCTGTTGACTTATAAAAATCGAAGATCAGGAACATCTGATGTGGAAATCAAAGCTATCACTAATTTCACTGTATAATTATAAAATAACATAAGCTGGGAGTACCTCCACGCGGTGAAGGCGGTAACAGTTTAGGACTGATTTTCGATGACGATGGTATATCATTGAAAATTTTACTCTACTGGCCAAAACTCCCATTTATTTTTTTATTTTATCAAATAAATATGCCTTCGGGCTTATGTTATTTGAGTGTTTAATTTCCTTTTCAATTTATCTTCGTGACACGGTAGCCTACCCGGTAACGCAGGACAGCAGTCACTTAGATTTTAATTGATCAGGTATCTTCACAATAAAACTATAACCATGCCTAGAAAGAGGTCAAATCTTTCCCAATGTTCCAAAGGAACTAAAAGATTGAGGATCATAAGATCCCAAGAATCTACTGAAGAGCGTCAGGAGAGCCTTGATACTGTTCAACATCAGGCTGCAACTCGCTCCGTGGAAACCTCTTCGGATCGCGAAGCACGCCTGCGTTCTCAGCGTATTTACGCATCTACATCCAGGTCTCTAGAGACCAGTGAAGAACATGATGCGCGACTGACCGCTGATCGTGAACGTTATGCATTGTCTCGCGAGTCGAAGACGTTCACGGATAGAGAATAGCGCTTGAGTTCCAAGCGTATCTACGCATCGACTTCTAGGTCTCTAGAGACAAGTGGGGAACGTGATGCGCGACTGACCGCTGATCGTGAACGTCACGCATTGTCTCGCGAGTCGGAGACGTTCACGGATAGAGAATTGCGCTTGAGTTCTTAGCGTATTTACGCATCTGCTTCTAGGTCTTTTGAAACGAGTGATGAACGTGATGCGCGACTCACTACTGATCGAGATTATCATACATTGTCCCGAACACGCACACAACAAAATATTCATAATCAGTTAGAAAGTGAGAGAGAAAGAATTGCTGGAGTACAGCATGAAGAGACAGAAGAAGAGCGCAACGAACGTTTGAATTCTGATCGACTTCGACATTCTCTGAACAGAATGTCGATATCATCTGAAGAATCGGATGTGTCTCAAGATATAGCCGTAGGGTATGGCGTCCTTCCTTGGGTTGATAAGGGACGGAGTGCATTTACGTATACTCCTATAATTGACTACGCCACATATTCCGCCATCGGAGGTATGGTTCAAAATTGTACTTTTTGTGAAGCTGTTAAATGGCAAAAAGAAACAAACGGTATGTGTTGCTCAGTTGGGAAAGTACATATTGAAATATTACGAAATCCTCCAGAAATATTAAGATCACTGCTAATCGGTGACCATCCACAGTCAAAACATTTCTTGGACAACATCCGTTCGTACAACAACGCCTTTCAAATGACATCTTTTGGTGCGAAACAGATTTCAGAAGACCCATTTATGCCAACATTCAAAGTGCAAGGCCAAGTTTACCACCTCATTGGTTCATTATTGCCAGTAAATGACCCCAAGTTTCTCCAAATATATTTCGTATCCAATTATCAAGAAAATATAGTTTATAAAAAAAAAAATTAAAAGTTATTTGCAATTAATTCAGTGTACCCTTGGGATCCGCTGCGGAATTACGGGAAGAAAAGTTTTTTTATTGTATAGGTATTAAGTCTGGGCAACATAAAGGATATAATTTATTTTGGAAAATGGGACACCTGATGCAGAACCGCAATATAAGAGATATAAAAATCGCGCCATAGCAAAATTATTCCACGTGAAGAGCATTTTCTGCTGTGAGAATAAATTTGAAGATCTGAAACACCTGTTCTGGAACTCCAAAGCCCAGCGACACTATAACATATATAGGAATGACGTCTTAGCAAAAGTTATTTAGTCTAATGGGCATTTCCTGTTGACTTACAAAAATGAAAGATATGGAACGTCTCGAATCGTCTCGCGCATCCCGTTGTTTTCCAGTCCCCGGGCTCTTAGAATTCGACATCAGACGTTTCAGATCTTTGATTTGTACGGCCCCGTTTTCGCTGGCATAAGCAACAGGATCCGCGTACGAAGTCGTGGGCAGCAGCTAGTTACTAATATAAATCTTGACTCCCAATATTTTCGTCATAATCAGCTTTCATACCAACTTACTATCTTATATTATCAATAGGATTTATAAAAGCTTTATCCTCAACCACTCACCAGTCAGTCTCTGCAGCAACCGCTGTGGCGTTGCTGATCTAATCTGCGGCACCTTGCAGGAGTTCAGCGTGCGACTGAACCGGATGTCCACGTCGTCAGTGAACAGCGCCCGGTCTGACCTGCAGGCTGGCAGGCTGGCAGACGCAGCCCCGCAGGCTCCGCAAGCTCGGAGCAGTTCTGTCAGAGCTGCACTTTCCATGCATTGTGCTAGCTCGCTGGTCCATGCGGCTTTTTCTTCGACGCTGCCGGCGACTGTTAACAGCAAGTTGAGATTAAGAAAAAATATAAATTAAAAAGAGTGTAATGATGATGAGGAAAGAACACATCCATACTTAATATTACAAATTCGAAAGTACCTCTGTCTGCCTGTATGTTACCGTTTCACGCCTAAACCGCTGAACCGATTTAGATGAAATTTGGTGTAGAGATAGTATGAGTACCGGGAAAGGATATAGGATACTTTTTATCCCGATATTCTCACGAGATCGAGACTTATGCGGGTGAAACCGTGGGGCGAAGCTAGTATTACATAATTACAATTCATTAAGTAATTTCAAAATCAGCCTGTAATGTTCCTACTGCTTAGATACAGGCCTCATCTCTGTGAGAGGGAGTGGGCCGTAATCCAACACGCGGGCCCAGTGAGGGTTGATAGATGTCACATGTCTTCGAATTTTCGGTTCTAGGACATGCCGGTTTCCTCACCATGCTTTTCTTAACCCTTTTGAGAGTATTGGTGATGAATTAATTTACAAAAAGAAAAGTGCCTGTCTGGATTCGTACCTATAACTCGTAAATCGCGGCCATTTCCACTGGGCTACCATTGCTCTCAAATGAACACTGATAAAGGCTAATAGAGATGTATGGTAGAAAAGGCTAACTTACTACACGGACTTGTAGTATGCGAAAATTGCGTCAAGAATAATTAATTATACATGGTGAAAATAAATTCATGGGCAGCCTTTTAAGGGGTCATGGTACTCATCGTTATGAACAACTTTTACTATGGGACTAAGTAAAAATCGCGAAAAAAAATCAGCTGTTCCTTGCATTTATGTTCACATAACTCGTCAAAATGTATGGAAGAGCTGACTTTTTTTTCGCGATTTCAGTCTTGGTCTCATAGTAAAAGTTCTTCATAATGATGATTACAAATGACCCCTTAAAAGGATGCCCATGAATTCAATTTCACCCTGTAGAAAGGTGAAAGTCAAGAGATCTTACCTAAATGTGCACAAATCTGCTCGCCCTTGACTTCAACTAGAATCTTGAAGTCTTTGCCCTGGTAGATGTCGCCCCCGGGAGATGAACATACTGATGTTGTATCTGAAATATAATGCATAGAAATTGTATTAACCAATTCCGAATCTGCTGTACCAATTATTAAACCTGCATAGCTATTCACAATCACTCGATTCGCTTCCGTACCGTATCAAACATCAATCAATGTTATCGTAGGAGTCCTCTAAACGCTGTTCACAAATCCAAAACCCGGAAATTTTGTCAGTTTAATTAAATCAAATAGACGACCAGTTTTCTTCCGACAGCTCTTTGCTGTCGGGGGCAAGGAAAATCAGGTTATCGAAATGTGTTATTTTCGAAACGATAGCTTGTCGTAAGGTTGTGAATAGCTATGCTGGCTTGGTTTCCGTACGTCCTTTAAGGACTGAAAATCAACGCTGTGCTGTGAGTTATAGCACATCATCGTGCTGAGTGGAAGCGTTCTTGTCACAGTCATGACGTGCTGCTGTCGACTATATTTGTTTTGTGCTCGTGATTACATCTTATATCTATTTAATTTTTATTTATTATTCGAGTTCATTATCTTTTTCTTTCTTTTCCCTTCTATGGATACGTTACATATTACAGAATTACAGATTTGTTTCTTGTCTTAATTCGGGACGTTGTATTACGGTCTATATGTTGACTGAAGCATTTCACGCCCTGTCTAAATTCTTTGGTGTTTTTAATCAATCTTCATTGGGCAAGATGTGGGAGGATCTATGAAGAGTCTGGATTTGTTTTACCTAGTCCTGTAGCCTTCTTTTTCTAGCCTTCGTTGTGCCATTTCTGGGCAAAGGCCTTCCTCCAATCTTTCAGTCTATCCCGACCCCGCGCGTCCTCCTTCCAGATATTTATTAATACCTTTATTTTTATTTATGTCGTAAGTGTGGTAGGTTCTGTTACCATTCGGGGTGGCAACCGCCTTGGCGCCTAATATGCCGAAACCCGCTTACCAAATAAGGTAACCTTTGGGGTCGCGGGCGCACCGAGTGGGGACTCTGTCCGCCCACAAAGTGACCCCAGGAAAGACGGTGGCACAGTGGTCACGTGCTGCCGTGTATATCGAGGCTCAGGGGAGGCCCCTTTATAGTCTCCCCAGGGATGTGCCTTACAGGCGTTGCACGGGGGGGTTCCGGTATTTTAAGAGGAACCGGGACCGCCCCTGTGTGCTGATGGTGGTCACCGGGGTAGTTTTAGTGAGGTAAAAATCTTACACTCCTCGACCTCCCTCCCCGGAGGTCAGATGCCTTTTGAAGGTTTCCCCCGACAACAAAAAAAAAAAAGGTTCTGTTACAATAAATATTGTACAAGGTAGGGATCAGTTGTAAACTATCCAGTTGTTAGAATGCAAAGCGCTGACCGTCGTCGTCCCGGCTGGCCGGGTCCTCGATGAGCAGCGCGTCGTGCAGCGGCAGGCGCGCGGCGGGCGGCAGGTGCAGTCGGCCGCCCGGCGCGCGCGTGGGGAGCAGCAGGTGGTTGCTGAACAGGAAGGCTTGCCGCGCCTGCAGGCTGGCGCGCCGCCCCGTGCCCACCACCTGCGACAGCGTGCCTGCGGATAGCGCACTCATTAGGAATTACATCTTCATCAACAAATTTAGTATATTTGATGAAAACCACCGTCAGACCACATCAGTGGCATTAATGTTGATATGAACATTTTTGTTGCAACCAAGCATGTTACATGTACCTATCTATAATTTTGGATATGTATATATCTGTGTATCTATTTTAGTGTATTGTATATGTTACCGGCCAAACCCGATTTCAGGACAAACTAGTTTAGCCTAGGCTAAACTAGTTCCGTCGACATAGGATGCAAGGGCGAGCGAAGTGCACCCCGAGGTTCGGTTTGGTTAGGTTACTTTAAACCCTTTACACAGAAATAGGGGCCCCGCGAAGCGGGGCTCCGTCGACATAAGATCCAAGGGCGAGCGAAGGGCACCCCCTATCGCGTATAGGAACTAGAACTAGAACTAGTTTAGCCTAGGCTAAACTAGTTTGTCCTGAAATCGGGTTTGGCCGGTAACATATACATAATGTTCGCACCAACGACAGCCCCATTTATGTCCCGGGAAATCACTGTCCATTCCAAGGTTGTCTGGAAGAGATCGCAGAAAGCGATAAGGCCGCACATTGTATATTTTGTAGTGTTTGATGTATTTTTTTCATGTTATGTATTTTGTGGTGTACAATAAAGTATATATAAATAAATAAATACTTTTGTGTTTTGTATTTTACGAACTGTCGTCAAATAAATGTTATTCTTTCTTTCTATTTCGTCATTGACATTACAATTTAAAAAATAAGTTAAACTATACCTTGGCGTATGAAGACTTGATTGACATCCAGCAGAATGTCACAGCCTTCGATAATCATTCGTTCTACAGCTAAATTCTTCCTCAGGTTTTCGGTTTCGCTGACCTATAAATAAATTCAGTGGTCACCATACTAAACTTATGTTCTCTTTCAAAAATGAATTAGATACGAGTGTATTTATTATTGTGAATCAGTACGTAGCTTACTCAGTAACAGAGGTTTAGAAAAAAACACATGTCTTCGTTTTCTTATTTGCAGTTAAGTCCAATCAACACCAAATCCTGATAATTAAAAAAAAATATTAACATTACCTCATCGTGCATCTGTCGTGATAGCTCCTCGAGTTGCGCGCGCGCATGTTGCAGACTGCGGCGCTCCACGTGGTCGTGCGGCGTATGCGCCAGTAGTTCGTGTAGGGTGATGATGTAGCGAGGGATCTGGAATGATGCAGGTCGAAGTATGAGCTCATAACTAGAACTACCTAATGACAAAGTCAAATTGGCACTTAACGTAACTAAAGGTAGCACGCGCAATTCATCTTTTCCCACGTTTTTTCCTGTTCAGGGAAAGGTTTCATGTTGATTAAAATATAATTCCCGACCTTAAAATTTTCTATTTTATACATAAGTAATTTGATGTAGGTAATAAAATACGTTAAAAAAAATTAATTTCGAGGTAAGTAGATACAAAGAAAATGGGAAAAGTATGTGCTAAAAATTACGAATTGCAGACACATCTTTATGCTACCAACTAAAACAAAATTAACCACGCCGCCGAAATGAGTAATTACTTAATTTCCTCCTAAATTGTTAAAAGAACGATAAGCCGTCTGAATATTAACGACTTCCATATTTATTTTTCCACACAAAAAGGAGCAAAGAAAGTCCAATTTTAACAGTGAAGGACCGAACCCAAGTGACATGTTTTTGTATTTAAGTCAGGGTCCTAGGAATTGCTTCATGAGTTTGACAGGCATACATATCACATGCAGGTATTCCTAGATTCAGAAGAATTACATTTTATTCATCTGTAAGCGAAATAAATATTTAGTTGTTTGATCAAAAAGGTAGATACTTAGATCAACGTATCCTGCCGCCAAGCAGCATTGCTTGCTGAGTGCCTGTTGCAGTTGAAGGGTCTCAGTAGATGTCGATGTAATTAATACCACATGAGACACTTCAGCAGGGCCGGATTAACCATTAGGCAGATTAGCCAGGTAAGGTACTTGACAAAAATATTTTCTTTCGTTTATGGTTTTTATTGCATTTGACAAGAAAAAGTTAAAATTAAAACTCCCGCGTTTTATTTTTCTTTCTTGCTCCATCATGAGACCGTGAGACGGTATCACCTCATATACTATTCCTAATAAGACCTGGATAATCATTTTATCTGTAACCTATCCATTAAGACCATTTTGATGAGCCCAAATAATCTTTTACTGTAAGATCCTGAGGAGTTAAGCATCAGTCAGGTGATGCTGATGATGCTATTACACACATCCCTTCATCAACTTTAAAAGTGCTGATGATCTTCAAACGGCTGAAAAGGGGGCCCGAAAATTGCATTGCCTACGGGCCCCGACATAGTTAATCCAGCCCTGCACTTCAGCATTGTCTCCAGGAGGGCAATGCACGGCGATGCCACTTTCCAGCAGACTTGCGATTTTGCAACGGACCTATAAAGAAAAAAAAAGTACCTGATGCATTGGATACGTCAAAAACGTCTCCAGCGAGCGACTCTGGCAGGCCGGCTTGCTTTCCAGCCGCGCCAATAGCTGCGCAAACGGCTGGCTCTGCTTGCACTCCGTGAGGACCTGCAGCGAGTAGTGGTGGTTCCTCACGTACTCCTGGTAGATGGTCAGCATCGGCAGCAGCATATCGAATAGGTCTCCTGTATGTAGGTGCACTACTAAGTGTAATCCTTTGTTTACTTTTCAAGTGGTTGAATGTTTTATAGAAGTGATGGGTCTCTCATTTTATAATTTTGATCATTTGAAAAATGTATGCAGGTATGCAGGTAAAAGGTTGTCTTTAAAAGATCGCTCTTAGCGATAAGACCGCCCATTGTGTCACCCATTGTAAAGTTTTCTCTATTTATGTCTGTAATTTATATGGTGTACATAATAAAGAGTATTCTATTCTATTCTATTCTATTCTATGCAGGGATGAGCTTATTGAGAGATGAGCAATGATGGAAAAGGTTTTTTGTAGATAATAAGGCATTCTAAGTCTTAAAAGTTAATTATTTAAAAGTCAATATGCGTTTATCAGCCGTAAAAACAAATTAAGGTCTTAGTATATTCATAATCAGCCTATAATGTTCCTACTGCTGAGACACAGGCCCCCTCTCGCTGAGAGGGAGTGGGCCGTAATCCGCCACACGAACCCAGTGTGGGGTTGGTAGATGTCACCTGTCTTAGAATTTTTCGGTTCTAGGACATGCCGGTTTTCTCACGATGTTTTCCTTCACCGTTTTGTGAGCAGTATTGATGAAAGACTTTACACAAAATAAAGCGTCTGTAGGAGTTCCAACCTTCGACCTACAACTCGTCAGTTACCACTTGGCCACCACTGCTCCCTGGTATATTCTTTCCCTCTTTTGGTATATTGTAAGTACCTACAAACGGGGTGAATAGGATGCAGGGGTGAATCGGGACGAAACTTTAAAATGGAATTTAACGTTGAAATAATATAGTTTGTTGTCAATAAGGGCACGTAGTCGTTAATTAAATTACAGTAAACACATTAGGGTCCTTTTTGGCCACAAACTATATTATTTTAATTGTTAAAATCCCTTTTAAAGTTTTGTCCCGATTCACCCCTGCATCCCTATTCACCCCGTTTGACGGTAGTTAATATTTTATCGCGGAACAATCAATCCGTACAGGGGTTACGAAATTAATAAGCTTAGAAACTATCCACAACACGAAGTGAATGTTTAGCTGAGCACCACACTACAATAATAAATTCATATAAAACTCACCTAAGACAAGTGTAGGCCAGGACTCCATCCTCGACGTGAGGCCTTTGAAGAAGATCTGGTGGAGGAACAACACCGTCTCGCTGTTCAGGAAGATGGAGTTCACGTCCTCGTGCGTGCACGGCGGCTTCTTAGAGCTAGCCGCCATTTTGAATGGCCGGAGGAAGCAGGTTACCTGGGAGAAATAAAAAATGTTTTTTTAACCGACTTGTAAAAAAGGAGGAGGTTCTCAATTCGGATGTTTGTATTTTTTTTTATGTTTGTTCGCGCATAACTCCGTCGCTTGCCAACCGATTTGAATTTTTTTTTTTTTTGTTGGAATGGGTATACTTCCCAAATGGTCCCATAATTTTTTATCGAATTCGGACAAGCGGTTTTAAAATCTAAAAATTTATCTACATTGTCTACATTAACGATCTTTTCGTTTACTTTTTTGTGGGGTAGGTACAACTAAAAAGTGAAAAATAAAAACATTTTTACAAAAAAAAAAACCACTGACTTCAAAAAAAAAACCTTACAAAGTGATAAATAACTTTAATTTCGGAAGTCGGTGTCAAAAAACTAAAATGCGGAACCAACGACACCGACTTCCGAAATTAAAGTTATTTATCACTTTGTTGTGTTTTTTTTTTGAAGTCGGTTGTTTTTTTTTTTTTTGTAAAAAAGTTTTTTACGACTTCAAGAATTAAATCTCTGCCAAATAGAGCCAAACACGATATTCTTATATTCTGTGGTGTAGATCTATACTAGGTAAGGACAAGGATGATTTGGAGTTGATGGCCAACCTTCGGTATTTGGAGAGGTACCAAAAAAAAAGAGGTAATAACTGTCTCTGCTGAATGCCGTAACAGTAGCTAATTGTAAATATTTTTGCACCTCGGGTACCTACTATGAATATAATTTCTAAAAGATAATTTGGCTATCCTTGCTAAACCAACTGGCTCTCATTCGGAGAAACACATAATTATTAACAGGTTCACTGTCCACGAAGTAGACACAATAGTTAAACAATCAACATGAATCATGTGATTCATGGGACAGGGAATGGGTTAAGGTGATGATGAATGATGATAGTGATGGCAGTTCAACTATTTCTGAAAAAAAAAAACAAATAAACTCATAAGACCACAAAACGTTGTAACTAAGAAAAAAACCGAGTGTGCTTATGACCACACGACTGAAGTGAAACTTCAAACGTATTTGGCTATGAGAGGAAGAGAGAAAGAAAATGTGCGCGCGCACTGCTTTCTCTTGCTTATATCCCCCACTCAACTCCCGTTCGCCTCGCCCGATCACACTTTTCGTAACGCTTACATCACGCGTTCGCCAGCGTACTCCCCAAGTCAAGCGTGCGTAAAGAAGTTTTACTTCAAAAATTTAAGACCCACCATGATTTCCATCTGCTCAAGATACTCCTCCTCAGCCTCCACCATTTTGAAAACGAGGCTGTTCCTCTTGCGCATGCTCTCAGCGTGAGGACTCTTGATGTACTCGTCCACGATCTGCTTCCAGCGACGACGGCACAACCAGCCGCGGAAGAAGCTCTGAACAAAGTAACATACCTGTTAAACACGCCCTTCTTTCTAGTTCTTGTATTTTGTGATATTTATAAAAAGTAAAAAAAAAATCTTTATGATCTTTAAAATTTAAAACTATTTATACCTGGACCTTCGGATCCATGTACAGTCAAACAAAAGAGATGAGTATGCAGGATCGTCGGATATATTTGAAGTTTAGTGAGAAACCGATGGATGTTCTCGAATAAAATTTTATTTTATTAATAGAAAACAAACAGTTCATTTATTAAATTAAATTTCAGGCGACAACATGCATCGGTTTCTTACTAAACTTCAACTATATCCGACGATCCTGCATACTTATCTCTTTTGTTGACTGTACATGTAGCCAGTTCTTGTACAATTAAAGAGGTTATGATTCTACCCAATTTGAAGCGTACTGGAAATAGAAGTCATAAAAAAATGCACATACATCTATACTTATAATAAATCTGTAGAAGTGACAATTCTGTACATTGAAAATATCAAAAAAATAAATGGCAGGGGGTGTTACTAGACCGACACCGAACCCAAAAATGTGATTAAAAAAATTTTGTGTGTCTGTCTTTCTGTCTGTCTGTTTGTTCAGGCATCACGCAAAAACTGCCGGTTCGATTACGATGAAACTTGGTATAATTATTCTGTAATATCCTGGGCACCACACTGGGTACTTTTTATCCCGGAAAAGTATATACAATAAAAAACAAACTTAATTTTGCGGTTCGATCCCTAGACCCGATTACTGTACCAACCGCAAATAATAAGTTGGTCGTAGGTTACGTGGAGGGTGTGTTCTTTGTGAAGAGTAGTTATCCACTAAGAAAGTGTTTTTCGAAATTCCAACCCTAAGAGGGTGAATGGAGGGAGGGTGAAATTTCACGCGGACGAAGTCGCGGGCAGAAGCTAGTATATAATATGTACGGTTTGTCGAGGAAATAGGACGAAAAATTAAAAACTTCAGTTAATGGCATTAGTTCAAAATAATTAAATAAATTAGTGATATGATAACTTACCTGAACTTTCTTGATCTTCCTGAGCTCAGCCGGGTCTATTTCTGGCGAGTGGCTCGGCGAGGAGCTGGAGATGGAAGCGGCCCGTGTTGCTGGCTCATGCTCCTTCTTGTACGTGCATAACTGCGCAAATAAGCAAAGCTTTATATCTAGCAATCATAAATAAAGGTATGATTCCGATCTCAGCAGCACGCAGCAGTGTTGCCGCAGCACTACTGGTCCCCATATATTCTCTATAGGTTTGTATGAGATTACAATCCGAGCACAGCAGCAATGTGACGCAGCAATGTCTCGCAGCATTGCTGCCGTACTCGGACTGTAATATTATATCTCATATAAACCTATAGAGAATGTATGGGAACCAGTAGTGCTGCGACCGCGCTGCCGCGGCAGCACTACTGTGTGCTGCCGAGATCCGATGCCGAGATGCTGCAGGCGGCAGTGCTGCCGCAGCAGTGCTGCCGCGTCACTACTGGTCGCCATACATGTTCTATAGGTTTATATGAGATTACATTTCGAGCACAGCAGCAATGTGACGCAGCAATGTCGCGCAGCATTGCTGCCGTGCTCGGAATGTAATCTTTTAAGGTATGATTCCGATCTCGGCAGCACGCAGCAATGCTGCCGCAGCAGTGCGGTCGCAGCACTACTGGTCCTCATACATTTTCTATGGGTTTATATAGGTCTAAATCATTTATTCTCATAAAGACAAAAAGCCACTTACATGAGAACGGAAAAAAAAAATTCAGTAAACTTATTTTAGGTAACCGTCACCAAAGTATATGTATAGGTAGTATTATAATTATTCTATACTCATTCAGCAGTTCAACTCTCAGCCATTTAAAAACATTGGAGGACTTTAGTCAAGGCAGTTCTCAATTACGTGTTTGGATAGCCGAGATTTAAAACTGCTGAGAGTGCGGTCGCAGCCCTACTGGTCCTCATACATTTTCTATGGGTTTATATGAGATTACATTCCGAGCACGGCAGCAATGTGACGCAGCAATGTCGCGCAGCATTGCTACCGTGCTCGGAATGTAATCTTTAAGGTATGATTCCGATCTGGGCAGCACGCAGCAGTGCTGCCGCGGCAGTGCGGTCGCAGCACTACTGGTCCTCATACATTTTCTATGGGTTTATATGAGATTACCTTCCGAGCACGGCAGCAATGCTGCGCGACATTCCTATAGAGAATATATGGGAACCAGCAGTGCTGCGGCAGCACTGCTGCGTGCTGCCGAGATCGGAATCATACCAGCTAAACCAAGATTTTTTCGTTCTGTTCATCTACGATGCAGAGAAATGATTTTTAAAGGCTTTCCCGAGTTTTCTTATTTATTACCAAATGCTATGTAATGATCACACTATGATGCAATGCAAAACACAGTGTTGCTACAATATATTCGGGAATTAACCATGAAACTGTACAGACGCCAGCAAATCAAGCTACCTGAATCTGTCAAATTTTCCCAATCAACTTTGAACCTTATGCTATAGCAATAAAGTTTATTTGCTCACAAACTAACTATATACACTAGATACTAAAATAAACGACTAACTAACTTACAATACAAATATATAAAAATAAAAATAACAAAGGACACTTAGGCGTCGAAGTATTCATCAATAAAATTGAAAATCTATTAAAGATATTTGACAGATTGTAGGAGCTTTATGTGCTGGCGTCTGTACTCCAGCCAAAGAAAACTACACAGCCGGTCAGCACACTAATTGCGTAACACACTATCAATCTCAATCTGAATAACTTTGACGGATATTGCTAATCCATTGCTCCATATGTTCGAAAAATGTGTCTGCTCAACAACGTAAATAACGCAATGGATGTTGTTGAACTGTCAAAATGAAACGTATTGCTACTGATTTTGTGTTACGCAATTACCCCGCTGTTTTGTAAAAATCAACTCGCTGTGAAAACTTTGGTTGTCATTCTATCTGACGCTTGGAATTGAAAAACTCATTTCACTTGACTTTTCACTGCCATCTCGATAAACAAGCCTAATTTCAAGTTTGCTAGATACTCACTTCAGTCCTCAGTTTCTTGACCTCACTAGAAAGCTCATCGCACTGTTGCGCGTACTGCCAGCGGGACGTCCGCTCACTCTCCACCACTTGAAGCAGGTGCAGCTGCTTCTGCTCCAACTCTTCCTTCTGCAGGAGGAGCTTGTTGAAACTGAGGACAAAAAGGTTGGTTGAGGTCTTTCACAAATCAAAGCAAATCAAAAATCATTTTAACAACCCGTCCGCCCGATCGGATTTTACCATCGGCAAAATGTCGAAATTTCATAGAAACTTTAATTCCCTATTTGACACCTTGAGAAACGAGGGCTTGTGGCTAAGTAATAACAGCCGCACGGGTCGATCGATCAGGTTAAGCTATGCTTGCCGCGGTTGGTCCGTGGATGGGACACGCCTTAGTTCTCATTACCCGACTGCGCCGGAAGGAGGGTTATGTTTTTCGAGAGTAAGTATGTATGTATGTATAATTGTTTGGTACGCTCTGCGGCCTGGACGGCTCGGAGGTGTCGTTAGATTCGTATTTACTGTGAGAGTGACACTGAGTATATCAAAATAAAAAAAAACAAAATGTCGGATTTTTGGCGCCATATTATGCCTTCAAAAATATTTTTTTTTTCTCAAAACTCTACTGCCTAAAAGTTTAAATTGTGAT
Organism: Amphipoea oculea; assembly: GCA_945859645.1. Taxonomy (NCBI): domain Eukaryota; kingdom Metazoa; phylum Arthropoda; class Insecta; order Lepidoptera; family Noctuidae; genus Amphipoea; species Amphipoea oculea. The sequence continues at coordinate 20,253,132 of OX243876.1, forward strand.
CTGAATTTTTGGGAGTCTCAAAAACTCCTATAATGAGTGCTGTTAAAAATAGATCGCTTCAGAGATTCCAAAATTATTGTGGATTTTCCTATAATAAGCTGAAATCAGCTTAATCAGCAACCAGATGCCGCTCAAAACGTATAGGTTCATATCAGTATTTTACCGCAGACTTTAAGCAGAAGCATAATCAGCCTGTACTGTTCCCACTGCTGGGACACAGGCTACCTCTCTTGTGAGAGGGAGCGGCCGTAAACCACCACGTGGGCCCAGTGCGGGTTGGTAGATGTCACATGTCTTCGAATTTTTGGTTCTAGGAAATGCCTTGTTTCCCCACGATGTTTTCCTTCACCGTTTTGGGGGCAGTGGTGATGAAATCAAAAATTTACACAAAGTAAAGCACCTGTCGAGGTTCGATCTTAAACCCACAACTTGTCTACAAGTCGCTGCCGTTCCCACTAGGCCACCACCGCTCAGACTTTAAATTCACATTATTCTGTTCAAAGCTTCTTTATCAGAATAAAGCCTACTGAAACAGAATACTCCCCTACATTTTTTAATTTACTTACAATTACATGGTCGTTTAATAATTCGAAACCGTCTCATCACGTTCGTAACATTAATACCGAGACCGCCGCCGGGGTCGCCGGGGGACGCCATGGCATTAATATACAGGACAATCACCACGACAATCTCGGTGACGGATAGCTTGTAACAGTGTGTATGACAAGAGCGTGACCGGCATCATTTTTTTTCGACTAAATTCTCGAAAAAATTATTTAGTGGAGCAAGTAGAGGAACTCATTCTTTAAAATGCATCGTGGCTAGAGTTTGTTCGTACCTACATGCATTAGGTTTTTAACCGACTTCAAAAAAGGAGGTTCTATATTCGACCCGTATGTATGTATGTATGTTTGTATGTCCGCGATTTTCTCAAAAAGTAATGAACCGATTTTGATAATTCTTTCATTAATGTGATCTACATACTTTTAGGAAGGTTTTAGTATATAATACATTAGGTAATTATTCTTATGTAGGTACGAAGTTATATGCATAAATGTACTGCCTGTCCGGCATTTCTATGCGAATTTTGATGATTCTTCTAGACGGTGTCTTCAATTCTTCAATGCACTAGTTTTAATTGAATTTGTGTGGGGTAGGTACAACTAAAAAGTGAAAAATATTTTTTTTTACAAAAAAGACAACCGACTTCAAAAAAAAAACACTGCAAAATGATAAATACCTTTAATTTCGGAAGTCGGTGTCAAAAAACGAAAATGCGGAACCAACGACACCGACTTCCGAAATTAAAGTTATTTATCATTTTGTTGTGTTTTTTTTTTTTTTTTAGAAAAAGCACTTTTACCGAAATATACCTATTCTCTAAGTCTGTCAACGAAGAAATATGAAAGTAGTTTGATACTTCGGAGTGAACCCTCCTCCCGATTAATTAACTTTTACGGACGGGCAAAAACAGATTGGGAGTAAGGACAGCATAAAAATCGTGTTGACATTCATTCTTAGTTCGGGCCCCAAACTAATCTTACGTTCGCTGGTGATGCGGTGTGGGATTTGACCGCAACTTCGGCCAAATCTACGGATTTTGTGCTAAGGGAGTTGAACTCCAGGTGCCTCTGTACTTGCATCCAAAAAGACCCAAAATATCGCGTGATCAGGCTGCAAAGTATATAAAAAACTAAAAGGCATTCATGGAAAAGTATAAAAAGTGATATATACAAATCAAACACGTCGATTATTGACCATTGTGCGGTTAAATTGAGTTGGTATCATGACTCGCCGAAAAAAAAGCAACATAAAAAAATTTATCGATTATTTGTTTTTGGATATGTTATAAAATTTACGGCAGTAGTATAATATAACGTGGTTAAAAGGAAAACTATGACAGCTAAGTAGGTTTTACAAGTAAACGAATACCTAGTAGTCGACCAACTTATATTTGCAGTTGGAATGTATGAGAGAACATGTTTTTCAACTACAATGTTAAGTTTGTTCTTGGGATAAATTCATTCCAACGGAACAACTACAACGGATAAATTCGTCCCCTACATTCACTGTACGTGGTCCGACACGCACTTGACCGTTTTTTTTAATTAATTTTGCTGCTTTCATTAAAGACACGCTTGTTTGCGTTCTTTTTACGCCTTTTACGTTTATGTCAAAAATTGTAAGTAGGTATATACTTCCGATAAAAGGAATTTGATCGAACCCATAGATGGTTCAGGCTTATCATGGTTTAATCCCTAGAAACTCCACGAGTTTCGAGTGTAAACTCACTGACTGCTAAGTATATGTCATTGTCTTCATAATCGTAACATAGTTCGGAAGAACAGGCTCGTGGCTAAATGATTATAATCTGTCAAATTTCTTCAATAGATTTTCAACTTCATCGCTAAAACATAAAGTTTAAAGTTGAGTGGGAAAATTTTGCAGTTTCGGGTAGCTTGTGTGTTGGCGTCCGTACTTGTACACTGTTAATATGTTAATCTTCATTAAAAATATTCTGATATTCTGCGCTGATTTCGGTGAAAACGAATTCGGATGAGGTTTAAATTTTTAAACAGTGTTGTGAAAAATGTAACTAAAATGTCGGGAATGCATAGTAGCTTTTTGTAATTGGATAATTAATCCATGCGCAGGAATTTGTAGTGAGAAATGAACAATGAGGTAGGGCTCCCCTTGTAATTAAATCCGAAATTCCGGATTGCGTCTATTGTACCAAGAGCTCTTTGTATAATTAAAATAACAAAGAATGAACTGCAAAGGGATCACGAAACGGACAGTAAGAAAATGTTTGAAAGTGGATTTTAATCCATTAGTGCATTATAAGTAGAATTTTAATAAGCGAATTTAATACAAAACTCAAAACGATAAAATTGAAAAACACGTGTTTTAAACAAAAGAGCACTCCTAGTATACTCAACGAACAACGCAAATTAAAATGAATAGGTTCATACTTTATTGATTGATTATACTAGGTATCTACTTGTACTAATTGCTTTTCTCTGCCTATAATGTTCCCACTGCTAGGACACGGGCCTCCTCTTTGTGAGAGGAGTGGGCCGTAATCCACCACGCGGGCCCAGTCCTGGTTGGCAGTTGAGAGGTCACATCTCTTCGAATTTATTTGTTCTAGGATATGCCGATTTCCTCATGATGTTGGTCTTCACCATTTTGAGAGCGGTGATGATGAAGATATTAAATCATCAATAAATAGTGCAAGCGTGCAAAGCCGCCACAAGTGTCGATAGAGGACAATTAGTTCCGCTATAATTAACATTCTGACTGATTTATATGCTTAGCATAAAGTATCTTCGATGAGTTTTTCCCGGTATTAAAGAAGAAGAATTACCATTTCAGACACCCCAATTACACCTAGATGAGCAGCCATTCGAAAACTCCGAGAAAATTATCCAACTGGAACATGATTTCTCCAAGGAGTTTAAAAAATAAACGACAGGCGCTCCGCGTAGCAATCATGCAGAAAGTCGGATGTTACACGGAAAAATGAGCTTTATTCCGTATCAAAGTCAAAGCATTTATTTCAATTAAAATAGGCACTTTTGAATTGTTAAGAAACATGAGTTTTAAAGGGTACCTTTGTCTTTACTTAATACGGTTACAGAACACGGTTTGAATATCTAAGCTGTCACCACAGATATATGTAGATTTACCTGGATCACCTACTTCGCGTGCCAAAAAACGCACCAGTTTATGATCGAAAATCATAAGCCGCCACTTTCGCGCTCAGTCCTGCGTACTGCTGGCTGGGTGACCGTGAGCGAGAGAGCGCGAGCTTGTGACGTCATAGTAGGTAGTCTTAAAGTGGCACGCTTAGTTTTCATACAGTTCGTGATACTTGCGTTATCTAGGTATATCTATATCTGGGTGTCACCAACTCCTTTTCAATAAAGAGAATGCCTATTGAGATAACGAAGCTGCTTGTTCTTCTGAACTCAATATCAATCTACCTGCCTTTTCCCAACTATGTTGGGGTCGACATCCATTCTAACCGGATGCAGGAGACTGCCTATCTGACCTTCGGAACCCCAGTTACTGGGTAACACGATGTAGACTTTTAGGCTTCTGATTACCCGTAACGACTGCCAAAGATCTATGAATGACAGCCGGGACCAACAGCTTAACGTGCTTTCCGAGTCACGGAGGGGTCTCGATAGGTTATCGGTCGTAACGCAAGTATCACGAACAGTGAAAACTAAGCGTCCCACTTTTTGACTACCTACTATGACGTCACAAGCTCGCGCTCTCTTGCTCACGCTCACCCAGCCAGCAGTACGCAGGACTGAGCGCGAAAGTGGCGGCTTATGATTTTCGATCGTAAACTGGTGCGATTTTTGGCACACGAAGTAGGTGCTCTTGCGTTATCCATCTGTGGTCGTTACCTATCCACGGACCGATCGCAGCAAGCGTAGCCTTCGATAGTAGCTTGATGTGCTGGCGTCTGTACAATCGGTGACAGCGATTGTATTTTATAACTTCACGTGAAATGTTTTAATAAACTTTTTTTAGGGTTGTGTATGTGTACACGAACGGTGAAAACGGGACCATATGGGCTATTACTAAGTTTACTTCTACTGTCTATCTTTCGGTCTTTCGGTCTGTCTTCTATCACAGGCCTGGGGCAGCATCTTATAAAACGTAATAGGTGGCCAGTTGAAACGTCCACAGAACGCGTTGTACTACGGCCTCTATTGTGAAAAAATTACAAACAATATTAATGTTTCCATCGGTGAAAAAAGAAAGCTAGAAAGGAAGAAAAATTATTTATTTGTCACAGAAAAACGTGCACATAAAAGAGATAATTTAGTTCTATAAATGTCTAATGGTAATAGTCGATTTCATACATTGTACTACAATTATGTTCGTAAAATCTGTGAAAAACCTTAGAGCTACTCAAAACAGAAGCTTAATGCGTGAGACCAACTCGCACTTACCCGGATTTTTAAAAATACTGATTAATGAAATATTTCCAGCGTAAAGTCTAAAAGCACAATCAGTAAAAGCAATCGTATCGAAAAATATACGTGAAATGCTTGTTGCACACTGCCAAACGCCGTGTGCCACGTTAATTGTTTACTACGTTTGAATTTTCACGTTTATGCTCTGCATTGTGGTTTAATAGATCATTAAAATTTTAATTGCAATTGAGTAATTAATATTGCGGTCATAATATTACTGTTCGTTTTTTAATGTTCACTTGAATATATTTTTAGCGATGCATTGTGTTGAGATGTTTGTTTTCCTGGTTTATAATTGCTGTGGTAAATTCTGGTTTATGTACGTTTTAATTAAAGAAACAATCGTAGGTGTGATGGGTAGTGTTTACTGGGATTTTCAGCCCCGTTTCCCGTTGGTTTTCGAAATCTGCCCCACCCTGGGCGCCAATCCTGCCCCACACTGGGCGCCAAACCACCCTCACACTGGGCGCGGAACCTGCCCCACATTGGGTGCCAAACCTATACTGTGCTAGGTGCCAAACCTGCCCTACACTGGACGTCAAACATGCCCCCCCCCCCCTCTGGGCGTCAAACCTGCCCCACACTGGGCGCCAAACTTGACCCAAGCTGGACGCCATTAAAATCAAAAGACCAGCGGGGCAATTGCGTAACACATTATCAATCGGAATCGGTTTCATTTTGACAGTTCAACAACATTCATTGCGTTATTTACGCTGTTGAGCAGATAAATTTTTCGAACTTATGAAACAATGGATTAGCAATTTGCTTCAAAATGATTCAGATTCCGATCGATTGTATGTTAAACAATTAGGGTGCGGACCGTTTATAACGAAATCTTTTCACAAATCTGGCTTAATTTATAACTGTGCTGTTCCCAAAATGCCAAAATACCTTCTTGCCTTGAACGTTGTAAACTCTACCCGAACATAACAACTAAATGACCTAAAAAGTAGATCTGATAACATACTTATTAGTAGACATCTATAATATCTAATAAGAGTTTGATCGGGCTAGGGGTGTCATAAATAACACCACTGCTTGACAAATTAACGTTATTATCATGACGTCAACACACGCTCCTAATAATATCAGCACCTAATTAGGTTACGCCCCATCACCCATCTATAAATTTTAAAATAAAATCTGTGTCCATGTTATCAGAAATGTCGAGGTGACCCTGACCCGGTTTCCATGGCAACCAATATCTCTTGTTACTACGCTTGCCCGCTTGTGAGATGATACGATATCGTATCCGATGATATTATTAACTTATGCTTGAACAGATCCAGGATATACGTAGATCTAGAACATGTTAGCTAGACTAGATTTTTATAGACACTCAACTGAAAGATTAGTAATTGCATGCTAGCTGCATTTGTGGGTGTGCTTAGTTGTTACATCTTTCACCGGTTTTTTCTGAGTACCTCTTAATACGCTTATAAAAAGTTCACAAAAATGACAATTTATTGGCTTCTTACATAACTCTCTTCTTGATTGGGCGATACCCTGTAATGGTGAGTGAGTATTTTAAGCCTCCATAATTGACGATACTCAAGTATGTATGGCGAATCCTATATCTTGCTAATGATTTAATATTTTTACCACATAGGTGAGCTATTGTCACATAGGTCGTGACAACACGAGATAACTAAAAGATGGATCACGAACACGAATTTGGGTTTTCAGAACTCAGTTCCAGACAGAAATTATGCATGCTTGGGGCATAGTTCGTTTGTACCTAATTGAAGTTGTGCAAGCTTAGTGCTAGTTAGCACTAAGCGTGGCTAGGTACTGCAAAGCTTGCAGTGCACAATGTAAATAGTATTTATCTAGTTACTATACGACTATAAGTTGCTGGTCATAAGAGGCTTTGGGCCTGACATTCCTACACGTGCATCGAATATTTAAAATTTATTTGCTTGGCAACACCAGGATAATATGGGTTAAGGACCCAATTATCATAAAACAGAGGTTTTAGAATAAGAAAAAAAAAATCAAAGAAAAAGTACATCACAGAGAGAAAAAAATACTAAAATATGGGAAATTGTACTAAAATGTTACTTATATCGATCACAATTCAGGAACACACCCATTATGGAATTTAGAATTTATAGGTACCAGATTATGAATTATTCATTACTTAATAATAAATTATTACAAAACGATCAATATTACATTACATTAGTACCTACAACAAAGCAATAGATTAGTAGATATTATTTTACCTGCATTAATAAAAATCAATTTGTATCACACGCCATTTGTTGCCCTGTAACAATTACCCAATTTTTGTTTGTTAATGTAATAAATAGGTTTTGTAATATCTGTTAAGGCCGTAATACATCCAATAGATTAACTAAATTAAAAACATGGACTATTCATAAAACTACTGAGCATGTTTTGTAAATTTACAAAACATATATTTAATTATTATTATTTTTTAATTCATTCATTTGTAACAAACAAATTTTAATCTGTGTAATACTTATTTTGCATTTACTTTTGATTTTTAGGAATAATATTTAACAATGTTGTTTACTCATTTTACATTACTATAACTTACTATTTTTCCCAAAAACAAAACAGTTTTTGTTTTTTATTTCTGTTGGTGATTTTTCTCTCCGCGCCCCGCAAAAGTAAGTATTGGGAAGAATCATGTTGTTGTATCTAATTTTAGATACAAGGACGCCGTTACTAGAAAAGTATCCCTGAATAGAACTTCATCACAATGAAACCTTGCTCATAACCACCCACATGTCGCGAAGAACTTTTTAAACGACCTCCACACAACCACAACCGCGAAGAAAACGGATCGAAAAACTGATACTAAAAATAGTTCTATATAATGTTAACAGTTTAAACCTATCTATCAATCGATCAGTGTTCAGTTACTGTTCGGTACAATTACCAACTACTAACAGTTATTTGTACCTAAAACCAACAGTTGGTTAACAAATCTAACGATTAGCTAGATATCTGACAATAAACTCTAATTATTGCTATTTCGTAAACTGACATTTGTCATACAAAATCAGTGACCACTGACTGGCAACCCATGGAAAATAAGACTAGAATTTGTTTGTTCTGTAATATCGGCAAAATACCTATGAAAATGTTAACAGCGGCATTGTTCCTCTTTGTGTTGCTGGCACGACTTTTCTCAGATTTTTTTGGACTAAAGCTTCGCCACTTCCACGGAATCGCCGCACGCTGGTGGCAGCGCAGAGGTCACTTTGACTGCAAGTTTTGGTATACAGAGGGCAGGATTTGCGGCATAGCTCCACTATTGGATAAAATATAATTAGTTCTAGGATGTATGCTACTCTTGTTGTTTGCCTGTTTACTTTTATATTGTAACGTCAGATGGCGCCACTTTGTATGCGGCTGTCGCCTGTCATGTCTTTTGTAAAACTTTCTGTGCAATGGGTGTACTAGCTAATAAAAACGTTTATTAAGTTCAAACTGAAAGAAGCCTTGTTTATTAACCTAATCTCAATAATCCACACACCCCGCTGCCGTTCCGTTGCGCAGGATTGAATAAATAAAACCATTTTAACGAGTATCCCAAAACGAAATGCATGGGAATGGGAATGGCCACGAAGTGAAGAAAGGCTGGTAAAAATACGTTACTATTAATACTCCACATAGTCTCTCCAATATTTCATTCACAGGCAGCAATAGACCATGTCAGTATTTTATCCAACTGGATCAAGACAAGATGACACATCAACTATTCATCTTTTATCCACAAAAGCAATAGATTCAGAAGGCCTTTGACTCCTGAGCGAGTTCCAAGATGGCGGCGGTCCTAGAATCGCCGAAACTTACGGCACACGGCTGAATTATTCAGTAGCTTTTATTATTAAAGTTACGCAGTATTATTTAGCCACGAGCTGTGCGAGTCGATGATAAAATTAAAATTTTATGAAAAGGCCACACGGGTAAATAAGCTTGTTCAAACTTGGTGAGAGCTTTCGTATTATTGAGGTAACAGTTGGAAGGGCTGGTAGAGATGTAATATTGTTTTTTAACATATAACGGATTGGTACTTTTCTGCAAAGATGTTTTAAAAATAAAAATAAAGTTATTTATTCAAATTAGGTTGAGAATCAGCACTTTTCTAACGTCAAAATTACATAAGACAGTCCCCCAAAACGCCCGTCCTTCACCACTTCCTAGTGCTTTCGCTGGGGAGAAGTGGTGCAACAAACTCGATATCCCCAGCAGCAGATTCAGTCTTCATGCATGTACGTTACTTCTTATTCTTCTGTCGTCATCGAAATCACGGAAGAATAGAAGGTACCTAACTACTAACTAACAATATTTATCTAATGGTGGTCCAAGAGCGTTTATTTTATTTTATTTGGGAAACAAACAGATGCAATAACAAACATAAGTTCATGTTCCCAAATTCGAAAAAAAAGTTACAACCTAGGTAATCTAAGATTCAACTTTGATTCCAGGAATTTAAACTTTTCAGGACAATTTGTATCGAAGCTTTATAGAATTTTAAGCTGAAGCTTATAAAATCCAACACCCTGTACTTCGCGTTTGTTTAGACCACGTAACTCTATCTAAATAGTAGACGTAGGCACACTATAGCTCGCCGTCCGGTAAGGACCAGGCCCGGGTCGGCGGCGCGTTGTGTTCACGCGCGCCTCAAAGAGATGTCAGCACTAACTGACGGGGTCTACCAGGACCGATATCTGCCGGGGTCGCGGGTTGTTCGAAAGAGATACCATGGCCCCTGGCACAGGCAACTCCGCCCAGAGCGGGAGAAGTTATTTGATAATTTCCCACCCAAAAAAAAAGGCATACTATAAAACACTACTATCACAAGCATTGTGGCTTCAGAAAACCAAAAATTCGAAGACATGTGACATCTACAACCCCGCGTGGTGGATTACGGCCCGTTCCCTCTCATAGAGAGAAGGCCTGTGTCCCAGCAATGGGAACATTATAGGCTGATTATGCTTCAACTTTGTTCCAAAATTGTTTGGTAGTGAGATTGAACTCCAGTGACAGACTATACCTAAGCTCAAACAGATGCATCTAGAAAGTGCATACCAAAGAAAAGCAATAACAAACTGGCTTATAATCAGAATACACAATATTTTATCTGTAAATACCTAAAATGAGAGTGGATATGGCATTATATTATGCCCACCCTCATTTCACGCTTTACGTAACACAGAAAGTAAATGCACATATCCCCCACACGGACGCACAAAATCAATAACTAATTAATTTCAAATTTGGCGGAACGAGTGCCCGGAGACAAACGGATCCCTGCCTCACGCCTCATGCCTGTAACTGGGTCCTATAGGTCAAGGGCGGCTATGTAGGACGTGTCCTCCACAACTGTCTTATAACTTTGATGTTTTCTGATTTCTGCGAATTGATTTAATTATTTTTATTGACCCATTTACGGAGTTTAACCTTTACTTTAGATTACAAAACAGCCATAGCTTTATATGGGTTTCATTGTAAAATAGCGTGAAATCGGGGTTTAAACGCAAGTGGTCCGAAAAAGGCCTTTTAGATGCTCGCCAGGTGCGGGCTTAACAAAACTAATTAATCAAAAAATTGTATATGTAAAAGTGGCTTCTTCCCAAGGCATCGAAAACAGGATAAAAAAAAACCATAGGTTATCAGAGGCCCTAGAATGGACGCGTGAGTAAACGCTACGTGAATTCGAACGCTTTTCAAATAAAAATAAAATCCTATGGAATTTTAGTTTCATTTTTGCGACAAGCACCCATAGATGTGAATAAAGTCTACAAACTAAGAAAATATGAGTATTTTCAATTTTTAAACGTTTGAATTTACGTTACGTTCACCTCACAGAGAAACTGGGTAAACTAAATACTAATGGATGATCCTCGAAACAGGGTTTAAACAGCCTGCAAATAATCCTCTGATTCTGAGCATCATTAAATCCCTAAACGGAATAAAAGCTAAAATAATCTGTGAAACAAGGAAAAGCTACAATAATTAGGGAAATATGAAGAGGTGTATGTAATATGAGGTTCTTATAGAATGATTACCCTTAGTTATATTGTAATAGGTTATTTAATATTCTTGTACGCCTTTGCCTCACTAAAGGCGTATATAAACTTATGTAAAGGTATTGGTAGTAGGTAAGGCGGATTGGTTATGTATCGCAATTTGTAATGCAGTTTGCATAACATAACGCTGTCGTGTTTCAACGGTGTGATTGCAGTAGCAACAGAAGCAACAGACAACTGTTGAATACTGTACGTTTTCGTCTAAATATTGCTGCATTATCGTATAAAGCGGGGTTTACATTATGAAAATAGTGTCGTGAAATGGACTGTTTTGTTTCGGGCTATAGGTAGCTAACACCTGAGGGGCAATTCTCATAATTTTAAGAACATTCACAGTCTGATCCCAGTCTCAATCTGTCAAAAATACCTCTAATTTCCCTACATTTTGACAAGTTTTTGACAATTTTATTTGTCGCAAGAGATGAGACTGCGACTAAATCTTGAACGTTTTAAATTACGAGAATTGGCCTTCAGGTTTTTGAAAAGATGTTCCCGAACTTACATAATATAGAAATTGTCTAGATGTTTAAGACCGTAATTATTAGTGTTTAAGTAAATTATAACATAATAAATTAACGAACTGTGTCACTATTCTTAAAACTTATGTTAAACAGTGCTAAGAAATCAGTTGTCCTATAGTAGGTAATTATAAGATCTCATGCCATCAGTAATGCCAGTTTATCCTAGGCATCATACTTTGTAATTTTACTTATTTTATTTTTCAATATTTGTATTTGTTTATATAGAGAAATAATAACTATTAGATCAGCAGTTGGCTGATCTAATCGGAGCATTTAACATGAGATGTTAGTTGAATTTATATCAGACTAGCTGCACCCCGCGGTTTCACCCGTATAAGTGTCGATCCCGTGGAAATATCGGGATAAAAACTATCCTATGTCCTTCCCCGGGACTCAGACTATCTTTATACCAAATTTCATCTAAATCGGTTCAGTGGTTTAGTCGTGAAAAGGTAAAATACAAACAGACAGACAGAGTTACTTTCGAATATTTTCAAAAACCGGTTGTTAGTTAGCTATAGCCCGAAACAAAACAGTCCAGCTACTGTTTCACGACACTGGTTTCATTATGTAAACCCAGCTTTACATTTTGGTTCTACAGTCCTTTGACAAGTATTTAACCTCTGACAACAACCCAAACGGCAACCTACCAGCAATCTTATGAGAATGAGCAAAAAGATCATTTTTATTTTGACACTAATGCAAAATAACTGTGAAAAGACCATGATTTTCAGCTAAGATGGCATGGTTATTCTCAAAAACCGTTGCTTAAACGGTTTCGAAGATTATTTAATGATACAGGCAGATTCAGAGCTAACAAAACCAACTTTTATTAGCTTAAAATAACGATACTTTCAGTCCTACTGCAGCGCAAAGGCCTTTTCTCTTACACAGAAGTATAAGAGGGGCCCATGGCTAAACAATAACAGCCGCACAGGTCGATCGATCAGGTTAAGCTACACTTGCCGCGGTTGGTCTGTGGATGGGTGACCATCTTTACATACCGAGATCCCTCCATGGCTCGAGAAGCACGTTAATCCGTTGCATTGGTCCTGGTTATCATTCGTGGATCTTTGACAGTCGTTACGGGTAGTCAGAAACCCGAAATTCTGATAACCAGTCTTATCAAGGGGTATCGTATTTACCCAGTAACTGGGTTGTGGAGGTCAGATAGCAGTCACTCCATGTAAAATACTGGTATTCAGCTGCATTCGGTTAGACTGGAAGCTGACCCCAAGATATGGAAAAGGCTAGGCAGGTGATGATTAAGTATAAGTCCAAGTTTCCTCACGATGTTTTCCTTCACCGATATCAGTAATATCCAAGATAAACGCAGAAAGTACATATAAATTGAAAAAATCACAACGGTGCTTGCCCAGATTTGAACCTACACCCTCATGCACAAAAGGAGGACTACATGACCTAAAGCGCGGTCACTGTCGGACTGCACAGAAAAGAAAGAGAAGCACGATGACACAACCCTGGTAAAATATGAAGCAATTATCTATTATTATACGAAAAATCTATTGTTTGGACTAAAAAATTAAAACACTAGAGTTTTAGTATGTTGCTTGTAGAATAATCTGACAAAAAATCATAACGATTGTATGTATATTAGTATGGTTTTTATCGTAAAAAGAAAGTTTTTAGAGGTATCTTCATGATTATTTTCTATCATACCAAATAAGTTGTATTGTTTTCAGCACACTTTCTATCTAGCATATAATATCCTGAAGAATATCATATATTTTTTAGGTTTTGTTTACTGTAGTCGATCATATACTTTTATTGTTTCTAAAACTTGCGTTTTTTTGCGTTTATTTCCTGTAAGCCTCTTAACCACTGGGCCATCACTACTTACGGGAATTTATTTATTTGCTTTCGCTTCTCTCTTGTGGGGTAGCAAAAGCAATTTCCCTCGCATGAGCACTATCTCCGGCCGCTTTACATCCCCTTTTGTTTACACCTGTCCACACACCCAGGTTCTGTCTACTCGGTAACTATTTGCAGTTTAACCTCTCTGCTCGACAAAATTTTGACATTTGACACACCAGCTGACTCGACGGGGTGTTGCGAATTACGTCATGATAATCAGAAATTTACTTTAACTTTCAGCATTCGAATTTATTAAGAAAACTGTGTTACCGCGCCTATTTTGTAAAATAAGTTTGTGGCAAATGTCTCTAACTATATGCTGAGGTCGGTAAAACCGCGTCATTCTACTGTGAAAGTTTTATAAAATAGATATTACTACACCTATCCAAAAGGTAGACACCTCAAAATCGCTGAAAATATGTACATAAACCATGTAATCTCTTGATGAAAATATGCAAAAGGAAAAAATAAAGATATTGTCATTCTCTCTGCATTCTTACTTTTACCATTTTTCATACATAAACTACATAAAAAACATCATCAAATCTTGATAAAAATTACTAAAAATTGTGTTGCGACGTGACACCTCTTAGTGCTGACAATCCACCCAATTTTCTTATTCCGATTCAAAAATGTCATAAAGCCTAATCGATAATCGGTATTTAAAAAAAAATAAAAAAATTGTAGAGACTGAATAAAAACTCTTTGGTATATTTTATCATGAATTAATAATTTTTTGAAATATAATCATTTTAATAAGTACAAACACGTACAGTGTGGATAGGGGTGTAACTTTTTATGGTTCCCTACGTCCGAATGAAGAAACGGAACCCTTACACCCTCACTCGTGTGTCTGTCTATAGGTTTGTTACAATCGATTTGTTTCGAATCTACTGGACCGATTAAGTTGAAATTTGGTACACATATAAATTTCTGTGACTCAAATACGGACGTGTAACATGAATAAATTAATTATGAATATGGGGTCACTTTTTGGGGTCACATTAGATTTAAAAAATACCATTTTGTTTTTTTTTCTATTTTGATATGCCCAGTGTTACTCTCACAGTAAATACGAATCTAACGACACCTCTCAAGCTAAATTCCATCGAGCCGTTCAGGCCGCAGAGCGTGCCAAACAATTATACATACTTACATACTCTTGAAAAACATAACCCTCCTTCTGGTGCAGTCGGGTAAATAGTAGATTGTTATACAAGGGTCGAAAGGAATCTATTCCCATACGAGGTATTTAGACTATAGTCCGAGTAGGAATTGATGACTTTCACCCGTGTTAAACACTCTACTTTTCATTTCGAATACAAGGAAAGTAAAAAATAGTGTTTTTTCTAAAATATTTATTGATAAGAATAACATGAATAATAGGTACCTATTTAAAATTAATTGAAATATTAGAACAATTTGTGTACTATTTTAAATATGGAACACACCGCGTCACTGCCGCGGGCCGTCCCGCTTGATAGGTATTTTTTTCACACTGGCTGTTTATACACTCACAAGATCGCAACATTTTTCTTAATTATGTAAAAATTTCGTAGCTGACTACTTCCAACCAATTTAGTTCTATTTTTTAATTCATTCCCGACCTAGAGAGGGAAGCAATTACTATGAGTCTTTCCCGCCTTAAGGTGGGAAGCAACGTCTTCCACCCGCTATTCGGATCAAACAAATACTACTTTCCGAGTATAAGAAATGAAAAAGCTTTGCTTACTGTAAGTACCGTGTGATATATCAAATGAAAGGGTTTGTCGTGAGGGTCACAAACATATTTTTTAATAACTAAAAAAAAGTTATTTAGAAACAATATATCTGCAACCACAGCCTAAAATAAAAAATAAAAACTACAAAATATAGTTCTGTGATTATTCTAGATTCCAAGAGATCCTATCAGACGTCTGGTCTTCAAATAATATAGCAAATCTCTCATTCTAGGTATACTGCGTACATACTTACATTTGGTCACAGTAAAAATATGTTCGGGACGTTATATTTAATTTAAAGTTGGTATTTTTAAATGTTATGCTTAAAAACACTTGTTATAAGAAGTCGGTTAAAAATAAGATTTTTGGCATTTTCAATCTCAATAGTAAGAAATGCTCAAGATGTTATTCCCCATAAGAAAACAGTAGGACTTTTCTTTTCTGGCTGGCACTTTAATTTTTGAGTAGGTACCTTATGAATGATGGGTTTATGAAAAACAAACTTATTTTTGCAGTCGATCAAATTAATGATGATGTACATTGTGCATGCGTGAATATTCAACCCTAACGGAACCTCTCACTGTGCGTGGTCCGACATAAACATGGAAAGATTTTTTTTTAATTTCGTTGGGAAACTACCACAAAAACAAACAATTACCTTTACTCAAGTAAACTAATAGAAACAAAAACTACCAAGCTCATAAAACTAACAACACATATTAAAATGTAAAGTGATTGCGGAATACGCAATTTATACAATTTATTTATCATCATTCCCAAACTTCTGCTCAGCCTACCTAAAAAATGTATACTGGGCATTCTGTAGCAAACTATTAGAAAAGTGTCAAAAATAAATACTTAATTGTAAAATACATAAAAATAATTTTATACGGCGAGCGCATTCGAAGATAAATTCAAATATAGAAACAAATTCGGCGCGAAATTCAATAAATGACTATGGTCTAAGGTCCTCAGTGTTATTGACTCAGTTCAATTGAATGTCCAAAAAACTATTAAAATTACATTAGTAAAGCATAAGTCATTATTATAAACAATGCTTATTGTATTTAATGCTTAAAATAATTTTATTTCAATTTCTGAGTATCGATTTCCGATATTCGACATATTAATTATCCGAGTCAATCGAAATTAAAAAAAAAATCGTTTTGCATAATCGCTATCGCACATCATTACGATAAAAAAAACAATCATGGACGGCGATTTTGAACACAAATTGAGTAGTGGTAATGAATAATACGTGTTATTCGACCTGTGTTTCAATATTACGTTAAGATTTGGGCATTTTCGTGTTGTTAATAACATTTACAATAATATTTGTCACATTTTAAATCTTATCTACTTGTGTGTGTGTGATATTTGTGAAAAGCAAAAATGTAAACACGCACCATTGGCGCGAAACTTCGACATTAGATATCAAGAAACTTCATTACCACTACTTATTTTAACTTGAACAACGGATGAATTCGTCAAATAATTAAATTATGTATTATTCACTGCCCCTGTGGTGGAGTTTGGATGTTCGAAATCCCCAATTTTTATGTTTTTTAGCCTCGACCACCACTGTCAACAAAATGGCGATTATTGCATTTACAGACTTGAATTTTATAAAGGTAAAGTAATAAGCTTGCGCGCTAAATATGAAATATTTAATGGCGTTAACATATGAGTTTTTTATCCAACTCTCTTAATTAACGCACATTCATAAGATTTGATGGGTAGCCTAATAAATATTTACATAATCAATGTAGGGTGTCGTATGTCGTAATTCTTGGGTCCTAAAGGGGTCATTACCGAGCCGGCGGAGGTTTGTGTGTTCGGGTCCTAAAGGGGGCGCTACCGAACTATACGGTTAATCGGATGTCAAACATTCACACTTCACCGGTTACCGTCCTTTTACCTGGAACCGTTAGTATGGAAACACTAGTCAACTGGTGTAGGTACTGTGTGAAAAAGGTACATAAGCCCGCCGCTTTACCGGCACAGTTTACTCTCCAAGTACGCAGCTAACCTACCTACGAGTATGCAACATTATATATTTACTCTGAAAACTATGACTACTCTGTGAAGCGCTTCACAAAAGCTACGAGCAGCCTCTGTTTTGTTTTATTACTCTGAATTATTTGTATAGGATGCAAATTGTTGTTGTTTTTTTTTTCTATCTGCGCAAGTGTTTTATAAAACGGTATCTAATCCGTTTATTGGTTACAAAAAAGACTGCACAAACAATGTTTTTTGAGGAATCAATGAACTAAAAGTTTTTCGACGAAATAATAGGCTGGTACTTACTTATTATTATGAACAGTAATTTGGGAATACTAATTTCCCCTATGTCATCATCAAGCAGCAGTGGGCAGGGCACATTGCTCGCAGAACAGATGGCCGATGGAGCCGAAAGGTTCTGGAGTGGCGACCGCGTACCGGAAGATGTAGCGTTGGAAGGCCTCCCACAAGGTGGACCGACGACCTTGTGAACGCCGCAGGAACTCTTTGGATGCGAGAAACACAAAACCGGTCGAAGTGGAGGTGCTTGGGGGAGGCCTATGTCCAGCAGTGGACGTCTTTCCCACATGTACTCGACAATTTTCAATGCACAACATCATTGACATAGAGGCGATTCCTTGTGTCTCATCATGTTCTACTTAATTATCTCTTTGTCTTTTATATCCCATGAAAAAGATCAAGGCCTCTAATTCTCTATGACCACTAAACGGTTCCTTACTTCGAAACCACGTCAATTCCTTAGTTAATCATGACATCAGAGGGGCAATTCTCGTAATTTTCAGAACGTTCACAGTCTGATCTATGTCTCAGTCTGTCAAAAAATACCTCTAATTTTCCTACATTTTGACAAGTTTTTGACATTTGTTTGTCGCCGAGATGAGACTGCGACTAGATTTTGAACGTTTTAAATTAAGAGAATTGGCCTTCTGTTAACGTGACAATCTATGACACAATGGCGTAACTTGAACTGTCAAAATAAGTACCTACATGTTGTCCGTACGGTTGACATTTCGATTCTTTGCCGTTAACAAGACACGATATTGACGTGGTTTGCACGTGGTAAGATTTCGAGGGGAATAATACAGAATGGGGTCAAGTATTAGCTTCTTTTCTTACCCCTCTGTCAGTTTCTACACATTAAGTATAGCATAATCAGCCTATAATGTTCCCACTGCTGGGACACAGGCCTCCTCTCTGTAAGATTGAGTAGGCTATAATAGATAGATAGATAGATAAACCATTTATTTGGCGCACACAAAAGACAGCACAACACACAAAAGTACAACATTAGATAATAACCAATTACCCACATGAACATAATAGGTATAAAAACAAGGTGCCGAAATAAAAACAAAAAAAGGAAAAACATACATATCTAAATAAAAGTAGTAACACTATTAGTCTATGACGAATACTTAAAACAAAATTAACAACGAAACATACACAGTGCGGTGTGCGTCTCAAGGTTGCACCAAATGGGAGTCCAGCTCAGCATGTGTCAGGCAAATGTACCTGACGCTGATATAATAATAATAATAATAATAATAATAATAAGCCCCCTAAACAACCACACGTCCTGATTGACCATCTAATCACGTGGGGGGCGGACACACGAATGAGAAATTACTGGCGTGGCTAACGTGGCTCTGGAAACCCATTCAAAATGGAGACACGATCGAAAAGTAAACGTATAGGGCCGCTGCCCGGGGGCGATCGCCGGGGCACACCTGGAGCTGACGCTGGGTGTCTCAGCATGCGAACCGTCAGCGGTGAGGAGTTGAACAGGCGGGCTCCCACCGACAAAGATACTACAGCCGAAATCATTGACGGTGGTGACAGACTGACGGACAGGACAAACACCCCTGTAGAACCGTATAGTCCAAGCACAGTATCTTACACACCATCTAAACCATCATCACCATCTATACCATCGTCACCCATACTATCATCACCTCCCATTACTAGTTTAAATTCAATTCCACCCACTCCGACCTTGAATGTTGCGCGGGAGGCTAGTTCCTTTTTACCCGCGTCCACCAAGGCTGGAAAAGCAAGAGTTCGCATGAGATGGAGCAAAGAAGTTAACCAATTTATCATGCGAACTTACTTTTATATTACTAAATTAGAGACCGACATGACCACCTACAGACAACAATTGCATGAACTTTTTACACGACAATATCCTGAAATAACCGTTTCAGAACAAAGAATTTCAGATCAGAGAAGAGCTATAGTTAGGAATAAACTCTTATCACAAGTCGAATTAGATCAGTTAAAAGAAGAAGTACGCACACAATTACAACAAGAATCAGAAAACTATGCAGACACTAACACTGCCATACTAACACAAAACACAAACATAAATATTATGCTAGAACTACCACAACCGCTCACTCAATTACATCCTAATAGTCAATCTCTAACATACAACCAATCGCAAGCTTACACGCAAACAGCACATACATCTACACAGACCGAATCCTTAACACTAACGCTCGAAAATGATATCGAGACCTTTGTAGACGCAGATCAAAATTTAGCCACAGATACCTATATTCAAGAAATACAGGATAAATTTAGAACAACAATAGCACAATACTCCGGGATGGATCCAGTAGTTCGACCAAAACTACCTAAACTTAAATACACTCGTAACCTGTTCCGTTTAGTTAATTTATTTAATGAAAATATACTCGTACAATTTATATCTGATGACGCACAACTTATAGACATACATTTACTTATATATTGCACAGCGGTAGTTATATCGGAAGAACTCAACTTTAAAATCACAGACCACACAGTAACAACAAGAACAAATCGTATTGTCAAACCAGCATGGCAGCAGAGGCTAGAAAAAGACATTGAAAAATTAAGAGCAGACTGTGGTAGACTCACACAATATATCAACGGGATCAGATCAAATAAAGTAGTTAAGAAAGTTGAAACAATATTTAAAAATTATTCTAATCACACTAGACACGAAAGTAACAATAGGAAACCTGAGGAGTTTTTGGATACATTAAAACAAAAACTAGCTCTTAAAGTTCATAGGCTTAGGAGATATAAGAAGGCACAACAGCGCAAAAATGATAATGCAACATTTGCAATGAATGAAAAAGCATTTTACAGAAACATACAGAAAACACACAGTGACACTACAATAGACGACAACACAGACGCACCATCAAAAGAACAATTAGAAGCATATTGGTCTAGCATTTGGGAAGAGCAAGTACAACACAACGACAAAGCATCTTGGATAGCGGAAGAAGAGGCAAAATGGAGAGCTATTGATGAAATGGAATTCGCAGAGGTAGCAGAGTCCGACATTACACACATAACAGCTAGATTACACAACTGGAAATCACCAGGTGTAGACAAAATACATAATTTCTGGTACAAAAAGTTAACTTCATTACACAAATCTATAGCAAAAAATTTAACAGATATCATATTAGGTCAGCAGAACACACCCGAATTTCTCGCAACAGGAGTTACCTACATGCTTCCTAAAACTAAAAGCTCATCTCAGCCTTCCCAATACAGACCAATTACATGCTTACCCACAATATATAAAATACTAACATCAGCAATCACAAAAAAAATTAGCTCTCACATTGAAAATTACAACATAATTGCAGAGGAACAGAAGGGATGCAGGCAGGGCCACATGGGATGCAAGGAACAGCTGATTATAGATTCCACTATTCATAAACACGCCACCTCAAAAAACAGAAATCTTCATTGCACCTATATTGATTACAAAAAAGCTTTTGATAGTGTTCCTCATTCTTGGTTAATACAAATATTAGAGATCTATAGAATAAACCCAAAAATAATTAATTTCATGCGCCATATAATGCTACAGTGGAAAACAACTCTCCAAATAAATAGCAACCACAGTACTGTCACAACGCGACAGATATCTATCAAAAAAGGTATCTACCAAGGTGACTCCCTGAGCCCCCTGTGGTTCTGTCTCGCCCTAAATCCTCTGTCTCATTTACTGCAGGCCTGTAGGGCAGGATATTGCCTCAAACACACTACAGAGGAAACAACAATATCACATCTTATTTATATGGACGACATTAAATTGTACGGCAAAACAGAAAAAGATATGAAAAAATTGGTAGGAATTACAGCAGAGTTCAGTAAGGATATTAACATGCAATTTGGCTTAGACAAATGTAAAACACTTCACATTATAAGAGGCAAGGTGCGGCCCGGCGACTATGCGGTGAATGACACGGACACTATAACAGCGATGGAACCGTCTGATTTGTATAAATATTTAGGGTACACGCAGCTAAAGGGACTCGATCACGTAAGAATTAAAAATACACTAACTACAGAGTACAAGAGAAGACTTAACGCGGTTTGTAAGACCCAACTTTCAGGTAAACATCTCATTAAAGCCCTTAATACCTATGCCATCCCCGTATTAACGTACTCATTCGGAGTTATAAAATGGACCAAAACAGACACAGAAATGTTAGAGCGCACTACACGAACAGCACTTACAAAACACAACAACTTACACCCTAAATCTGCTATAGAAAGATTAACCATCAAACGGCAAAATGGAGGGAGGGGCCTAATCGACATCCAGCACCTTTGCAGGAAACAAGTTAGTCGACTAAAAACATTCTTTCACACAAAATCGCGCACCAGTAATATACATAAAGCCATAGTGATAAATGATCTCAACTACACTCCACTTAACTTAAACGACCAGATAGAAACACAAAACACTACCAATGATGACCCGCAGAAACAAAAAATTGAAGAATGGAAGAAGAAAGTACTTCACGGCCGGCACCCTCATGACCTAGAGCAGTCCCACATAAACCAATTAGCATCAAATAAGTGGCTAAAAATAGGAAATTTGTTCCCTGAAACAGAAGGCTTTATAATAGCTATACAAGATCAAATCATCAACACCAAAAACTACAGGAAATTTATTATTAAAGACCCTACCATCACAAATGATAAATGCCGCAAATGCCACATTCAATCAGAAACCATACAACACATAACAGGAGCATGCACAACCCTCACACAGACAGACTACACTCACAGACACAACCAGGTCGCAAACATCATTCACCAAAAACTCGCTCTCAAACACAGTCTCATACATAACTCTAGCACTCATTACTACAAGTACACACCACAAACTATACTAGAAAATGATACGCACAAAATGTACTACGATCGCGCCATACTCACAGATAGGACTATCCACTACAATAGACCAGATATAATCCTGCAGGATAAAATAAGAAAAATCACATACCTCATAGACATTGCAGTTCCCAATACTCATAACCTACAAAAAACGATATCTGAAAAAATAAGTAAATATGCTGAACTTAAAGAAGAAGTCACAAGAATCTGGAGACAAGAAAAAGTGTACGTTATCCCTATAGTTCTCTCCACGACAGGTGTTATTCCCAACCATCTTCTCCGTAGCCTAAAACTAATAGACTTAGAAGAATCCGTCTATATCAACCTACAGAAAGCTGCCATCTTAAACACCTGCAGAATAGTTAGGAAATTCATGCAGTTGGAGGAAGAAAACACACCCTAATACACACCACACGCTGCATTTACCTGGCTTTGGCCCGTAAATGTAGCTTAAACCAGCCTAAAAGCTGAGAAAAAAGAAAGCACTCTAAATAATAATAATAATAATATTCCACAACTATCACACAACGCCATCTAGTCCCAAGCTAAGCAGAGCTTGTGTTATGGGTACTAGACAACTGATAAACATACTTATATATTTCTAAATACATACATATTATAGATATTCTGCTGGATCCCTGCAGTGGCATACGGACGTTGAGCAGACGAGATAAATTGGTGTTGTGACAGGTTATAATCCACCACGCGGGCCCAGTGCGGGTTACAGGTCTTAGAATTTTTGGTTCTAGGACATGGCCGGTTTCCTCACGATGTATTCTACAACAC
This sequence comes from Amphipoea oculea, assembly GCA_945859645.1. NCBI lineage: Eukaryota > Metazoa > Arthropoda > Insecta > Lepidoptera > Noctuidae > Amphipoea > Amphipoea oculea. The sequence continues at coordinate 20,276,309 of OX243876.1, forward strand.
TACACATTATAATCAGCATTTCCTTGCTCTTCTCACTTGCGACATTGATTAAATTAACGTCCAAACCATGTCCAGGTAGTGTTTAGCTAACCTAATATAACCAGTAACCACATTGTTTCCGTTCTATCTAACACCTTGTCTCCCTGCGGTTAACCAGCATACGTAATATTCAGGCATCAACCGCTGTCGAGCACAAACACATAACATTAAGCTACTGTTACTTTAGTGTAGCGAGTTAGTAGATATAAATTACTGCATTTAAGTAAGCTTGCCTGCCTGTTAAGGTTCGCCCACTATTTCGTTCTTGCCTGCATAGTGCGGGAATCTCAGCAAAACGCACAACATGGAAAAAAAATTGTTTCATTGCCTCATTGGTAATAATTATGAAGACCATGCCTCAGAAAGCACGTTGAGCCGTTGGTCCCGGCTGTCTTTCATGGATCTTTGGCAGTCGTTACGTGTTCTCAGAAGCCCGAAAATCTGACAACCAGGCTTACCAAGGGGTATCGTATTTCCCAGTTAGTGAGTTGTGGAGGTCAGATAGGCAGTCGCTCCATGTAAAATACTGGTACCTACCTATTCAGCTGCATCCGGTTAGACTGGACGCCGACTCCAGCATAGTTGGAAAAAGGCTAGGTAGATGATGATGTTTTTTATCGGAATGCGCGGCTGCAAAGACAAGCTTATATTTTCACTAACTCCATCAGGCTGTTTAAAATATTGTTTTGGACCTTTTAGTTGCAGTCGGGTTTTTTGAGCAAAGAAATTGATGAAACTATTATGCAGTCTTACCCGCTTACTAATAAACGTTGTATAGCGTCTGTATAGTTACACAACGCTTTGTCTTCTTCTTTCGAAAGTCAAATTACTGACGACTGACAGAGAGAAATCGGTGTGTTCTTTTTCTTTCTTTAATTCACCTGATATAGGTAATACTTTTATTAGTAAGGGGATTGGATATTGTTTTGTGTATTAGCACTGTCAGACCAAGTGACAAATTAAATATTTCGGGGGGACAAAAACACATCGGGATTAGAGACAACTTTCAAATGGTGTCATCATTCATTGTTAGTTCTGGGCCCCAATTCTGTATCGGAATCCTCGAAATCTTACCACGTGAAAACCACGTCAACATCGTGGCAACGAATCGAAATGTCAAACGTGCGGACAACATGAATTTTGACAGTTCATACCACGCCATTGTGTCATAGAAGATACGTTAATAGCAGATGTCGTGATTAACTAAAGAATTGACTTGGTTTAGAAGTAAGGGATCGTTAATTGCTCATAGTGAATTCGGGCGCTGGTCCCGCGCTAATCTTATTTTCGTAAGTAATACCACAGTATAATATAGTAATACGGACTAATGCGGAGTAGGGAACGTCCGCAACCTTGACCGAAACTACGGATTTAATTATATGATGTATTTAGTTATAATTATGATGTATTTACACTCAAATTCCGTCCTCTTAAATACGGGTCTGTCCCACTAGTCCCATTGGCCCAGTCTCATAATGGGACAAGTGGGCCGAAAGTACTTCGTTCCATCGAAAAGAACCCTACTCCCGGTTTAATTAACTTCGGCGGACGGGCAAAAGAACATAGAGAGTAAGGACAACTCTCAAACATGTTGACCGTGTTGTCATTCATTCTTAGTTCTTCTAGTTCAACTGTTTGACGTTCGTACGCCGGTCAACATGACGTCATGTATGTCTCGACTGGTCCCGACCACTCTTTGCATGTCGCATGTAAACTAAGGCATGTCGCGTGTCTTTCCTGCGAGGAATGCTCGAATCGACATGGCGAGAATAGATCGGCTTGATTTTTTTGAAAGTTCGAATCGAATGACAATAACGAATGCGAGATGCGTGAGAATTGGCCTTCAGGCCCCGAAGCAATCTTATGTTCGTAGGTGATACAGAGTGAGAAGCTCGTAACTTCGGTTGAAACTACGGATTTCGTGTTTTGAGAGAAGACCTTCAGATTCATCTCTCCAGGAGCGGTACCTAGTCTTTAAAGTAAGCGCCACTGCATTACCTTGCGAGGCAAGTGCAGGCTGTGCAGGTCACGGTCGGCACTAATCCTTGTTTATGTAACTAGCCTGACGTTAGTTATTATAGTACGGTCTGCTATACGCTTAGCACTTCGAAACGCCCCAGCAGGAAAGGGTTGTCTCTCTTAGATATACAGGGTGAAATTAAATTCATGGGCATCCTTTTAAGGGGTCATTGTACTCATCATTATGAAGAACTTTTACTATGAGACTAAACCTAAAATCGCATTTTCAACCTGTAGAATCAAAGACTTCTTCTTAAAAATTAAGTAATTAAATCATTTGAATTTAAATATTTCATAGTAAGTATCTAGTCTGTTGGCATGTTTTTTTTTGTTGTTTTTTCTCATCTTTTTATTATGGACGCTTTTAACGTTCTGCATCGTTCTCACATGTGTAATTTTTAACATGAATGATGTAACCAAGACTTTGTAACCATATTATTAAGAGTGTCCATGGAGTTTCTTGCCCGTTCTTCTCTATAAGTACTTACGCTTTGGAATGGGCAACTAGCTTCATCTTTCTGACTGACCGACCCCTTGTCAATTCAAAAGTGCCTGTAATTGGTTTAATTGAAATAAATGCTTTGAGTTTGAGTTCATGTTTTATACCTATCGTAGTTATACAGGGAAACCTATTATTGGCCTTAAAATACTGTCATAGTACCTACATACTATGGAACATATGTGTGTATGTAAATAGATGAGATTTCCGGTTTTCCTGTGCGATAAAACAGTTGTGAATAAACATTAAAAGACAGAAAAAATATTTATTGGCCTTGCATTGGAAGATTACACAAACTAAACTGACGAAACAATAGACAATCAATTGTGTCTCATTAGCGGAGCTTGACAGATAAAAAGAACGTTCACAGACTGGTCTCAGTCTCAATCTGTCAAAAATACCACTAATTTTCCTACATTTTGACAAGTTTTTGACATTTGTTTGTCGCTGAGATGACTCAGCGACTCAAACAAAAATGTCAAAATCTTCGCGGTCTCTAGTCGCAGTCATGAGACTGCGACTCAACCCGATATTGAACGTTTTGAATTAGGTACGAGAATTGGCCTTCAGGTATGGCCTAAACGTCCTAACTTAAATAAATGCGAAAGTGAGTTTGTTTGTTACACTTTCACGTCCTAACTCCTCAACCGATCATCATAAAATTTTGCATACACGTTGTCGTTTAACGCGATGTGACTGAAAGTTAGTGTCATACCCGCATGTTATCTATACTTACTAATATAATAAAAAAGAAAAGTTTATTTGTCATTTTCGTGAACGCCGTCACTTGGGGCTGGTCATCACTTAGCTGCCTCGGCTTATTTTTACCCGACTGCGCGACGCAAAGGAGTGGTAATGTGTTTATCAACCTATGTATGTATGTATGTATGTAAGTATGTATGTATGTATGTTTGTATGTTCCTTTGAAGCACTATACAGACCAAACGCCTGGGCCGATTTTTATGATTTACACGTCAATCGATTCCTCTTAGTCCGGCGAGTGTCACTAAAGACATGACGTTAATGAAAATTCAATATGGCGACTACTAGACGCCATATTGTGAAAATGAAAAAAATGAAAGTCAAGAAACTATGTCAAGTGGGGTATCGTTGGATAGGTCTTTCAAAAATATCAGTGGTTTGGGAAGACCGTTTTTTGATTAAGTAAACCGTTCGTGACTTATCAAGCTTTAAAGTACCAATTTTCGTTAAAATCAAGTGTCCCCCCCCCCTACCAACTAAACGCGGCAGTAGTACCTATATAAGTAAGTAAGTAGTGTGTAAGTTTAAAGGGAAACTATCACACTTAAGTGGGATTTACAACTCATAACTAAAAAGAATAAAATAAAAAAAATAAATTTAAAAAATCAAAAAACCCGACTGCGGTAAAAAACTTAAGTTAAAAAAAACTGAAAAGCTAAAAACAAGACCATTTTAAATTAAATAAAAGTTGGAAGCAGGCGGGACCCATACCATTTTTCTATTTTCAAACTCAAATGGGTCCCGCCTGCTTCCAACTTTTATTTAATTTAAAATGGTCTTGTTTTTAACTTTTCAGTTTTTTTAACTTGTTTTTTACCGCAGTCGGGTTTTTTGATTTTTTTAACTACTTTATTTTTGGATTGTTCTTTTGTTACTATTTGCTGTACTCTGGACGCTTTTGACGCGTAAGCCTTTTTTTACATCGTTTACACATATAATTATAATTTCAATATTAGCACAGACTAAAAGACACACAATACATCAGATAAAACAAAAAAATTTAAAGTCCGATGTAAAAACAATAAGCCAATATAATTCGGATAGGGCAAATAAAATGGGAGCTTCAGAACTAACTCCTCTGAAAACTGATAGTCCACTCTCCAACAGTCGATTTGAAGAACCACTTAACGCTTGCACGTGTAACTGAAACCAAGTCCTTGAAACTGCAGTTCAAAGGCGTGGCAGGCACGCACGACGCGACAGCGCGACGCGACAGCGCGACGTGACTCCAGTAAACAATTTCTATTGAAATTGAATTTTGGGAACTTCATGGAATTTCTATGAAAACTTCATGGAAATTGTTCTACCAGAATTTCAAACTCAAACTCAAAGCAATTATTTCAATTAAACCATGTCCAGGCACTTTTGAATTGTCAAAATTAAATAGTCGGTCAGTCTGTCGGAAAGTTGAAGCTAGTTGCCCATTCCAAAACGTAGATCTCTATGGAGAAGAAGGGGCAAGAAACTCCATGGACACTCTTTTTAATCAAAATATTACAAAATCCGGGGTACATTATTCTTGTTTCTTCTATATGTGAGAACAATGTAAAAAAAACACAAATGAAGAAACAATTCAAAATATATAATTAATAAACCTTGGCAGTTAAGAGATGACCAGTCTCAAATGACGGCGCCCGTTCACGAACATGACGCGTGGATCAGCACCATCCAGCTCAACCATTTTTTAGGGAACCGAATGATCCAACACACGCGCCACCATTCAGTGAGACATTTAAGCGACCATGCTCTTTCAAGTCAATATAAAAAAATCATAATAAACGGACCCATGGTTCATACATTAACAAAAATTTAAAAAATACTTCTAATTTATACAAAACTATAGTTTGCAATTTATGAGATGAATAAAATACTACCAAACAGGAAGATGCATTTAATATTGAAGTATTTAACAATAAAGACTTGATTGAATGAATCGCGATACGCGCCGCACCGTCGCGTCGCGCCTGTTTGCAGGAGCCTTAATTGAATGGCTAGCAAAACAAGGATTGTTTTCCGAAGGCTGAAATTTATTTCACTTTTGCGATCGGATCACAAAGGGAATGCACGAACAATAGACAAACAATCGGAAAGGTCAGTTTGCAAGCGCTTATTTTTGTTGATCGTACATACATCGAATTTACAGATCAAAAGAGCTTTGAAACGTTATTGGGGGCTTTATCAAGCAGGTTTCGTGTTGAATATGTAAAGTGAGAATTTTGGTCCGCCATTGTTGGTAGCTGTGTCTATGGAGCTTAATAACGTTAATCCAACGTTGTTTTGTAAAAAGCATCACCTATTCCATAATATGCAAATCCTGGTTTCCAATTGACGTAATTTACACAAAAACAAACAAGTAATTATCAACTTTATAGTAGAGTGACGCATACTGTTGCATGAAATTGTAGCGCAAGCTGAATTTTATTTATTAAAATTATTTTACTAAAACACATTAAGGGCTTGTAATAGTTCAGCTCAAATTCAGATTTTGCCCCCACTTCCCCGCGCTATGTATCATTCTATCCCACTCGCACTGACATACTGATTCAGTTAGGGTGAACCGAACTATTGTTGGAAGGATGTCAAGAAATAAAATGATTAAACTTAACATTAATTTATTACATTCACATTGTATGTTCAGTATATATAAAATTCTTTTAAATGGGCAGGTAAATAATAAGTAGGTATAACAAAACAAACATGAGACACTCATCATTCGCATAGCAAATACAGTTTACATCGAAATCCGCAATATACCTACTGCATTAGTGTTCTATGACCGACCAAAGACCATTGCTCTACAGCCATATATTTGTCACCATAAGACATCGACAGCCAAATACGAGCCGACGCTCAGCTCACTGACAGCGTGGCACGGCAGGTTGTGCTGCGGCATCCCGCGGCGTTCCGTGGCATCCTGCTGAAAGCCCGCACAGACCGGACTGCATCCCATTAACCGAAATGACCGCAGCACAAGTTTCAATCTTATTTCAACTAGCTTAGCAATCATAATTCCTCGACACAACGTGACCCACACGTCCCGCGGGATGCAATGGCGCGCCGCGGCATTACGTGGAATGAAACGGCATGACACGTCATGCCGCAGCATCCCTCGGCGCGTCGCGTCATGCCGCAGCGTCCCGCGGCACGTCGCGTCATTTCCCGGCATCGTGGTATCGAAATAAAGTAACATGAATTCTAAACTCATTGAAATAAGATTCAAAATAACTTGATTAGTAATAAAATCCTTTGCCATGACAAAGCCTTAAAATTACTTTCTTTTTGCTGAATCTTTGGCCAAAAAATAGGCTAGTCTTCTGGTCACGTGAAGAGTCGACCAATCGCTTGGCGATTTCTCGAAAAATTAAGTAGGCACTCGGACCTTATGGCCCTAGTGTATCAGCCCCAAACGGCTGGTACATATAAGTCGGAATAAGATTAGAGTATCTATTTGCGCTGTTTGAGGTTTTCTGCACCCGCAGTAATCGCACTAGCACAGCCAACCGTAATAGGAAGATGGGGTGGAGCAAGGTAGTCGATACATGTTGCATCACACACCAAAGGCCAACCTAACTTCTAAGGCATTATGGTCAATCTGTCTGGTCTTTTCCAATCGTCGCGAGCCATTGGGTTCTAAAACAGCTGGCAACCCAGCACTGTCAAGAGCACGCAATGGTTATAACGCATAATAATACGTCATCGGAATGACTGATGTCAATTATAAAGTTTCATACATTTTGGCTTTAACGGAGGTTTAGAATAGAACGAATTTTAAAATAAGTTGTAATTAATTAAAACATTTAAATTAAAAAAAAGGAATCAAGAGGAGGAGAATGACGAAAGCAAGAACATTTATGTGAATTCCCTTAAATCCCTAATTTCCACATTCCGTGTATGTCTGGGATCACATAACTCTGGCAACATGTATGATGGATGAGTAAAAATTTGTTAATTTAGGTCTCATGAATTTTGCCCAATAATGATCGTCTTTCTGTATAATTTCAGTTTTGATATGATTTTTACATCCCGACCATACGGCAAAAATACATGTTTTTCTACCAGGTATGTGTAGTTGTCCCTGCACCTGAATGTACCAAGGATGTTTCAAATTTATGGAAAGTCCATTTTTCGTTTTCCTCCAAAACCTTATTTTTTTAATCTATTGCATCGTCCAACGAAGTCCTGAATGCAGAAATTGGACACTTTATTTCTACTATTGTGTCTTCTCCCTGCACAACTCCGTCCGGAGTTGCACCTAGAAAAGGTAACTCTTTATCAATAAAAAGACCACAAGGCTCTATTTTTTTAATATTAAATTTGATGCTAGTTGTTCCATGGCAGTTGTTTCACTTTCTATTCCATGTTTTATGGACGGCACATTACATACATTTTTTGGATATATAAGATTTTTAACTAAAAATAACTTTAATTTCGGAAGTCGGTGGCAAAAAAGTAATATACAATTTAAATCCAAAGACACCGACATCCGAAATTAATGTTATTATTCACTTTGTAGTATTTTTGGGAGTCGGTTTTTTTTTTGTTAAAAATTTTTTGAAGTGAAACTTCTTTAGGCGCGCTTGACTTGGGGAGTAAACTGGCGAACGCGTTACGGAAACGTGTGATCGGGCGTACGTATTTAAGCGACCGGGTTTTTAAACCAGGTATTTGCTTCCAAGTACGCACACAAGTACGTAGGTACTCAAATAGTTCAACAACCGCGTTTGTTTTCGCAAATGCAATCATGCTCCTTATCAGTAAGAGCACAGAATACTTAATAGTACTACGTACAGAAAGGACACTCCCTTCCTCGACCTCATATCAGATACCGCACCTCACCCCGCACTTCGAGGTATTCGTTGCCGACTCTTTAGCAAGGGCGCTCGCGAACCGCAGCGCTGTATTGCTGATACGAACACACAATTATGCGATTTAAAAGTTTTATTTGAGTTTTAATCACGATGGTTGGATATTGTGATGCTTTTCCGAATTCGTATTTACATAAACTGTTTGTAAGATTTCGCATTTTTAATAACATGCGATTTAATAACCGATTATTTACAGATAAGTCATTTAAACTAAACTATTTTAATGTTTTTATTTCATTACGAACCCGACTATATAAATAAACAATTGAACTACATGGTCACTTCATAATAATGCACACGTTCGGGCAGCGCCACCGCCGTCGTCGTTCGGTTCCCCGACACAAATAGCTTTCCGCGCCAATTTTTTTTACGCTACTAGCTTTCAAGCACACATTTGCACGTATAAAAACGTCATTTGTTTATGTAGTAGTAATAGGTAATTATTTTGCGAGCGTTGTATGGAGTGTCCGAGGTGTGGTAAGAGTCTATGGAACAATTTCGTATACAAGTATTTTTACTTTAATGGTTTGTAAAAGTATTTTATTTTTAATTATAATTAAAAATATACCATTAAATTTCTGATGCCAATCTGCATTCAGTGATGGATTATTTTTTATTAAATAGTTTTTGTAAATAGATAATAGCTTCATATTTGCAATAAATTACCACCGTTGTGTCATCGCGCTTCTCTTTCTTTTCCTACCGAACCTACGGTCCTGCATGCGGCAGCAGCGGGCAGCATTATATATGTTTATTTCCTTCAAAGGAACTATCTAGTCTCAGTAGTTCCTTCAGCTTTTGCAAAGGAACTACTGATCAAAAAGTTCTCAGTAGTTCCTTCAGCTTTTACAAAGGGACTACTGATCAAAAAGTTCTCAGTAGTTCTTTCAAAGGAACTGCTAAAGGAAATATCTAGTCTCAGTAGTTCCTTCAGCTTTTGCAAAGGAACTACTGAGCCAAAAATTCTCAGTAGTTCCTTCAAAGGAACTACGCGAAGGAACTAGTGAGCATAAACGATATTTTTTTACGAAAACAAGTTTTGATATTATAACACAACTTTAAATACCTCCAGGACCCCTGTACAGTTACATGCGGGTGCAAAATTTGCTGTTTGTGGTAGTGCGCATACAGCAAATTTTCACACCAAAAATTAAAGTCGTTTTCCAGCAATTACTTTTGTCACAGATCTTTTGTGCAATGTTACTTAGTTTGATGTACGACGGCTATAAGTCTTTTTACACCCTGTATCAATAAATAGATAAAATTATTTATAAAAATAGTTTTGCTGAATATATTGAAAACACCATTACACATTGGGAACTGTCTAAAATAGGTACGTTTACCTCCCTAAATTTCTGACAATGTTTTGACATTGACATGAGATTACGATTTTAAACCATTTTTTAAATTATTTTATGAATGAAAACTACAAAATTTGGAAAAAATAAAAATACGAGGCCTTATATTTTACATCTATATTTCATTTTACTTTATTACATAATTTCTTCAGAACATAAAACGTTGTCAATCGGGTCTTTTGAGCGCAAGCAAAGTGACACGGGTTCCCCGTCTGATAGCCGAAGCGGTACTGACAAATACTAAATCGGGGTCCTGTCGGGGGCCGGGCGGCAGAGCGGTTCAAGGTATGAGTGGTTATAAAGCTGGATATTTCGGATCTCATCTTTTTACGTTAAATTTAACGATTAAAAAAATAAAAACAAACCTATGACACCTACTTTATGCATAGTTCGATTAGCTTGCAAATTTTCATGGCCTAATTTGAAAATTTTCATTGAATATTCTCCTTTTATTTTGCGGTTTAGAGGTAACTTTGAGACTTCTTTGTATCGAGAAAATTGTATGCAATCGTGTTTTCGCAACCGATGACACCTCGCAGTAGTCCTCATCTTTATCGTATATTAATTTCAAAGTGAAAACTGCAGAACTGTTGGAACTACAGCCGTTAATGCTAAGGCAATTTTCGCAATCTGAGGTAGTACCGGTCCTTAATATGCTTACATAACAAAATTTTTGCAATTTGAGTTTCGTAAAATGTAAGAAAATGTGACCCAAGGGCTGGCTTTTACCTTGGCCAAAGGCTAAGCATTGCCATACAACGTGGTAATGCCGCCAGTCTCTTGGGTACATTACCAGTCAACAGCGATGCGGGTGAATTTTTCGACGCTATATTTTAGTTTGAATATAGTTTTAGTTAAGTTAGGTTTTAATTTTGTTATTTTTGTTAATTAAGAATATATGTATTTGAAATAAATTAACTTTAAATTAGAACAAAAAAAAAGAAAATGATTACCTATGTGTTGTTAGTAAACTATTTTTTTAATATTTCATAATTTTTTACTTTGTTTTTGATTCTCACTACCTTTTTTTCTCTCACTAAGTAGGTAGGTACCTATATTAATTCAATAAACTGTTTCAAAAAAGGACAACGTGGCTTCTTGACCACTGACCACAGCAATACACCGCCGAGGTGTCTTCGTGCTCTTTGGGATGAAAATCTTGTTCATGATCAAGAATACTCTTGATTATTAACATGTCATATCGCTGAGCTATACCTAATGCTAGGCTATGCAGCATACAACCTGTAAAAATTATAATTCTACTGCTGGACAAAAGTCATCACCACCTCGACCGCTTTTTTCGCTCCTTCTCGCACCTAGCGAATTCCTGCGGTCCAGGCAGTCCTGCGGCACAAGGTCTTCGGTACATTTTGTGGGAGGTCTTCCAATGCTACGTCTTCCGGTACGCGGTCTCCAGAACCTTTCGGTCTTATAGGCCAATACCCAAAACTATAATTAGGTATGTGTGTTTAAAAAAATAATAATTAAATGGCTTTACCTGCTAAATATTGTACGTAGCCGATGCAAGGCCTTTCCTTAACAGTTGATAGGAAATGTTTTGATTGAGTTATAAACATGGTATTTTTACTTTTAGAAAGCTGATAGGATAGAGAAGGGTAGGTATTTGGGGCTTTTATTGAGAAACTTTTCAATTATTATAAAAATTGATGAAAAAATATCAGATTTTTGTTATAAAACACCCTATTTCTCAATTGACAACATTTCAAACCTGACACGACCTTAAAACAAAAATACTATTTCTTTATTTTCGTATCCTGAGTTCAAATATATTTTTATTTTATTTTTTTATTTCTAAATTTCTGAGAAAAAAAATTAAAATCAAAAATCATGTGATGACGTCACATAAATGGCGGAATGAGGTAGTTACCTTTGCGCATTCCAATGTCTTTGATTGAAAACATTACATCAAACAAGACATGTCAATGTCATCTAAGAAGTGTAACTAGAAAACAACTATAAATCTGAATTGAATTCAACAATATTTTTTCCTATCAACTCGACACGCTGCTTACTGTTAATATTATCAATTTTTTATTGATATTTCGCCAATAAAATGGATCCCAATGAAAAAAATACGCCAATGAAGGAACCAAAACAACGACTGAGACAAGTGACATCTAACAGTTTTTTTGACGGGTCACAGTAAAGCAAAGGTAATATCGCCATTCTACCGTCATCTGGCGTCTACGTCTACGTCTTTTTAGAATACACCGAATCTCAAAGTTAAAATTATGAATGAAAAGTACATAATTTCGAAAAACGAAAAAATTTGGGTGCCGTAGATTTGAATTTACTTTTATATAACACAATAATACATGCAGGTTAAAAATATGAAATGTTGTCAATTGAGGGCGATTTTTTTCTTTAGTTGATATTTAATGAGGACGCTCTATTATTTCCAGTCATTACGGAGTTTGTTTCATCGTGACAGGTCATTCAGTTTAAAAGTTATACCGATTTGTTTACACAGGGGTCACAGCAGCGAACAAGAGTTTTAACATGCTATAAAAATATTTTTTTTTGTTTAGATTTTTTTAAACATTTTTTCCATCGATAAAATTAAGCTTAGTCTCCCTCATTTCGATATGTGCACATTATGAAGAATCACACTGTATAAAGTTTTTACTTTAAACTAAAAATTGCGAAATAAAAAAGCAATTCAAAAAAATTTAATCGCCTTAAAAAAGAAATTAACTCACTATATAAATAAAAGTTAAATGCTGTTCGTTGGTAAGCGCATGACTTGAGAATGGCGGGAACGATTTGGCCATTTTTTATTTTAAAATGTTCGTAATAAACCGAACTAGGTTTTATGGAAAGAAAAGTTGGGAAAGTTTCCTGGAAAATTTTTAAATTCGGGAAAAGGTGAACGCCCTTTTTTCTATGGGTTCTTGTATTAGTTGTCAGAACAACGTCTGTCTCCTCAGCTGGTAAAATAGGTGCCCAGGTGGTAGGAGCATGGTTGAAGGTTACACGCAGAGTTTAATACGATATGTGCAAATGGATTCAGTTGTGTGTTTAGTTAATGAATGTCCCAGTGCCGGGCACACGCACAGTATGCTACCTACACAATTGGTTAATTAACACATTTCACGGTTTACGCTACTGTGTTTTTATAGCAAAATAATGGCTAACCAATCCTCAAAAGATAATGGGCAAAAGTGGACTGCATTTAATTATAGCTACATTCGGTGAAGTTGTTTTGATTTTAATTCTTGTAGCCAGTGTTACTCATGGGGTCGATGAAGTTGTTTTGTTTTTAATTCTTGTAGCCAATCACTGACAGATTTTTTTAATGAATGTCTCATCATACTACTTACAACAATTTATTTGACAACCCTGCAGTAGTGAATTAATGTACCGTGTACTTAAACCTGCTATAGGATAACATAACATCCCTCAGCCACAGAAGCTTAATTCCTCTGGCTGTATATGTAACTACTAGCTGCGCCCTGCGGTTTCACCCGCGTAAATGTCGATCCCGTGGGAATATCGGGATAAAAACTATCCTATGTCCTTTTCCGGGACTCAAACTATCTATAAACCAAATTTCATCTAAATCGGTTCAGTGGTTTAGGCGTGAAGAAGTAACAAACATATAAGCACACACACACACACACTCACAAACTTTCGCCTTTATAATATTAGTGTGATTTTGTTCCAAAAGTCATCTGCCAAGCCTTTTCCCAACTATGTTGGGGTCGGCTTCTAGTCTAATCGGATGCAGCTGAATACCAATATTTTATAAGGAGCGACTGCCTATCTGACCTCCACAATCCAGTTACTGGGTAATACGATACCCCTTGGTTGCCAGATTTTCGGGCTTCTGACGACCCGTAACGACTGTCAAAGATCCACGAATGACAGCCGGCTGTTATTACTAATCCATTTGTTTAAATTTTAATTAGATGCTAAATAATAACAGCCGCACAGGTCGATCGATTAGGTCAAGCTACGCTTGCCGCAGTTGGTCTGTGGATGGGTGACTATCTTTACATACCAAGACCAAGGGGCCTTGTCAAAATCCACAATTGTAAAAAATATTAAGCATTTTCAAAGCTACTGCTTTTGTGCTGAAATTTTGTACAGAGATTCTAGTACACTCTTCAACCCGTTTGTATTGATATACCCTTTCCGTAACACCCTGTATAATAAACATTACCTTACTCTGTGTCCAGAGGCACGAACGCACTACGTAAACGCAACGTGTATTCGAACGATTTTTTAACCGAATTTGTTTTTTTTTTTTTTTGTTTTTGTAAAAAGTATAATTAGTGTCACGCATAGATATAATTATGAATGTTTTTTTTTTTAAGTGAAACTTCTTTGCGCACGCTTGACTTGGGGAGTAAGCTGGCGAACGAGTGACGTAAGCGTTACGAAAAGTGTGATCGGGCGAGGCGAACGGGAGTTGAGTGGGGGATATAAGCAAGAGAAAGCAGTGCGCGCGCACATTTTCTTTCTCTCTTCCTCTCATAGCCAAATACGTTTGAAGTTTCACTTCAGTCGTGTGGTCATAAGCACACTCGGTTTTTTTATATATTCGTTTCGCATATGCAAAGGTCGATAGTTAACGACCTTTGCAAATCGACTCTTAAGAGAATTGCTTTGTAGGTACCATATTGCGTCGCTCTCAGCTCATGATACTTATATAGGAGTTGAGTGCATTGGGCAATGTAAATATTATATTAGGTATGCGAAACGAGTATTTTTAAAAAAAGTTCTGTATATTCAGTGCGTTCATGCTAGGTCCACTCCACCAACTTTGAACGACTTGTCGTAGTTTGCTTCAAAAGGGTGCGCCAAAGTTCACCTAAATTTTCAACTCCGATAATTGGAAATCCGAAAATGTTCTTCCTAACATTTTTCATCGTAACAATCACAATTCCTAACTACTCTGTCTCTAATGTAAATAATTCCGAATCATTCAACTTCATAATGTCAGTAGCAATAAACATCTATTATACTTTTATTTGTTTTCCTATATTTTCTCAACATAACCATCTTTTACACTATTATTCAAAGTCATATCTTTTTTGTTTAGATCGTCAACATAGGATGCAAAAGCGAGCAAAGGGCACCCCGAGGTTCGGTTTGGTTAGGTTACTTTAAACCCTTTACACAGAAATAGGGGCCCCGCGAAGCGGGGCTCCGTCGACATAGGATGACATAGGATGGAAAAAAAAGTTTTTATCATATTATACTAAATAGGTTTTATGTCTATTGAGTGGTATATCAAACGATTTTATATTAATTGTCTGTTATTCTTATAGAAATTAGTTACATTAAAATTATATCAATCGCTTATTATATTAAGTGATCATTATATGAAATAAAATTATAGGTTCAGTTGTTATATCTTGTAAATATTAGAGGTTTTGTAATTATATCATATATTACTTACCCGTATAAACTCCCAGGCCATGAAAATATTATGGTAATTATGTTTAGGGATAAAAGCGTTATGATAAAAAACAGTAGGAGTTTAAAATATTTACATTAATGATATTATTAATTACAATTTTCGGAAACATGAGTGTTATGAACATCGTCGGTAGCACTACAAATAGTATGAATGAAAACTTTAGGATGAAAAATTTTAGGAAGAGGGATCATTCGGATTACAAATCGTTAGGAAGAACAATTTCGGGTAAAGAACTTTAGTTGAGCCAATATGGACCCGCTTCAAAGATATTATAAGAAATGCAACTTTATTCAATTAAATCAATTTTACAATTTAACACTAAAATATATAGATATTATACAAGTGTATAAGAAAAAGAAAAGAAAAAAATAAAAAGACATGGGCATAAAAAAATTCGTCCACATCGCTGTCAATGGGATATAGGTACCTACATATAAGAAATAGCAACCGGGAATCGTAAATAACCGCTTGAGGAATGCGATTTTCTCATGGCCACACACAAACGCAATATAAGTAGACTAGACCCTGAAAATCTTCCATGCAACCTTACTCCTAAGCTTCATTGCTTTAATACCCCTACAATGCGCTTACCGGGTATAAAAGGTGCCTTAGTAAAAATGTAATAGGTAATTTAAAAATAAATTTTAACCCTCCGGGAGCCGCGGTCCCCGGGGAACGGGTCAGGGTCACCGTGACCCTAATCCTATGGTTGCTATGGTTACCGGCGGTAATGTTTGAAGAGCCGTGTTTTGAACTTTCAATTGAATTCTACTTTATAATGGAGTTTTTACTGAATGGATGTTTCGTGACGTATTCAGATTCTAAATTGGATGGTTTTGATGGAAATTACACGTGTTTTCTACTAATAAAATCCTGAATAAATTGTACTTCTAGTTATGAGTGCATTTATTAAATACTTTAACCTACATTTTTTATTATTATTATAAGTATCTAACAATAATAAATTGTTTTGTCCCCGCAAAATAATTCTTATATTATCTTTAGGATCTTATATTTCATTACCTACTCATTAATTAAATAAAAAAATAAGGAATTGATATTCAAATTATCACACTAATATTACAAAGGCGAAAGTTTGTGAGGGTGTGTGTACCTATGTGTGTTTATATGTTTGTTACTTCTTCACACTCAAACGGCTGGACCAATTGTGATAAAATTTTGTATGGAGGTAGCTTACACCCTGGATTAACACATATGCTACTTTTTATCCCGATATTCCCACGGGATCGACATTTACGCGGGCGAAACCGCGGGGCGCAGCTAGTTAAATATAAACATATTTTTGCCGAGAAGCGCATGAAACATCTGAATGCGAATTCCCGTCAGTTGCAATCTCCTCAGCGACAATCAATGTCTAAAATGTAGAGAATTTTTTTTTTTTTTTTTCTCATTCACAATCTGTCAAAAATACTTCTAATTAGAAGTATTTTTGACAGATTGAGAATGATTGAGATCAGATGGATCAGACTGTGAACGTTCTTAAGAGCCTCACCTACCTCAAATGGCTTAGCGCGATCCTCCGTTATGTCGAAAATACTGCACTATTAATTTTGAAATAAATATAATTATGGTAAAAATGAGGATTAATGCTAAGTCCTATGTAAGACGAAAACACGATTCCATAAAATTTTCTCGATAGAAAAAAAAAATCCAAAGTTACCTCTAACCCGAACAATAAACCGCTGGTATTAAAAAAATACTTCAAATTAGATCGTGAATCTTTGCACACTAACTGAACTTACTTTAAAGAAGGTCATATGTTATTTATTTTTTTATTATTACCATTATTTTCACTGTAAAAAGCAAATACCTAAACTATTGGCGCTGCCTGCCGCCCAGCACCGCACTCTGTCTCGCTCTCACTCAGTCCGCGAGCAGTATCGTATGAGAGAGATAAAGAATGAATTTTAGCTGAGGTAGTATGGGCTCTTAAAATTACGAATCGAATTGCCCCTCAGAACTTCTTGTCTCCTATGACACAAACTACCAAGAATAGCTCATATCGTAGCCAAATATTAGCCTGTCAGTAATTTTTAGAGTTGAGGGCCCAGAATCGCGCTTTCGTAGGAATAGTCTGTTCGAAAACTACCTGACAAAAATGTAAACAAATGCATCAGAAAACGTACCTGTAGATGCCAGTTTGTTTACCTACTTACAAATTGAGTGGTTTAATTTAGTAATGTGAATATCCGAAATTCAAATTTTAAATCACCTTAGATATTTTTCATTTGACAATTTATTGAGGTTAATTTTACAACTTTTTTTTTAATAATTCAATAATGTTATTTGAACAATAACTGTTGAGAAAGTGCTGAGATATAAAACGGTACCCTAATTGAGGAACACACTATCAATCTCAATCTGGATCATTTTCAAGGATATTGCTAATCCATTGCTTCATACAGGTTGAAATTGAAAACATGCGACAAATCGAAATGGGAGATTGTATTCATCATTATGAACAACTTTTAAACCAAACCAAACCTGAAATCGCGAAAAAAAAATCAGCTGTTCCCTACATTTTGACGAGTTATGCGAACAAAAATGTAGGGAACAGCGGATTTTTTTTTCGCGATTTCAGGTTCGATCCCATAGTAAAAGTTGTTCATAATGATGAGTACAATCTCCCATTTCGATTTGTCGCATGTTTTTAATTTCACCCTGTATGTTCGAAAAACTAGTCTGCTCAACAACGTAAATAACGCAATGGATGTTGTTGAACTGTCAAAATGAAAGCCATTGCTACTGATAGCGAGTTACGCAATTACCCCACTGAACAGTGTTTGTTTACTCTTAAATTAGGTACAGTCAGCATCAAAAGTCGATTAACACTATCATTATTACATGTTATTAAATTGACAACAACTTTTTCAATAAACTGATTTTTAGCTTTTCACATAATAGACAAGAGTATATATTCTAAAAAAAATTCTTCTGCTGCAATTTTGAACCAATATTTTGCTCAATAACTAAGATTAAAAAAACTGAAGTGTTAATCAACTTTTGTTGCTGACCGTACCTACTTTTGGACAGATTATACAAATACATCTATGTATCGTCAATTATTGTGAAAGCTATTTTAATGCTCGACCTGACGCGGACGGTCACCCACACAATATAGGTACCGTCAAACGGGGTGAATAGGGGATGCAGGGGTGAATCGGGACAAAACTTTAAAATGGATTTTAACAACTCAAATAATATAGTTTGTGGCCAAAAAGGACCCTAATGTGTTTACTGTAATTTAATTAACGATTACGCGCCCTTATTGACCAACAAACTATATTATTTCAACGTTAAAATCCATTTTAAAGTTTTGTCCCGATTCACCCCTGCATCCGTATTCACCCCGTTTGACTGTAGTACACATGTCATGATATAACGCACTAAAATACTTAAAATCAATTCTTTTCACTCCAAGGCCGCATATGACGGGTTGATTGTCATGGATGTCACAAATGATAGGATTGCGTGCCACGGTCTCGTACAAAACGTTCAATATTTACTTACACATCTTCATATTGTATGCCTAAAAGGGTCCTGGGGTTTTAGTCTAGATAGATTTAGTTAAACGTGTTCTTTGTCTTTATAGTGAGGAAACAAGGGGACTCATTACCAAAGGGGGTTCCCCTTTGGTAATGAGTCCCCTTTGGTAAGTAACCAAAGGGGGTTCCTTTTCTCTGACGCTGTCTGTACGAAACAGTAGGTATATTCAATTTCAAAATAGTTCCAATTGACGTTACGTTATCTCTGTTTGTTCGTGCTTCGTCCACTGTTCAGCCAAAAAGCACCGTCCTAGAGTAAATAAGATCCACAGTACCTGGCTTCACGTATGGAGTCGACCCAGTGAATGCAGTCCACCTCGGAAGCAGCACGCAGTTCGTACTGCCGCTGGCTCTCACGACGGTACGAGATGATGAAACAGAACTGAGAACAAAATATTACGTCATGATAAAGGTCATAGCACACATATCAACTCTGAAAGGGATCGTCACCGTATCGCATTTCGTCTCGCCGTCAAACAGGCGTCAACCTAACGTAAGCACGTAACCAAAGCAGATCAGCAGCTCCGATACGTCGACTTGGCTACGGCTAGGCGACGCCGCGCTTACGGCTCACCAGTTGATGGTGCTGCAGGCAGTCCGCGCGAGGAGTGAGAGGGGCAAGGGTGGACGAAGTGACGTAAGCTCGGGTACGGAGAGATGTAAGCGCGGGGATGACGAGCCGTAAGCGCGGGAACTGCAAATTGCCCACGCACCGCACCGCGGTTCATGAGCTTGTACCGAGGCGAGGCGATTACGTTACGATTCCGATTAGAGTGCGTTGCAGTAGGGAGTTTCATTAAAAGAATAGGTACTGAATGGCTCGAGTTAATACGGTGACGATCCCTTTCCGAGTTGATATGTGTGCTATGATCTTTAGCCAGCTTATTTATCTAGCAGTCGAAGCATGTGCGCCGAGTCTAGAAAGCTATGTTGCTATACAGGCACTCACCGAAGCATTCCTCTCCATGGGCGCCTTGCTGAGTCGCTCGCAGTACGAGCCCTCCAGCATGAGCACGCCTGTCGGACGTGTGTTGTTCTCCGACTCATAGTAGAACAGCATATTCTGGGCACAAAATATTTTACATTAATGGTTATGTACTTTATTCAGTCTTCTTTACATATTTACATAATTTAAAAAGCTAACATTCTTAAAATAATAATATGTACAAGTATATAAAAAGGGAGGAAAAATAATCAAAGGGCATCAAAAAATTAAACGAAAAACATATTTAATGTGATTTAAAATTAGAATTTCGGGTTTAAGTATTCGAATTATCTAATAAAGCACATTTTTTAATTGACACTACAAATTGACCCCGGCACAGGCACGTTCACTGATCCATTTGTTTACTGTTTTATCAGATACTTTTGGAACAAACTGTAGCAAAATAAATGGTTTATAATTCTTACAACACACTTCCAAACTTCCAAAGTACTTCCCGTTACCGGTTGAATACCGTAATTACAGATACAATTAAAAAGCCGTTGTATCCCGCGTGGATCCACGTTCATGTTCACGTATAGGTACGAAGGGTTAAATGCCTTCACGTGAATTTAACAAGAGGTTTTATCTATATAATCATAATATTATTTCCTTTATTCAATTAAATACCATATAAATTATATTTTTAAATATTAGAATATAAAAAAATATAAAAACATTTAAAAATATAAAAAATAGTAGCCCACCGGTATCGGGAACAGGGTCCAAGCTACCGGCGGTCAGGGCTCCAGAGAGAGGAACCTCCTAACAATGCGGGCCGTGTCCAGAAGTACAGATTTCTGAATCAAGCACTTGATCCAGCTGCCCAACGAGAGCCTCCTTAGGTGTTATCATAATATTATAAATCTATTATATCTTTCAAAAAACGACTACCAGTTTTAACTCCTCCATTTCACAATCCCGCTGAAACTTTGAGTGAAAAACTTCACTGACTGGAAATTGCTTTCAGAGCAAGCGACACGTGTTTGTGATCCACGTGGAACAAACATAAACAAAGAGTACCAGTATTAGATAGAGTAATAGAGTTACGGGTAGTCAGAAGCCCGAAAGTCTACCAAGGGGTATCATATTACCCAGTAAATGGGTTGTGGAGGTTAGATAGGCAGTCGCTCCATGTAGAAATACTCATTATAATTAGCATTTTTCTTACCATGTTGAGGTCGGCTTCCAATCTAACCGGATACAGCTGAATATCAGTATTTTACATGGAGCGACTGCGTATATAACCTCCACAACCCAGACTGGTTGTCAGACTTTCGGGCATCTGACTGCGCGTAACGACTGTCAAAGATCCACGAATGACAGCCGGGACCAACGGCTTAACGTACGGTCAGCATCAAAAGTTGATTAACACTTCAGTTTTTTTAATCTTAGTTATTGAGCAAAATATTTGTTCAAAATTGCAGCAGAATTTTTTTTTTAGAATATATGTATACTCTTGTCTATTATGTGAAAAGCTAAAAATCAGTTAATTGAAAAAAGTTGTTGTCAATTTAATAACATGTAAAAATTATAGTGTTAATCGACTTTTGATGCTGACTGTACATTCCGAGGCACGGAGGGGTTTCGGTATGTAAAAATGGTCACCCATCCACAGAACAACCGCGGCAGGCGTAGCTTAACCTTCGATCGACCTGTGCAGCTGTTATTATTCAGCCACGAAGACACGTAAGTAATGATTGTTAAACTGCCCAATTTACCTGCTACATTAAAACCGAATAGCACAAAACATTTACTTTTAATTTGCTCTCACACAGAAAGCTCCTTAATTGGATGGGCTGCCGCTGTATGCTTTTCATTTCGGGCCATCAACTATAAAAGGATTCCAATCAGTTAAGTAATTGCCTGTTTAATAATATGTTAACAAAGTCCAATGATATAATGTGTACATTGTATGCAGAGGAACATCTATTATCGTTAATGTTGTGTGAGAATGTGTGACACCCTTTTCAAACTGCGTGGCTGGGAAGCCATTATTCTGCTATAGGTAAGTACTACGTATTAAGGGGGAAGCTCTACCCACCAATCTTTACGAAAAAGACATTGAAACTCAAAAAGGAAATAAAAGGACTTTAAGAGGGATGCGCTAGGTAGCGAAATTCAAATTTTCTTACGTTTTTTGCAATATACAACACCCTAATTGCGTAACACACTATTGCTCTCAATTTGAATCACTTTATATTGCTAATCCATTGCTCCATATGTTCGAAAAATGTGTCTGCTCAACAACGTAAATAACGCAATGAATGTTATTGAACTGTCAAAATGAAACCCATTGCTACTGATAGCGTGTTACGCAATTGCCCTGCAGGTCAGTGTCATGTTGAATTATGATCAAAATGTGATTGAATGACTATTATGAATTAGAGGGTTATATTGATGATTTTAATAATTATAATTCTGTAAATACAGACTTGTTACACAAATAACTCATACTTTGTTCAACATACAACCTGAACCTGACCTGCAAATTGAGAAAAATGCAAGAAAATTTGAATTTCGCTACTTTCTTTTTTCTTGTTGCGCGGTGGAAATCCTCATGCGCATCCCTCTTAAATGTTAGCCTTCATTTCCTTTTTGAGTTTCAATGGCTTTTTCGTAAAGATTGGAGGGTAGAGCAGTGGTCGACTGATGCGCTACCCTTGAGGCCTGTCTCGGCAGTGGTAACATTATAGTCTGACCATGCTTATGCAGTTAATAGCCAAATATTCAGCAATCGACGTTGACAGGTGCCGCCAGATATACCAGGGTGAAATTGAATTCATGGGCATCCTTTTAAGAGGTCATTGTAATCATCATTATGAACAACTTTTACTATGGGACAAAAGACTGAAAACGCGAAAAAAAAAAACAGCTTTTCCCTACATTTTGACGAGTTATGTGAACATAAATGCAAGGAACAGCTGATTTTTTTTCGCGATTTTGGGCTTAGTCCCATAGTAAAAGTTGTTTATAACGATGAGTACAATGACCCCTTAAAAGGATGCCCATGAATTTAATTTCACCCTGTATAGCCAACTATTCAGCAATCGACATTGACAGGTATGGGGCTAATAGATGCCGCCAGTCAATAGAGAACTAAGTTACTGTCTTCAACTTCAGATGGGATTTTGAGAAAATCCAAAATGAACTAGAATTAAATTCTCTTTTACATCTAGCTCATTCAAGAAAGAGATGTAAATGAATAACTAATTCACTCTTTGACGCTTGTCCTACTTGCAGCTTCTTATTTAAACGATTTGTAAGATAAATGTAAGAGGTATGACAAACAGGGTGTAAAGTTCACTCATACTTTATAGAAAAGGGAGGATCCTCCAACCAGACGGGTGTTGTGTTTGGCGGGCAACTGCCCAATGATTCATGTCGGGCTGTTGTGTCTATGCTAGTTGCGCGGTAAACTCTGCTTGCGAGATGCAGGATTTGCGTGACGTCAGTATGACGCGTTGTTCGCATGTGGCGTTATGGATCCCGCTACAAATGTCTTTTACAAACCTGGGTCAGGACTCCAAGGTTTTATGGTTCAGATTCAGATTAGGGTGCCGCTCTCACTATCCGAGCACAATCCCAGACTCCAGCCTGCTTCTAGAGCGAAACTAGGCTAGTACAGACGCCAGCACATGAAGCTACCCGAAACTGTCAAATTTTCCCAATCAACTTTGAACCTTATTGCTTTAGCGATAAAGTTGAAAATGTATTAAAGAAATTTGACAGATCGTAGTAGCTTGATGTGCTAGCGTCTGTATACTAGCTGCGCCCCGCGGTTTCATCCGCATAAGTCTCGATCCCGTGGGAATATCGGGATAAAAAGTATCCTATATCCTTCCTCGGGATGCAATCTATCTCTCTGCCAAATTTTATCGAAATCCGTTCAGTGGTTTAGAGGCGTGAAAAAGTAACATACAGACAGACAGACAAAGATACTTTCGAATTTATAATATTATAGTATGGACTAGCTGCGCCCCGCGGTTTCACCCGCATAAGTCTCGATCCCTTGGGAATATCGGGATAAAAAATATCGTATGTCCTTCCACGGGACTCAAACTATATCTATACCAAATTTCATCTAAATCGGTTTAGCGTCTTAGGCATGAAAAGGTAACATACAGACAGGCAGACAGAGTTACTTTCGAATTTATAATATTAGTATGGATTAAAATGGAAAGCAGTAGCCCTTTGCTTTCTTAACCTTTTTACTCTGTACCTACATAACATAACAATCAGGCCAAGCCTCCTCTCGGTGAGAGGTAATCCACCACGCGGGCCCAGTGCGGGTCGGTAGATTTCATATGTCTCCGAATTTTTCGTTCTAGGACATGCCGATTTCCTCACGATGTTTTCCTTCACCGTTTTGAGAGCAGTGGTGATGAAATAATTTACACAAAGTAGAGCGCCTATCTGGGTTCGAACCTACGACCTACAACTCGTAAGTCGCGGCAGTTACCACTGGACCATCACTGCTCTCCCTTTTTGGTAATATTGTGATTAAATATAAAGCTAAAAGCAGCAAATGTGTTCCACGAATCCCAGTTTTATGGAAACATTTGACATTTTTCTGGTGTCGAGACGTTCGTCAATTTGATTTGCGTATCGTCTCTATCATACGTCGGGTCATGACGTCACTTGCTCGAATAAAAAGGGTGGTTCTCTATAAGAATATGATTCTGTGTTGTGTATACTTAGGTATGTACGCCTAAATTAGCCTATTTTTGTATTGGCTTCAATTTTAACCAAGCAGTTTTATGGAAATATGGTCAATTTTTATTTAGGAAGAATGAGCCATCAAGCCATCAGTTCTAATTAAATTGGGAGATGGAACTAAAAGGGGACGGAAGATAATTCAGGTTCACAGACTGCAAATTGTTCAATCCTGAAAACTTTTATTTATTCAGAACTAGCTGCTGCCCGCGTCTTCGTCTGCGTTCCAGGATGAAAAGTAGCCTATGTCCTTACCTAGGCCATGGTCTATCTGTGTGCCAAATTTCATCCAAATCCGTTCAGCCGTTTTAGCGTGAAAGCGTAACAAACGAACAAACTTACTTTCTCATTTATAATAATACTAGCTGCGCCCCGCGGTGTTACCCGCGTAAATGACGATCCCGTGGGAATATCGGGATAAAAACTATCCTATGTCCTTTTTCGGGACTCTATCTATCTCTATACCAAATTTCATCTAAATCGGTTCAGTGGTTTAGGCGTGAAGAAGTAACAAACATATAAACACACACACACACTCACAAACTTTCGCCTTTATAATATTAGTGTGATACTAGCTAGCTGACCCGGCGAACTTCATATCGCTTCAGAATCAAAAAAACCGGCCAAGTGCGAGTCGGACTCGCACACGAAGGGTTCCGTACGGTTTACGCGTATTAAAAAAAACTACTTACTAGATCTCGTTCAAACCAATTTTCGGTGGAAGTTTACATGGTTATGTACATCATATATTTTTTTTAGTTTTATCGTTCTCTTATTTTAGAAGTTACGGGGGGGGGACACACAATTTACAACTTTGGAAGTGTCTCTCGCGCAAACTATTCAGTTTAGAAAAAAATGATATTATTATTTTATTTTATTTATAGAAACCCCATACGTATGGGTTTGATGAAAAAAAAAATGTTGAGTTTCAGTTCTAAGTATGGGGAACCCCCAAAATTTATTGTTTTTTTTTTCTATTTTTGTGTGAAAATCTTAATGCGGTTCACAGAATACATCTACTTACCAAGTTTCAACAATATAGTTCTTATAGTTTCGGAAAAAGTGGCTGTGACATACGGACGGACAGACAGACATGACGAATCCATAAGGGTTCCGTTTTTTGCCATTTGGCTACGGAACCCTAAAAAGCCGATCCATACAAATGTATGAGAAAATCTTTTTTTTTTGTTTGTGAGTTTTCCCCATGTTTTAATACGTAGTTATTCTGCTATTCGGGGCGGAAACAAATCCAACAAACCAATGATCATAAAAATCGGTTCCGCTGAGTTATAGGTAAATGGTGTAACTAACCCGACTTTCTTTTATATAAATAGAAGATTAGTTTGGATTAGTACCGAAAGTCGAACAAGCTTTTTACGACCCTCGCTTTTACGTGGAAAGGAAAAAGATGGCCGCCCATTGTATCACCCTATAAAACATGAGTAGTTTCCAATTAATTTGGTCAAAAATAAAGATTGATCTAAAATGCAAGTATATTATAGTTGAAATAACTGAAAACTAATTTTACTCATCACTATAAACAACTAGGTATTAAACAAATGGTATCAACATCAACTCTGACTGAAACGAGTTATTCCGGCATTTCTTCCCCAACTTTTCCGAGTTTTGCGATCCTTAATGTATGGAGCAGCTAATTCTTTTTCGCGAATTCAGTGTTGGTGACCCCTTAAGAGGATTACAGTTATAGCAATTACTTAGATACACCTTGTTTAGTTATATCCAAACTCAAACTCACAGCATTTATTACAATTAAACCAATTACAGGCACTTTTGAATTGTCAAGGGGTCGGTCAGTCAGAAAGGTGAAGCTAGTTGCCCATTCCAAAGCGTAAGTACCTATGGAGAAGAACTGGCAACACACTCCATGGACACTCTTTTAAATTATATTTTTAAAAAAATATTAGTTACATCATTAATGTTAAATTTATAATTATAATGTGAGAACAATGTAAAAATAAAAAGACGTAGGTACGCGATAAAAGTGTCCAGAGTACCTACAGCAAATAGTAATAAAACAATAATCCAAAAATAAAATAATCACACTAATATTATAAAGGCGAAAGTTTGTGTGTGTGTGTTTATATGTTTGTTACTTCTTCACGCTCAAACCGCTGAACCGATTTATATGAAATTTGGTGTAGAGATAGTTTCAGTCCCGGGAAAGGACATAGGCTACTTTTTATCCCGATATTCCCACGAGATCGAAACTTATGCGGGTGAAACCGCGGGGCGCAGCTAGTTAAAAATAAGCCGTCCTGTTGTTGGTGACCCCTTAAGAGGCTTACAGTTATTGCATTACCTATACCTTGTTTAGTGATATCTAGTAAAAACAGTGACAATCTAAGTAGATAAGAGAGATATTCTCTTATCTTTCTAGCCACTAGGGTCAGTGCCAGATTAACCCCTAAGCAAATTAAGCAATTGCTTAGGGCATCACGTCTCGGGGGGCACCATAAACTAGGCGCGGTCCATGGGGATCATGACCATCAAAATCATTCAAGCGGTCGAGAGCCTGAATGATTTACTTACAGGCGCGGATTACTTAGGGCATCAAGGAGCAGTAGCTCTGACTATGGTACCACCCTTTTTGTAGTTAAAACCAATAAAACATGCATTTATTTATTTACAAACTTTCCAGTACACGATACCAATAGTCCCTCACGTGTACCGGTACCGTCCCGTCCCTTTCCGTCCCGTTTCCGGCATTATGTACGTTCCATTTCCTGCGGAATGTGTTCTCAAGGGATTTCCTTTGCCTTTGAAGTTAGCGATAAAATGTACGACACGCTTATGTCGCTTTCAAGCTTATGCGACGGAATGTCTCGTCTTTATGTTCGAGTTTCACGGTATTTTCTGGCAGACATATTGCTTCTTGAAGGGTGAAATTTTGAGGCCTATCGTAACGTTTTTCCAAGAAAGGGTGGCATTATGAATAACTTTATGTGAACTATACAGTCAAGTCTATATAATAGCTGCAACCAATAATAATCAGACGATCTAATCTAAAAATCTCATCGTCAAAACGTACTTTTTTTGAAGTGAAACTTCTTTACGCACGCTTGACTTGGGGAGTAAGCTGGCGAACGCGTGACGTAAGCGTTACGAAAAGTGTGATCGGGCGAGGCGAACGGGAGTTGATAAGATAAGATAAGATAAGATAAGATTTATTTATTTGTATAAACATGGTATGTATACAAGAGCATGCAAGATGACATAAATTATATTAAAGTCCAATCATGTTTAGCCTTATAATATATTGGCGTACAAATATTTCAGTCACATTACTACTTTTAATCAATACAACATCAATAAACATTTTAATAAGATTAGTATCAGACAAGTTTTTCGACTAGAAATTCAGACACACCATAGTAAGCTTTTCCGATAGAAACATTATCAACTGACGCTTGAACGCATTGATACTTAGCTCCTTCCAACGCTTAGGTAGCTTGTTAAATATCGTTGGAGCCATGCAGATGATACTTTTGCGCATGAGTGCAGTTTTAGCAGGATATACGCGAATTATGCTCATATCCCGTCTATTACGTGAGTGGGGGATATAAGCAAGAGAAAGCACTGCGCGCGCACATTTTCTTTCTCTCTTCCTCTCATAGCCAAATACGTTTGAAGTTTCACTTCAGTCGTGTGCTCATAAGCACACTCGGTTTTTTTTTTTCTTTTTTTTTGTGGATGGGAAATCATCAAATGACTCCTCCCGCTCTGGGTGGAGCGGAAGGGAGTGTCAGACTCTTATTGACTAAAACCCACCCGTGTTCCTTCCTTAGCCCTTTATGTTCCAGGGTAGCGGTAACCCTTTCGGACAATCCCGCTGACCACTACTTCTGTCCTTATGTTAGGACTTATGTTAGCTCATTACCCTCTCGGGCCGGGGGTCCCCTCTGGCTGGGGGCCCATGGCATTTTGCCCCAATGCCACCTTATGGTTACGCCACTGTACTTAAGTAATGTGAGCTTGAAGTCGTCCACGATGCTAGGGATTGTCACTAATTCACTATTGATAGCTCTACGGTGAAATGTTTACAGAATAGCACTAGGAAAAACAATTCCCTTCACCTAAGTTTTCACGGTGAGATTCTTTTTCTTTCTTTCTTTTCTTTTATTTTTATTTGAATTTCTTGTTGTAGGTTCGCCGGTTCGCGCACCAACAAAAGTCCATTAAATCTGTCACTTTTACATATAATTTAGGTATTCAGCTGCATTCGGTTAGACTGGAAGCCGACCCCAACATAGTTGGGAAAAGGCTAGATGATGATGATGACTTTTACATATTATAATTGATGATCAAAATAATTCGATGAACCGATTTTTAGCTATACATATTATCCAAACTAATATTATAAATGCGAAAGTAACTCTGTCTGTCTGTCTGTCTTTTCTTCACGCCTAAACTACTGAACCGATTTGTGTGAAATTTGGTATAGAGATAGTTTGAGTCCCGGGGAAGGACATAGGATACTTTTTATCCCGATATTCCCACGGGATCGAGACTTATGCGGGTGAAACCGCGGGGCGCAGCTAGTACGTAATAACTAAGAGTCAATATTCTTCAAATTATACTTCAGTTCCGATTTTACCCTTGTATAATAGGGAGACGTTATAACTTGAGAATCATAGAACGCGTT
This sequence comes from Amphipoea oculea, assembly GCA_945859645.1. NCBI lineage: Eukaryota > Metazoa > Arthropoda > Insecta > Lepidoptera > Noctuidae > Amphipoea > Amphipoea oculea. The sequence continues at coordinate 20,305,224 of OX243876.1, forward strand.
TGGACAAGTTTTAATATTAACTAGTTTACCTACGCAAACGGAGCAGCAGGCACAACCAGCTACGCATAAATATAAATCATAAATCAACAATTCCTATCAAAACCAATCGTTTATTCTCAGTTCCACATCGATCCATCTTACAGTATCGCCCAATAGATCGGAAACCGTTGGACAGGTTTAACGAACGTCCCCAAGCCCCCTTCCCCCTTGATCCCCATCCTCCTTGGTCCCCTTCGCTCGAATGCACTCCGATCGTGTCGTACGAGCCGTATAATCTGTAATTCCTCTGGGGAGCCGGAGGAGTAGGTACTCCCAAACGATATTGGGAGGGGCTATAATCCAATTACCTATAGCTAAACTTCGGATCACTAACTCGATGGTTCTTGGGCATAAACCGCTCTACAAACAGTCCTCTTTGGACTGATAACTGATACCTACTTGTCTACCTGTGATATAATAAATGACTCAAATAAATTGATGTCGCAATAAAAACATCTTTATTACCGCCAGTGGCACTCAATGTGTGGTTCACAGGCAAATGTGGCGGCGGTGTCTGTGGTATATCCACAGGCCAATGTGGCTCACAATCTTATATTTCTACTAGCTGTGCCCCGCGGTTTCACCCGCATAAGTGTCGATCCCGTGCGAATATCGGGATAAAAACTATCCTATGTCCTTCCCCGGGATGCAATCTATCTGTCTGCCAAATTTTATCGAAATCCGTTCAGTGGTTTAGGCGTGAAAAGGTAACATACAGACAGACAGAGTTACCTTCGAATTTATAATATTATAGTATGGATGCTCACAAGCCAATGCTTGGAGAGCAGAGGTCGCCCAGTGGTAACGGCTGCGACTTACAAGTTGTAGATCGTATGTTGAAATCCCGATAGAAGCTTTACTTTGAGTAAATTATTTCATCAGCATTGCTATCAAAACGGTGAAGGAAAACATCGTGAGGAAACCGGCATGTCCTGGAACCAAAAATTCGAAGACATTTACTAACCCGCACAGCCCAATCCCTCTCACAGAGAGGAGGCCTGTGTCCCAGCAGTGGGAACATTATAGGCTGATTATATAAGCCAATGTTTACAGGCTGTGACTGCTGTGATCTATTATATCATTTGTAGCACAGCATCAGCCTTTTCTTATTTACCAGCTTTGTATTAGCTTGCTTCGTTCGTAATGTGTTTCCGACTACCTTCTCCCATTGTTATAAGTACTTAGATATTATTCATAAGCCTTTTATTTTGTGATGCACCTGAATATCAATAAATCTCCTCGATCTTCGCAACAATTGCAGCTTAATCTCTTACAAATTTTGTATAGAACAATCACCGTGGTTGCCACGACGTACAGGGTCCCCCGAAACGATCAATTGCAATTTTTTCAATGTAAACGCAAATGAAGAGAGAAAGAGCTCCAATTTTATTTAAGGTGTCATGCGTGGTGTCATTTGCGCACGCCTCATTCGATTTCTGAATTGTGCTGAGAAAAGTCACGTCTCCCATGATCAATATGATTTCAAACGCAAATAAGATAAGGCATTTCTTGCAATAACTCTTGCGGATTCAACTCAAAAAAAGAAAAGCTAATAGAAGTTTTTGAGATGACGTAGAAAATTGTACGGCCATCATGTACGCTGGCGCGGTCGTTTTTAAAATATGACTCTCGAAGATACGAAGATACGGTACGAAAATAACGGATCCGTAATCCGTTATTTTCCCCTGTTCCATATATCCCTACTGATATATCTCCACTAATAGGGATATTGCTGTCATTAAACATCAACACATAGTGCGTCAATTGCTAGATATCAATTTAAAAAAAAATTGCCATTTGCTGTAAATCTCGTAATAATATTGTAAATTTTGTATATATACCTACGATCATTTTGCGCATCAATAACGTAAACATTGACAATTGCAACTGATCTTGTCGGGGACCCTCAAAGCTCTGACCCAAACTTAGTTTAAGCCATCATTCTTTAAATCGTTCTGATCCTGTTACAAGAGGAGAATATTAAAAAGGATTTAAGAAGTTAAAAAGTTTGCCAAGAATAATGTAACTTCCGCAAAAACAAAAATATATTCAACTTTTAGAGGTATGAGGAACAGGGTGTAAAGTTCACTCATACTCTATAGATAAGGGAGGATCCTCCGACCAGACGGATGTTGTGTCTGGCGGGCAACTCCAACTGCCCAATGATTGATGTCGGGCTGTTGTATCTATGCTAGTTGCGCGGTAAACTCTGCTTGCGAGATGTAGGATTTGCGTGACGTCAGTATGACGCGTTGTTCGCATGTGGCGTTGTAGATACCGCTACAAACTCAAAGGCTAGTAAATTATGCCACCCCGTCAGGATTAAAAGTGTAGGTACTATGTCCTAACCCAGCGGTGAAATTGCGTAACACACTATAAACATTAGTAGCAATGGTTTTTCATTTTGACAGTTCAACAAAATTCATTGCGTTATTTACGTTGTTGAGTAGACAATTTTTTTTAACATTGAAGCAATGGATTAGCAGTAACCTTCAAAATCATTCACATTGTGGCTGATAGTATGTTACACAATTGTCCTGCAGGTCAGGATCATGGGTGCAAAATTTCATAGAAATTCGTCCAGTCCCAAGGATAGACAGACTTACTTTCGCATTTATAAAACTCTCCTTCTCACTTTAAGTCCATCCAAAGGCTGTTTTTAAAAGGTCACTTTTAGCGATAAAACCGCCCAGTGTGTTACCCCATGTAAAATTTCTAGATTTAAATATCTGTAATTCTTATAGCGTAGGTAATATGTGTCGATATGGACCAGTATAAATTGGTTTATGTAACTCTGTAATGTCCAATGAACTTTGGAATAATAAAGTTCAGCCATTTCGATTCGTGTTGCATTTTTGCTGTGACTTGAAAGGTCGATGCCTTCTTCAGTAGCTGAGATACAGTCAACAGCAAAAGTAGATGATGAAAATCAGAAATTCAATACTAATGAGCGGAGTTCGCGTCAGAACTGTGTGGCGTCGAAGTGATTCAAAAGTATGTGATTGTCAATCAATCAATCAACTCAGCCTATCGCAGTCCACTGCTGGACATAGGCCTCTCCCAGACTGCGCCAGAGCACCCTGTCCTCCGCTTTCCGCATCCAGTCTACCCCAGCCACCTTCTTCAGGTCGTCCGTCCATCTAGCTGGGGGGCGTCCCACACTACGCTTGCCGGTACGCGGTCTCCACTCCAGGACTCGTCTGCTCCACCGGCCAGTCCTTCGACAGACATGGCCAGCCCATTGCCACTTCACTTCACTTCATGTGATTGTAAATTATACCAAACATTTACTACTAGTACAGCTGCCATATATTCGTGATCAGTTTTGACTTCAAAAGTTATAAACTCAATTCATCATCTACTTTTGCTGTTGACTGTACCTAGCTTTAGTAGTGCTTTTGAGTGCAGCCAGCAAACTTATGAGTTATATACCGTTTAGTAAGATATATAGGTACTATAGGTACCTAACCTTCAAGAAACTGGCTGGAAAAAATATGGCTTTCGCTTGTGGTTGATTTTCATAAAAGTATCTGTACTGGGCAAGGGTGACTTGTAATGCGACGTTTTCCTTCCAGGACGTGACAGTGTAACCCATTTACAACAATTAAGCACATCATAAAACCTTTGACCTTTAGGATGCATGAAGAAACCTCCTCGCGTAGCGCAGTTTTTTCCGCCAGTTACTCAACTGAACCGAGCGCTCGGCGCATCCTGGACAGTCACACCCAACACCTTATTTGACTGGCCAATTTTATTTTTCCTTAGAGGTGGTAGGGCTAATATCCGCCTGGTTTGCGAACACCCTCCCACCGGAGTTAGGCGCGCGGCGTCAAGCAGCCTGCTGTGTTTCGTCGATGCGTGGGAGTTCCAGTGCCTTAGGCATATTCTGGGCACGCTCGTTCCATCACACACCTCATCCATCGCTTTCCATCATGCGTGATCGAGGTTAAGAGCGGGACCATTCAGCAATTTAAAAAAAACCTAGGCGAAAATTAATGGAATTCGAGAAAACCCAATTTTCATGATTTTTTTTAAATTTCCCAGAGTTCTTGAATTGCTTTTGGTGTGGTTTTAATTGGTTGTAATCTGCGTTCGCGATTTATTTGCCAAAAATGTAAACAAATATGAAGTTATGGAAAAATAACTAAGTCCCACACAATAAAGTTCAGTTTACGCTACAACATCAAACATTTTTATAACTTTTTCGATAGTGCTAGTCACTCTGAAGTCAACATAATTGCCATTAAAATAAAGTTGATATTTGTATAAATTGAAATTATATTAATTTGAAACATAAGTTTGAATTGACTTTAGTGTGATTGTGGTGTGGTTGTGGACTTGTAGTACGTGTCATCGGGCCCTAAATGTTAAACGGCTTCAAATAAAAACATGTTTTTCTTACCTGATAGAGGATGAACCACCGAAGCTGCCACTTGGTGTTGTCAGAGCTTCGTTTGTGCAAGTAGCCAGCCTACAAAGATTATAAAAGTTAGTAGAAGTCTTAAACCAAAACTTGTATGTACATATTGGTGATAACTAAAATAAATAAGTATTAGGTTTTATATATGAAATTGGCGTTTTATATGGAATAATCAAAAGGCAAAGCGAAGTTTCCTGGGAAGGAAACCAAAGCTCTGGTTAACTCTGGTAGTTCTGGTACCTATTATGAATAGCTGGTAGCTGCTGCCCACGCCAGTACTATTATATATTCCGTGCTCACGCAGAGACACTTGTAAGTACATAGTTCTGAGAAAAAGGCGCCTATTTTTTTTAGTTTCTTTTAGCCTATTCTTTCTTTGGGTCTTAGCATTATGTTGTTATTTTCAGTTGGAATGTATGCGAGAACATGTTTTTCAATTACATTGTTAAGTTTGTTCTTGGGATAAATTCATTACAACTACGGAACCCTTCATTGTGCGTGGTCCGACATGCACTTGGCCGGTTTTTTGTAATCTACAAGACGGCTGTCCGACCCGCAATGTTGTGTGGAGTGGAGTGCCGAACAACAGCAAAAAAGCACGTACAGCATTGCACACAGCCGAAATGAAGAAACTGCGATGGGTGGGCGGTGTAATACGTCTGGACAGAATACGCCAATTAGCACGTGAGAGGATCTTTCGGAGTGGCCCCAATGGCGGACAAACTAAAAGAAAGCAGGCTTAAGGTCATAGAACAAAATTAAATATCAACTCGGAAAGGTATCGTCTCCGTATCGCCTTTCGCCTCGCCGACAAACAGGCGTCAACCTAACGTAAGCACGTAACCAAAGCGGATCAGCAGCTCCGATCTGTCGGCTACGGCTTACGGCTCGCCGAACATTGGTTGATGGTGCTGCAGGCAGGCTGCAGGAGGGGTGAGCGGGGCAAGGTGGGATGAAGAGATGTAAGCTCGGGTACGGAGAGACGTAAGCGCGGGGACGACGAGCTGTAAGCGCGGGAACTGCAAGTTGACCACGCACCGCACCGCGGTTCGTGAGCTTGTCCCGAGGCAAAGCGATTACGTTACGATTACGATCAGTGCACGTTGCAGTAGGGAGTTTCATACAAAGAATACTGAATGACTCGAGTTTATACGGTGACGATCCCTTTCCGAGTTGATATGTGTGCTATGACCTTTAGATGGTACGGCCACGTAATTAGAAGAGATGATAGTTTCTCAGTAAAAACAGTCCTGAATGTCCCTACGAAACGCCTGGGAAGAGGAGGACCCCCGCTACATTGTGATCCAGTATCGAGAGGGAGATGAAAGCGCAGAACCTAACTCCTATGACAATTCAGAACAGATCGTCCTGGCACCTCTGTACAAGAAAACCTGACCCCAGATAGAACTGGGAACAAGGGATGCAACAAGAAGATCTCTTAGTAGCCTTTTGCACATAATCATACTATTAATAACTAGAAGTTCACAGTCCTCTCCTGACCATAATAACCATTAGGCCTCCTCTACAATTAAATGCCGTTGAGCTCGATCCTTCCTCAGGCTCTCTAATGGATGGACCATTAATAGGGTTATCTAAATATATTTAGCAAATAAAAAATCAAAATTTCGGATTATTCCACTTTGCCCCACCGGCCGCCCTACTGGTGGGGCAAAGTGGAATGCCTAAAATTTTACAGTGGAATCTGCCCCACTAAATCGAAATAGTGGGGCAGATTCCACTACTTCGGTCAAGCGGCGCTGTTCGCCGATCGACGACGAAACAATAGAAAATCAATTGTGTCTCATTAGCGGCGCTTGACAGAATATAAATTCAAAATGCAAAATTTCGCTTTATTGCATAGTCATTACAAGTACTACTGCCACCAGTGCCACCTGTAATATCACCATAGCGGGAACAGTTAATATTTTTAATGCTTTAAAAGGTGGTCTCGCGGTTGTATCCCATTTTGATTGCGTAATGGCCCTCACTGCACGCTTCTGCATCCTGAAGGCTCGCTCCCAGTCGGCAGCTCGGCCCCAGAACCCAACGCCATATTGAAGAACCGAGTGTACCAATGCGAAATAACACCCTCTCATCATTTTACGCAGGAGCGTTTGCGCTAATCGCTCCAGGGCGAAGCATGCTCGTCCGAGTTTTCCGCACATTCTGTCGATATATGCGGCCCCCACGTGAGTGAGCTGTCCAGTTCGAAGCCGAGAAATGTGGTGACTTGCACACTAACTAACAAAATTTGTTAAAAGCTATTAACACTGTGGTTGGATTGGTTGTGGATTGTGGTATGATGTCGACAGGAGTCTCTTGCGGAGCTACATGTACCTAGTAGCTGCTTAAGGAAATGAGCATATCCGTCTAAGTGTTCATCCAGTACCTACGTCACGGGATTGTTGCGTTTAAATAATGTTCTTCTTCAATATTTTGTGACAAAGTATGAAAACACTATAATTAGTAGTAAATTTCGCATTTCTCGCATCTATTTAGTAAAAACGAAAATTTGGTAGGTACGTATCCCTAGCCATTACCAACAACTATCCCTCGAAGATTGTCACTCCCGACGCTCCACCTAGCCTAATGGCGTCCTGCACTGAATTTTATGACAGAGAAACCACTTATCATCGCATTTCTACTTCTCAAGACATCTCGAACTTTTTTTATACATAAAACCAAACATCCTATGGTGCAGAAATGAACCAGTCTGCAGGATCGTAGCGCGGCCAACTATCCAGGGTGCACGGTTACTCTGGGAGACTTCTCCACATTCACACATACAATCGTCCCTAATAAGTTTGAACCCAATGACATTTTCCATTATCCTTATCCAGTAACGTTAAAGTAAAGAATATAAGTAGATGACGCAGATGATAAGTTTGAACCCAATGAAGCTGGTGGACTACCAACCTGTGAATGGTCATACTGCGCCCTGTCCGACAGGGCCAGTAACTGGCCATCATTCACACGGACTGACCGCTGCATCTTCGGACTCAGCATCATGTTCATATCTGGAACAATACATTTCAAACTCAAACTCAAAGCATTTATTTCAATTAAACCATTACAGGCACTTTTGAATTGTCGAAATTAAGTAGTCGGTCAGTTAGTCAGAAAGTTGAAGCTAGTTGCCCATTCCAAAGCGTAGATCTCTATGGAGAAGAACGGGCAAGAAACTCCATGGACACTCTTTTAAATCAAGATATTACAAAATCTTGGGTACATTATTCATGTTGCTTCTATATGTGAGAACAATGTAAAAAATCACACAAATGAAGAAACAATACAAGAAATAAGATTAAAAACAAGCCTTGGCAGTTAAGAGATGACCAGTCTCAACCGACGGCGCCCGTTCACGACATGACGCGTGGATCAGCACCATCCAGCTCAACAATTTTGTAGGGAATTTAGATTTTGAAGTTCCATTTTGACTGAAACGACCTGAAACCGTGCACCTCGTTTCTGACGTTTTATAAGTACCCATGAGGTTTATGTGGAATAAAATATTTGGACTGTTTTTTTGAAGGCAGTGTGTTTCAAGATTCTAGACGACTCTGATGAATGAAATTATGAATAATTTATAATTTACTAGCGCCCCTCCCAGGTACTGCACGGGCGCGATCTAGTCATATGACCTATGAATAATAATTAAAGACCTTTTTGGATTTGTGCTAGCTAAGTAGGTAACGGGGTTGTGGAGGTCAGATAGGTAGTCGCTCCGAGTAAAATACTACTATTCAGCTGCATCCCGTAGACTAGAAGCCGACCCCAAAATTTTTGAGAAAAGGCTAGTTTTTCATTTACGAGGTTCAGCAGATGTACGAGTACGTAGCTGTGAGACGTTATTATGCCCAATGCCCATGTTGAATGGGAAATACTGCATTGGGTTTGAGACAAAGTTAAAAAAAAAAAATATTGGCTTGTTAGATGAACCTGTCATTAATCCTATAAGTAACTTTTTAGCTAGAACTGAGGTACCTAATAGGTACCTACTAATTTTAAATAAAATATAATCACGGATAATGGTATTACCAAAACATGATTAATGTAAAGGTCTGTTAAAATTAGGTATACAGCTTCGTAAGTATTATCTTTACTTCAGTGGCTACAGCTTCGACTCTGGATGCCGCTAATTTATTAATACGATACCTAGTTAACTACCTACCTACCTGTAGGTATTTATAGCATCGTGAGGAACGAATATTTATATTATAATCTTACAATATACCGTAAAAATATCGATTCCAACTCACCTTTGCTTAGGTAATCGTATTCATATTATAATACAATTACTTATGTCACAGTCACTACACGATCATACGCAGGTAGCATCCAGTCCAAGATCAACAACAATGGAAACAACATTATTTATAGAACGCGAACACTTAGATCACACACAAGTCAATAGGTGAACAGACAACACTTTATAACAATAGTAGAGAAAACGAGACAACAATTAATATTTAAACTTTAAAGATTATTTACACTAGTCATAAGACTCGAGCATGAAATGTTATGAGCGCCTGTTGAATTTGTAAACGCAATGAGTTTTATTGACACAACGTTTTGCTTACACTAATGCTACAGGCTAGAGAGGTGTTTTAATAAGCGTTTTGTTAAGTTTAGAATGATGTTTGGTTTATCAGTCTGTCATAGTCAGTATCGCCTTGTTTGTCTCCGGAGAGGTGGTGCGTGGATTACGGCGTCGGTGCGACTGCCGGGCCAGCACCTGTAGCTGAATCGACCGTTGCGCGCGTGCGTGCCCTTGATGACGTACGAGAAACGCCATAGAACGGAGAAGAGATAGTTATGGCTAATTAAATGAATATCTAAAAAGTATGGATTTTTATGTCTAGAAAACATGTTGGCTTCATCTAGTCCTCGAACAAGATGTGAGTCCAGAATTTATAACCTCAATGAATAAATCACATAATCAGCTGAAATTCGGGAGCATTTCCATTTCAATTTCCAGTATTTCAGTTGTCAAAAACACTGAGCATCACCAACCACCATGACAATCATACTACGGTGGTCTGCTTCCAACCTCCGGACAAGTTACGGTTAACTTATCTGGCTGATAATTTTACAGAAATCTGTTCTATTTTTTTATCTGACTTGTACAAATTGCTGATCCAGGCGTAGTGAAGAAGCAATGAAAATCCATACTAATCCATACTAATATTATAAATTCGAAAGTAACTCTGTCTGTCTGTCAGTCTGTCTGTCTGTACCTTTTCACGCCTAAACCGCTGAACCGATTTAGATGAAATTTGGTATAGAGATAGTTTGAGTCCCGGAAAAGGACATAGGGTACTTTTTGTCCCGATATTCCCACGGGATCGAGACTTATCCAGGTGAAACCGCGGAGCGCAGCTAGTATTAATATAAAAGCAGTCCTAATTTCATATAGGTAATTAGATTGGACAAACTGTGTTAGTCCTAAACTCCTAGCGTGGCTTGTTCAATACATTTCGCAAAATTTAAAGTGAAAGTAAATATGGAAATACTCCCCGTTTCCTAGCACTGTGCATGCTCAGTGAGTCGCAGTTTCCGCGGTAATAAAACTCCGATACCCGCCATATCTTTGAGTCACACGCGCCCTCAACTTATTCCATAACATCATGCTTTAAGTAGGTAGATAGGTATATTGCAGTCCTGCCAATGTCGGATGGTTCTTATCTCCTTAGAAATCTTTTTAACCGACTTCTAAAAAAGGAGGAGGTTCTCAATTCGAATGTTTATTTATTTATTTTATTATTTATGTACACACAGTAAAATACATAAGGATAAGCCATAATTACAATTTGAGTACAAAGGTACTGCTTATCTTCCAGCAGACCTGCGAAAGGAAAAGTAAAAAAAAGAAATGTAGACAATAGTGTGTGAGAACAAGAAGAGAAAAATATGAATGTGTGGAGTCTAAAACTAAAATATTAAATAAACCTACACATATAATGCAAAAATAAAATAAAAATTTCAATTAAATTTCGGAAGTCGGTGTCAAAAAACGAAAATGCGGAACCAACGACACCGACTTCCGAAATTAAGGTTATTAATCACTTTGTAGTGTTTTTTTTTTGAAGTCGGTTGTTTTTTTTTAAACTTTTTTTAGATAAACTAATAGGTAGATAGTTAGCTTGAGAATCGCTTTGATTTACTTATTAACACAACTCGCATAATCAGCCTATAATGTTCCCACTGCTGGAACACAGGCCTCCTCTCGGTGAGAAGGAGTGGGCCGTAATCCACAACGCGGGCCCAGTGCGGCTTGGCAGATGTCCCATGTCTTCGAATTTTTGGTTCTAGGACATGCCATGTTTCCTCACGATGTTTTTCTTCACCGTTTCGTAACAAAACTCGCTGACCAATTTTTATAAATGCGAAAGTGTGTCTGTCTGTCTGCATGTTACCTCTTCACACTTAAACGCTGAACTGATTTAGATGAAATTTGGTATAGAGATAGTTTGAGTCCCGGGAAAGGACATATGATAGATTTTATCCCGATATTCCCACGGGATCGAAACTTACGCGGGTGAAACCGCGGGACGCTGCTAGTAGATCATGCACTATAGGTAGTGATTATTTTATATTTATTATTCGTGCGCGGTGCGGTAAAGAAATCTATGGTTTGATGCAGATTTGACGCGGTGCGGTGCGAATTAAATTCGCGCAAATATTTTGTGGAGTACCTATGGGTCTTCCGCGGCACTCCGCTAAGTCGTATAGGTACAGACGCCAGCACATCAACCTACTATAATCTTTCAAATTTCTTTAATAGATTTTCAACTTTATCACTAAACCATAAGGTTCAAAGTTGATTGGGAAAATCTGACAGTTTCGGGTAGATTGATGTGCTGGCGTCTGTACTACACGTAGTAAATTATCGACTGATTGTTTAGTCCTTCTGAAAACTGAGAATGTACAATTTCAAACAGTGGAGTAATAACCTTCCGAATTGTATGGAAAAAATATCGACTAGTGGCACCTTAAGTGGCTCCATTTGACACCGCTAACTGCAGCAGTATGTAAATCTTCGTATATGTAGGTACGCGCGTGCAGTGTTTACGTTATCTTGATACGTTAATTGGGTATTTCCTGAACTTATATAGGTAAGTGTATACTTATGTGCTGTGGCATTTGCATTATGATTGTTACATTTAACGCAGTAGGAATAATACCTAATAGTTCTATTCCCTGCAAAGAGACCTCCAAAGAGACCCCTTCCTCACTTTTGTTCATCATAAAAGACAAGATGAATGTCTATATCCACTGCCTTATCCACAAGTTCCATGCATTCTTCCATTAGTCTACTAATACTTTAGAGATAATGAGAAAATAATCACTATTTATTTCGTGGCAAAAAAGTGTTAAAAAATCTACTGCGATATCTTGAAAAAAATCACAACTTTTGGTTGAATTTTTAACTCTCAAAATGGCAACACCGAAATTTTCCTGTCACGCGTCAAAAAATCTTCGAAACACTTCTGTGCTGTGATAAACAAAAATTGAGGATAATTACTACAACAAATCACTTCAAATTGTGTCTCACACCAACATTCTTGTTAGATACAGTCGTTTTCAATTATAAACAACGTGTTTCGAGCACGACCGGCGTTTCGTGTAATGTGTGATACCTAGTTAAAAATCCACGCGTTATGGCATCTGGGTCTAAAAATGATATAGTTAATAGACTGCTTAACGTGAGGTTGGATGACGGAGGCGGCGGAGACGAGCTGCCGCCGCAAAACATGCTGCCGTCCAACCAGCAGGCGCGGCAGCTCGGGCAGATACAGGAGGAAGACAACGGACAGGCGAGCGAGCCTCTCGCCTCGTCTTCCGCAATAGAAAACCTCCAGCCAATTAATAACACAGGCGGACGCTTACACAACTGGCAGGCGACAAAAACTACCGTAAAAGAAAGGTTATCGTTCCTTTTTAACAACGAGATCTTATGCGACGTTCATTTCATCGTCGGCAAGGAGGCTAACCTGCAGGTCATACCCGCGCACAAGTTCGTGTTGTCAGTGGGTAGTGCAGTGTTTGATGCCATGTTCAATGGAGTGCTAGCAACTAAGTCTGATGAAGTAGAGTTACCTGATGTGGAGCCTGCTGCTTTCCTACACTTACTAAAGTTCCTATATTCCGATGAGGTACGGATTGGTCCAGAGAGTGTCATGACCACGCTTTACACTGCCAAGAAATATGCTGTGGCTGCATTAGAGGAGCATTGTGTAGACTTCTTGAAAAGTAACTTGGGTACGGACAATGCGTTTCTATTGCTGACGCAGGCACGCTTGTTTGATGAACCGCAACTGGCTGCCCTGTGCTTGGAGATGATAGATAAGAATACTGCTGATGCGTTAAACGCTGAAGGGTTTACGGATATTGATCAGGACACACTAAATGCAGTACTCGAAAGGTATGTGTTATTTTATATTATTTTTGAAATAATTGTGGATTAAGAATTTTATTATTTCTCATCAAGAATTAACAATAATTCACTTACTGAGAAACTAAATTTACTTAAAATGTTTACGAGCATACAATAACATCGTTAAAAGTAGATTTACAATAATGAATAGGAAGGTAGTGATAAAAAAAGTAATTATCAACTAATCACTTTTGGAAGGTAATTGATTTATCAACTTATTAAAACAAGAACAAAACTTTAGTAAAAGTAAAATATGAAGTAACTTAGCCTTGGTTGGTTACTTCATATTTCAAATTAAGAAATAATTTATTCAGTAGCTACTGATACTGAATACATAATCTTTTGAAATTGATGCATTGGGAACCACTGTACATCCACACCTGGCGCATTTCATAGTAGGTATTTTTTTTTTCAAATCAAATCAAATCACTTTTATTTGTTAACACAGGTAAAAAAATACAGATCTTGAGTTTGGTGTACAGGACGCTATGTTATGCCCGGAGGCGTACAAATATGGTGTGCATCTAGCTCAATATTAAGAATTTACATTTCAAAATAAAATAAAAAACCAAAGATGTTTGAAAATCATGCATAATGTCATAAATGTCAAAAAATAAAATTAACTACTACTCATTCTGATATAATATAAATTCTCGTACATGTCATATAATTTTTTTAATTGTTATATATTTTTATCATTTAAAAAGTCTTTTATACAATAATAACATTTTTCTAATAATAATGCAGTCAGCTTAGATTTAAATATTCGTATAGGGTGTTCTTTAAAATTGTGCGGGATTTTATTGTATATTATAGGGCCCATTGACATAATATTTTTCCTAAGTAGTGCTGTTTTGTAATTGCCTGTATGTAATAAATTTTTATATTGTGTTCTCATAGTGCCCGAACGCGTTCTAATATCGGCTAGTGATGGAAATAAATTTAAGTTCATTTTAACAAAAATTGCCACTTCTAAAATATACAATGACGGGAAGGTCAGTATTCTCAGCGACTTAAATACAGGCTCACAGGAGTCCGTAGTTTTCAAGTTTGACATAGATCTTATGCAACGTTTTTGGGCTTTAAAAATCTGTTCCCTATCACTACAATTGCCCCAAAATATTACACCGAACCTTAATATTGGTGCAACAAGTCCATGGTAAGCAGTCAGGAGTATATCATTGCTTACTTTATGCGACAGGTTATATAGCACATAAGCTGACTTGCTCAATTTATTACAAACGTCTTCAGCATGAGGTTTCCAAGTGAGACTGCTGTCAACTAAGATACCTAGGAATTTTGCAACATCTGTTGAGGCTTTGGATAGATTGTTGCTGTTTTGGATAGAATAAACCCTTTTCTCTATTACCTCGTCACTAGTGCACAGAACTGGCAACACCTGTTCGCCACCTGACGGGACCCCACGCGGGCTGTATACTTCGTACTGTAACGAGAAACCGAGTCAGGGTGCCCCAAGCCCTGAGCTCGCTTCACTCGCTCTTGCATCCTAATTTTGTATAATATGTTGTTTTCTCTCTATCTATACAAGAGCTTTCCAACAGCAATATTTATTCGTCAAATTAAAAGTTATGCAGACAATTGAAAAAAATGGCTCCTGCTAGCAAAAATATGGAGCAGTGGTGGCTCAGAGATATCAGCCGCGACTTACGAGTTGTAGGTTGGAGGTTTGAACCCAAACAGACGCTTTACTTAGTGTAAATTACTTCATCACCACTGCTCTCAAAACATTGAATAAAAAAATCGGCATGTTCTAGAACCCACAATTTTAAGACATGTGACATCTACCAATGTGGATTATGGCCCACTCCCTCTTATCGAGAGGAAGCCTGTGTCCCAGCAGTGGGAACTTTATAGGTTGATTATGCTTATGATAACATAAACTAACTGCCTGCTTAGAAACATTTTTGTTATTATTCCTACAATACCTCAAGATTCTCCATTGAGTGGTAAGTATTTTGAGTGTTCCCTGTAATCAATGCCTCACATTATCTGTTGACGATAATGTTAGAAGGTCATTGTCAACATGCCAACAGTAGACTGTCTGCCAATGCCAGAATAAATGTTTAGTAAACTTGTTTGTTTACACCATAGGTTCTCAACATAGGCGTTTGAGACTTTCAAGGGGACAGTAGAACACCCAGATAAAATTATATATCCTATCTTACGACTGTATAGTATAATATTACATGTTTAAATTATATAACTAGCTGCGTCCCGCGGTTTCACCCACGGAAGACTCGATCCCGTGGGAATATTGGGATAGAAAGTAGCCTATATCTTAATCCAGGGTGTCAGCTACCTCCATACCAAAATTTATCAAAATTCGTCCAGCCGTTTGTGCGTGTAAGTAACAAACATACAAACACACTCACAAACTTTCGCCTTAATAATATTAGTGTGATTGTGGCAATAATAGCTGTATTACATCCGCACCAGATGGTAAGTAAAAAAATTGAGGGCTCGATTGTGCTGTAAATTCGAAAGTAACTCTGTCTGTCTGTACAGACAGAGTAACATATCAAAGTCAAAGTTTTTTATTTGTTAAACATAGGTGTAAAATAGGTGTTTAAAATAGAATAGGTAAAGAGATCTCTATGTTTTGCCGTTAACGGCGTACAAATATCAAGTAAGCATACGAAATTACAATTTAGCATTAAAACGTTTGTTAAAATTAAATGACAAGCTAACAGAGTTAAACTATCCTCTATCAAGTTAACAACGTTGCATACAAAATTTGTTTAGAACATTTAAAATGTTAGAACGGGCAAGAAACTCCATGGACACTCTTTTAAATTATATTTTTACAAAAATATTAGTTACATCATTAATGTTGAATTCATAATTATATGTGAGAACGATGTAAAAATAAAAAGACGTGCGCGTTAAAAGCGTACAGAGTACAGCAAATAGTAACAAAACAACAATCCAAAAATAAAATAATTAAAAATAAGCCGAGGCAGCTAAGTGATGACCAGCCCCAACTCACGGCGTTCTATGAACATGACGCAAGTGCAACAGATGAAGTAAATACTTTAGTATAGTAAATGAAGGGATCAGGGGAAGAACAACATATCACATTTTTAATTTTTTTTTCAACTGGCAATACAGTCTGAACGGTTATACCTGTCGCTATGTTCTGTCAAAAACAACAGGGCAATAACATCCATAGTCTCAGAGCTTTCATGCTTTTAAAATATCGATACAGGGGAAAAACATACAATGTATCTGGACCCCCACCCCCTATACCATTATACCTATTACTGTTAAAGTGCCTTGGGTATAAATGACACTATTTTATTAAGGGCCAAAGCACACACGCTGCTTTTTGCATCGGCGATCGGCGATTCAGCTGCTTTTCAGAAGCTAAATGCAGCGACCAAGCATTCCACACCGCTCACTTAAAAACGCCAAACGCGGCGATTCAGTCGCTTTTCGGAAGCTCGATACAGCGGCTGAACGCTACACTCCGCACACATTCGGATGCCGGTCGTAGCGATTTGGCGTTTGCGCCAGCATCGGAGCAGTCGCTAAAACGCGCGATTCTGATAACACGTCCGAACGCAGAGAGTCGCCAAAACGCGATGCAGCATCGGAGCAGTCGCTAAAACGCGCGATTCCGATACCGCGTCCAAACGCAGAGTCGCCAAAACGCGATGCTGCATCGATACAGCCGCAAAATCGCCGATCGCCGATGCAAAAAGTAGCGTGTGTGCTTTGGCTCTAAGATCTTATTTTTTAATTAGTAATATTTCAGTTTGTTCATTAGGTGACAAAAGTGGTTCTTCCCCTGATCCCTTCAAATAGGTACTAACTGATGCATTTAACAGCTTGCAACCATTGATAAGACACGTATTCTTTTATTATCCATGGGACTTGAACGTAACTAAATGGCGAAATGTGGGTGTGCCATAGGTAGGTACAGCCAGCAAAAGAGATATGTATGCAGGATCGTCGGATATAGTTGAATTGATTTTGTCGACTGAATTTTAATTTGATAAATGAGCTGTTTGTTTTCTATTAATAAAATCAAATTTTACTAGAACTTCCATCGGTTTCTTACTAAACTTCAACTATATCCGACGATCCTGCATAATTATCTCTTTTGTTGACTGTACATAAGGGGATTGAAGATTTTCTAAGGAGCCTGGCATACCTAATTACCTACTGTCGCGCCATTTTGATTTTTTTTTCAAAATGGCGGCCTTGCATTTAGCCTATAGAAATCGATAGCTGACATCAATGCAAACAGAATTCATTAAAAGACCATACCCTGTAAAGTGTCACGTTTCCGAGATATTAACTTTTAAAGTTGATCACGTGACACTTTGTTGCTTCGATGTTTGAAATAATCGCTCTGACAGTTTAAAGTAATCAAAGTTAAAATTACATAACACAGAAAAAAAATGTTATGAAATTAGTTAAATCATCTTAATTTTGTTTTATCTTGGCGTGTGGCCAGGCTGTCCTGAAACATTCATATCAGTGCACTTCCAAAACATAATAAAATAATCTTTAATTTGGATAAGCACCATCCATATGGGTTAGTAAAAAAAAAACAAAAAGATAACTTATACCTATGTCAGTAAACTAATATATTTGGAAACAAGACTGTTGTTCGAAATACATTTTCATAATTCAATAATATTACATTTCCAATTTCTATTCCAGGGACACACTCCGCATCAGAGAAGCGAAAATCTTCTCAGCGGTCCTGCGCTGGTCGGAAGCCGAATGCATACGACGACAGCTACCCGTCACGCCCACCAACCAAAGAATGGTCCTAGGCAGAGCCTTCAACGCCATCCGATTTCCCCTAATGTCCGTAGAAGAATTCGCCATGGGCCCTGCCCAAAGCGGCCTTTTAGATGACCGAGAGATTGTGCAATTGTTCCTATATTTTACCGTCAACCCTAAGCCGAATGTGGGGTTTCTCGACACCCCGAGATGTTGCATGACTGGTAAGGAACTGACAGTGAATAGGTTTCCCCAGACGGAGTCGAGGTGGGGGTACAGTGGAACCACAGACAGGATCCGGTTTACGGTTGATCAGAGAATTTTTGTGGTCGGCTTCGGACTGTATGGATCGTATTTTGGGCCGACGGAGTATGAGGTGCATTTACAGGTAAGCCGCATAGATTTTAAACTTTTTAAGGGGGGAAGCGCCAGGGCATTTTTTTATCGTGTGCAATTTACAGGTCAGTGTCAGGTTTATTTATTTATTTATTTGATTTACACGGCTTATGAAACCAATTACATAAATCAAAGTAATAATAAGCACTAACATAAAACAAACTAATAACAACAATTAAATTCTATTATTTTCACAATAATTGAGGCACATAACCATTAAATTGGCGAATTTATTATCGAAAAGATCGCAGTCCGGGTTGGCCTCCACGAGCTTATTTAGTGCGGTCAATACGCGAGGTACGGGGGACGCAGCACGGGCCGCAGTCCGACACGAAGGCACGGCTAGCAGTCGATGTTTTCTGCCACAGAGATAATTGTTCGGTATATAAAGTCGAATCAGCTCATTATGGATGTCAGAAGCATCCGTCATACCCTTGCATATTGTATGTTGAACAAAACATAATTCACGACCGTAATAAGAAAGGGTTTTTCGAAATGGGGGAGGGTGAAATTTCACGCGGACGAATTCGCGGACAGAAGCTAGTCCATATCCATACTAATATTATAAATTCGATGGTAACTCTGTCTGTCTGTCTATCTGTCTGTCTGTGTGTATGTTACCTTTTCACGCCTACACCACTGAACCGATTTAGATGAAATTTGGTATAGAGATAGTTTTTATCCCGATATTCCCATGGGATCGAAACTTATGCGGGTGAAACCGCGGGACGCAGCTACCAACCAAACCATCCGGAATAAATATAGAATAATATGAAACCTTTATTTAAGAGCTGAACTGTCACTAATGAGACAGAATTACTTTTTCTATTGTTGCCGAACTTAATGGTAGGGGAGCCCAGAGGGTTTTTGAGCAAGCATATTCAGGGCGAGAAGTAGATAGCTGAGTAGGTCTGGCATGAGGAGAGAACACCGAAAATATATTTAAAAAGTTTCTGATAGGAGACCCCTGGTCAGGAGACCACTTTCAGATTTCAAAAAAGGGCCGAAATTAAAGTGATCTTCAGAGGCGTTGGTTTTGGCATGACCGGGTCTGGCCTAACCCATAATGACTTAAATAAGCAAATCTGACGGAGAAATTGTGGGCTTTCCCCAAATCTGACGACTTTGAAAACTCAGATTTGGGCCATTTCTAAAAGGATATTCAGGGCGAATGAAAGTTATTCTATGCAATAGTGTTACGTGTCCTGATAGTGAATATATAAATATCTGACGGGATGATGGAGCCTTTTGGCAAATATGAGGACATTTCATCAATTCAGAAAATTACCCAAAAGTGGCCATAATTTTGCATTTATCCCTAAATCAAGGAACCTAGTAGCTTCGATTGCTGTTTGCATTGGAAGGTGACACGTTTGTGAAGATTTCTCCATATTCAGAAGTTTGAAAAAACTAAACACTTGAACGTAATGATTAAAAGTTAAGTAGCAAAATTAAAACATCGACGGAGTACACCATAAACAAAGTTGATTATTTCAATATTTTACTATGACAGTAAGAAAACCAATTATTTCAAAAACATCCTCATCTTATGGGCTATCTAACGAACTAGTAACGTTTTAAAAAATATTGAGAGATGCCCGTCAATTGTTTGATAAAACTGGCAAAGGTGGAAAGCCATACTTACTAAAATTAACGAAAACATTAAAGTAACGACTTGTTTACGTCGTAATACTTTTCTATTCGAGGTTTTATTGTAACTACAAACCTCTGCGCTCGATATCGTTACTGATATCGCCTCCAATTCTCAGTGATAGTTCGTTATGAGAGTTTTGTTAAATAAGTCTCAACACTTCTGCTTAGGCCGCAAGCTGCTAGTTAACTAGATTAAATGTTAGATCATGAGATACAAATTTATTTCTAACCGATTTCTAAAAGAGGGAGGTTATTAGTTCGTCTGTATATACAGGATGAATGTTCCAAGTCATCATGTGGATGACCAAATCGGAAACTATAGGAAATACCGAAAAATTCTTAAAGGAGTCACGGGGTGGATTTTAACGAATACTAAAACTGCATCATTAAATTTTTGAAAAGTCAATTGCTCTAGCCAGGAATCGAACTCGTAGATTTTGAAAAAAAAAAACTGCCTTTTTTATTGCACCCTTCGACGGTGTCATTAGTACCTAAGGATCAAATTCTAGAAAGAAATGATACACGCCAAAGTAAAGGAAAGTGGACATTTTTAAGATTAACTAAAATCAGATAAACAAATTGATTAATTATGGTTTAACAATGAATTCAAAATATAATTTATTATATTAAAAACATAAGTTAACGGCCAAATAACTACTGCTACAGTGCAAACGAGCAAATCACTTACATTCTAGATACTTAAAAACTGTTACTATCTTAAAATAATTGCTTTTTGTTAAAATGCGCCCTTTACTGTACTTTGTCGTATATCATTTCATTCCAGAATTTGATCCTTATTAGCGACACCATCGGGGGGTATACGACAAAGTAAAGTAAAGGGCGCATTTTTAACAGAAAACAATTATTTTAAGATAGTAAAAGGTTTTAAGTATCTAGAATGTAAGTGATTTGCTCGTTTGCACTGTAGCAGTAGTTATTTGGCCGTTAACTTATGTTTTTAATATAATAAATTATATTTTAAATTCATTGTTTAACCATAATTAAGCAATTTGTTTATCTGATTTTAGTAAATCTTAAAAATGTCCACTTTCCTTTACTTTGGCGTGTATCATTTCTTTCCAGAATTTGATCCTTACTAATGACACCGTCGAAGGGTGCAATAAAAAAGGCAGTTTTTTTTTTCAAAGTCTACGAGTTCGATTCCTGGCTAGAGTAATTGACTTTTCAAAAATTTAATGATGCAGTTTTAGTATTCGTTAAAATCCACCCCGTGACTCCTTTAAGAATTTTTCGGTATTACCTATAGTTTCCGATTTGGTCATCCACATGATGACTTGGAACATTCATCCTGTATATACAGACGAACTAATAACCTCCCTCTTTTAGAAATCGGTTAGAAATAAATTTGTATCTCATGATCTAACATTTAATCTAGTTAACTAGCAGCTGGCGGCCTAAGCAGAAGTGTTGAGACTTATTTAACAAAACTCTCATAACGAACTATCACTGAGAATTGGAGGCGATATCACTAACGATCTCGAGCGCAGAGGTTCGTAGTTACAATAAAACCTCGAATAGAAAAGTATTACGACGTAAACAAGTCGTTACTTTAATGTTTTCGTTAATTTTAGTAAGTATGGCTTTCCACCTTTGCCAGTTTTATCAAACAATTGACGGGCATCTCTCAATATTTTTTAAAACGTTACTAGTTCGTTAGATAGCCCATAAGATGAGGATGTTTTTGAAATAATTGGTTTTCTTACTGTCATAGTAAAATATTGAAATAATCAACTTTGTTTATGGTGTACTCCGACGATGTTTTAATTTTGCTACTTAACTTTTAATCATTACTTTCAAGTGTTTAGTATTTTCCAACTTTTGAATATGGAGAAATCTTCACAAACGTGTCACCTTCCAATGCAAACAGCAATCGAAGCTACTAGGTTCCTTGATTTAGGGATAAATGCAAAATTATGGCCACTTTTGGGTAATTTTCTGAATTGATGAAATTTCCTCATATTTGCCAAAAGGCTCCATCGTCCCGTCAGATATTTATATATTCACTATCAGGACACGTAACACTATTGCATAGAATAAGTTTCATTCGCCCTGAATATCCTTTTAGAAATGGCCCAAATCTGAGTTTTCAAAGTCGTCAGATTTGGGGAAAGCCCACAATTTCTCCGTCAGATTTGCTTATTTAAGTCATTATGGGTTAGGCCAGACTCGGTCATGCCAAAACCAACGCCTCTGAAGATCACTTTAATTTCGGCCCTTTTTTGAAATCTGAAAGTGGTCTCCTGACCAGGGGTCTCCTATCAGAGACTTTTTAAATATATTTTCGGTGTTCTCTCCTCATGCCAGACCTACTCAGCTATCAACTTCTCGCCCTGAATATGCTTGCTCAAAAACCCTCTGGGCTCCCCTACCATAATAAGATTGCCAGCTTTACAGATGAGGGGTAAAGAAATCTCGATGTTTTATTAAGTCGTTAAATCCTTGCGAAGACGTTACTTATAAAATGTTATTTATTTCCGTTCTTTTACAATTATTCTTAGCTAAACATAGTCCAGCTTGTTAGAAATAAGTATGTTGATAATTATGATCTGCGTTAGTCCCGTCGGCGTCGGTGATGACCAATGATCGGAATAGGCTGATTATATTTACCTAAAATTCGGAGAACAGAGACAGAAAGACTTTCTTACGACGGCATTTTTTTTCCCGGAATTCGGGAAAAATCTTAAATTAGTTAAGATGGGTAAAGGCTATTTCTTTTAAATAAACTTGCAATTACCAAATTTTCGGGATTTTCACGTAAAATCGGAAAAGTTGGTAAGTGCAAGTTTAATTAAAAGTGGCCTTTACGCATCCTAAATAGAGCTTATTTTCAACTTATTTAAGATTCTTCCCGAATTCCGGGAAAAAAAATGCCGTCGCTTACGACGGCATTTCCTTCCTTAGCAGTCTCCACTTTCTCTCTCTGTTCTCCGAAGTTTAGGTAAATACAGGGTGAAATTAAATTCATGGGCATCCTTTTAAGAGGTCATTGTACTCGTCATTATGAACAACTTTTTACTATGGGACTAAACCTAAAATCGCGAAAAAAATCAGCTGTTCCTTGCATTTATGTTCACATGACTCGTCAAAATGTACGGAAGAGCTGATTTTTTTTCGGGTGTTCAGGTTTGGTCCCATAGTAAAAGTTGTTCATAATGATGATTACAATGACCCCTTAAAATGATGCCCATGAATTCAATTTCACCCTGTATACTCAGCTTATTCCGATCACTGGTGATGACTATTATCTATCTTAATCCCATCTTATGACAGTAAGAAGGAAAAGGTTAGTCCATTTTTAGATCACATTCCACCACATGCAGCGCATGACCTTTAAGCAAAGTGGGGCTAGAAATAGACGAGAAAACGCTGGAGTTTAGAAACATATCTTTATGGCGCTTACTATTTCTCACATAATCTTTATTATGATGAGTTCAAATTGAAACATCCATACTAATAATATTATAAATTCGAAAGTAACTCTGTCTGTCTGTCTGTATGTTACCTTTTCACGCCTAAACCGCTGAACGGATTTCGATAAAATTTGGCACAGAGATAGTTTGAGTCCCGGGAAAGGACATAGGATACTTTTTATCCCGATATTCCCACGGGATCGAGACTTATGCGGGTGATACGGGTGATACCGCGGGGCGCAGCTATAGTTTTGATTATAAATTAAACTTGTTAATTGACTGTCATCTAGCAAGGCAATGTTTAAAATGCCTCCCTAAAGCTTGGAGTAATAGCGTAACAAACTAATAGTAGGAATGACTTTAATTTTGACAGTTCAACAACATTCATTGCGTTATTTCCGTTGTTGAGCAGACAAGTTTTTCGAACTTATGAAGCATTGGAATATCTTTCAGAATGATTTGACATTAAAAATTGCTGATACTCAGCCTAATTTAAATAAATGATTTTGATTTGATATTGATGTATTGCAGATAATCCACCTAGCGACCAAGAAGGTGTGTGGCTCGAACACAACGACGTTTTGCTGTGACGGCACGGACGACACCTTCCGCGCCATGTTCAAGGAGCCGGTGGAGATCCTGCCGAACACCTCCTACATAGCTAGTGCTAAACTCAAGGTAGGGCTTCATTTATCTACCATTTTTAAACTTAGGGGCTGTCTCCACTAAGTTTAAAAAAAAAAAAAAAAGTAAGAGTAAGAGTCTGACACTCCCTTCGCTCCACCCAGAGCGGGAGGGGTCATTTGATGATTTCCCATCCAAAAAAAAAAAAAAAGGGGCTGTCTCCACGAGCGAGAGAATCGCGGCGACATTATCGTCGTGCCATGTATTTCTATACACTCTCTTAGAACGTGTCTCCACACGGCGATATCATCGCGGCGAAAATTTGATGGCACGGCGAGACTATCGCCGCGATTCTCTCGCTCGTGGAGACAGCCCCTTAGATAAGGTTGCCCAAAACCCGTGACACTTTGCTCGGCTTGGGAATCGAACCCAGGACCTCGGCAGTACCACTTGCGACCACTAATACAGAGTCAAATTAAATTAGCTAGCAAAAGTTCACGTGTCGATAAATTAACACGATACACTACCAGCGAGCAATGACTCCATTTTTATTTTATCATCCGTACTAATATTATAAATTCGAAAGTAACTCTGTCTGTCTCTATGTTACCTTTTCACGCCTAAACCACTGAACGGATTTCGATAAAATTTGGCAGAGAGATAGATTGCATCCCGGGGAATGACACAGGATAGTTTTTATGCCGATATTCCCACGGGATCGACACTTATGCGGGTGGAACCGCGGGGCGCAGCTAGTTAAATCATAATGCTTTAATTTTTATCGTTTTTAGTTAGATATACAGGGTGTTACGGAAAGGGTATATCAATACAAACGGGTTGAAGAGGGTATCTGGTCTAGAATCTCTGTACAAAATTTCAGCTCAAAAGCAGTAACTTTGGAAATGCTTAATATTTTTTTATTTCGACATCACGGCGCTGCACTGGCGCGCGGCGGCGTGATGTGCGTGTACTAGCGTGATGTGCGTGTACTAGGCGCACAGACACACTACAGATAATGGATAATGACCCTCGTAGTGCGGTGACACGTTTTTTATGATTTCAATTTAATAAACTATCGAAATAAAAAAATATTAAGCATTTTCAAAATTACTGCTTTTGAGCTGTAATTTTGTACAGAGATTCTAGACCAGATACACTCTTCAACCCGTTTGTATTGATATACCCTTTCCGTAACACCCTGTATTCATCACGTCTTTGGAGCTTTGCTAGCGAATTTAATATGACCTTGTAATCCTGTATACACACACAAAAAAAAAAACAGAGAACTTAGTTATGACAGTAGGTATTGTGTGCCTCACGGCTGCGCCAAATAGGAGTGATACCAATTACTCGGGCGCCTTGTTGCGTTCGCTAAACAATTTCGCGAATACAATCCAGCATTCATTGTGGGTGTCCATTCTGTCTTGTGTCGCTGCTAATACATCATTGCTTTATAATATTAACATGCATGTGCTTAATGTTTAGATTTGAGGTTGGTACTAACAAACTGCTCTCAAAACGGTGAAGGAAAACATCTTGAGAAAACTGGCATGCCATAGAACCAAAAAATTCGAATACTTGTGACATCTACCAACGCGCACTTACTCGCGTGGTAGATTACGGCCCACTCCCTTTCACAGAGAGGAGGCCTGTGTCACAGCAGTAGGAACATTATAGGCTGATTATGTATGTTATGTACAGTCAGCATCAAAAGTCGATTAACACTATAATTTTTACATGTTATTAAATTGACAACAACTTTTTTCAATAAACTGATTTTTAGCTTTTCACATAATAGACAAGAGTATATATTCTAAAAAAAATTCTTCTGCTGCAATTTTGAACAAATATTTTGCTCAATAACTAAGATTAAAAAAACTGAAGTGTTAATCAACTTTTGATGCTGACCGTACTAACAAACTTTATAGGAAAATTACTAAAACTCTAATTGGGAATAAAAGAAAAACTGTGTACCAGTCCTTATTACAAAAAACGTAATAGAAAATTATTGTAAAAGAAGATTCTAATAACTATTTTCAATGTGAATTTTTGGTGTAAGTCAAACTGTTATAGTATTCGTCTAGGGAGCGTTGCAATCGCAGCGTTTACGATGCGCGCAAGCGACACAATAATAGTGTGTTATCACCAGTGATCGAAATAGGCTGAGTATATTTACCTAAACTTCGGAGATCAGAAACAGAAAGTGGAGACTTCCTTAAGACGACATTTATTTTCCCGGAATTCGGGAAAATATTAAATAAGTTGAAAATAAGCTTTATTTAATATGGGTAAAGGCTATTTTTAACTAAACTTGCGTTTACCAAATTTTCGGGATTTTCACGTAAAATCCCGAAATAAACAGTCGAACTTTAATTCATGTATTCCAATTATATGTAATGTATGATATAACGGTTAATTTAAGGATGGTAAATATAATTCGAATACATGAATCAAAGTTAGACTATTTATTTCGGGATTTTACGTGAAAGTCCCGAAAATTTGGTAAACGCAAGTTTAGTTAAAAATAGCCTTTACCCATATTAAATAAAGCTTATTTTCAACTTATTTAAGATTTTCCCGAATTCCGGGAAAATAAATGTCGTCGTAAGGAAGTCTCCACTTTCTGTCTCTGTTCTCCAAAGTTTAGGTAAATATACTCGGCCTATTCCGATCACTGGTTATCACCTTTTAAAAGTAACCAAAATACAGGGTGGCAAGACATCGATACACGAACTATAAGGTCATGACATGATCCTTTTTTTTGTTGGGGGAAACCTTCAAAAGGCACCCGACCTCCGGGGAGGGAGGTCGGGGAGTGTGGGATTTTTACCTCACTAAAACCATCCCGGTGATCACTATCAGCACATAGGGGCGGTCTCGGTTCCTCTTAAAAGACCAATTCCGGAACCCCCCCCGTGCAACGCCTATAAGGCACATCCGTGGGGAGACTGTAAAGGGGCCTCCGCTGAGCCTCGATATGTATGGCAGCACGTGACTACTATGCCACCGTCTTCCCTGGGGTCACTTTGTGGGCGGACAGAGTCCCCACTCGGTGCGCCCGCGCAGCACATGATCCTAGCGTAGAAATTGTTCAAATCAGGTGTTTCAAGTGCAATACCTACTCGGTCAAAATTTATGGAACGACATTTTTTTTTTTTACAAAAGAAAAAAGTTTCCACTCGTAGGGTGCTCAGAATCATGTATTGAATCCTTAGGAACAGGTTGCGCGTCGATGTACAGACGCCAGCACACCAAACTACTACAATCTGTCAAATTTGATTAATAGATTTTGAACTTTATCGCTAAAACATAAGGTTCAAGATTGATTGGGAAAATTTGACAGTTTCGGGTAGTTTGATGTGCTGGCGTCTGTACCTGCCACCCTGTT
The DNA here is from genome assembly GCA_945859645.1 of Amphipoea oculea. Classification (NCBI taxonomy): domain Eukaryota; kingdom Metazoa; phylum Arthropoda; class Insecta; order Lepidoptera; family Noctuidae; genus Amphipoea; species Amphipoea oculea. Next base: position 20,332,367 of record OX243876.1, read on the forward strand.
TGCCTTTTTTTTAAAATAAGTACTCAAAAAATACTCCAGGAAAAGAAAGTAAATAATAATAGTCCTAGTGCTTATAATGAAAACGCGAGCTAAGAAACAACTGATACACAATGTTTTTCTTTAATTCCCAGATGGGCGTGAAGAAATCACTTCTGCCGGGAAAAAAAGCGCTCACAGTTACTATGTATAAAAGTTCAACGCAAACAGGTTGTACTTTCATTAAAATTGCTTCGGGACGCCACCGCGAAGCAACCGTTATTAAAAAGGGCCAGACTATTGTGTTTGGCCCAAGAGCGATCCTTTTTAAGTAAATTGTGAAGTTGAGAAAGAGGTGAGGGTTTCCTAGTAGAAATCTTCATTTGATTTTATGGTTTTACGTAGTCTTTTTTTTTTATTTTTGCACGAGGAATTTATGTAGTTAAGTTAATAATATTCACTGAGTTATACTTTAACCGGTCAAGCGACGTGCGTCGCCCATTGGCGACGAAACTATTGAAAATCAATTGTGTCTCATTAGCGGAGCTTGACAGATTAATCTCACTGAATGAATGAATGATATATTTCAATGAATGAATGAGTGTGTGTTTATATGTTTGTTACTTCTCCACGCTCAAACGGCTGGACCAATTTTGATAAAATTTTGTATGGAGGTAGCTGACACCCTGGATTAACATATAAGCTACTCTTTATCCCGATATTCTCACGGGATCGACATTTACGCGGGTGAAACCGCGGGGCGCAGCTAGTACAAAATAAACGAACTCGCTCATGCGGAATTATCGAACACCTAGATTTGGCTGGAGAAAAAAGACCAGTCGTTTTCAAGCAAAATATGCACAGGATAATTCTTTAAGTTCATGTAAAGACAGAAACACGAGACGCATGGTCAGCAAAAACTGCCTTTTTGATAGCAATTTGCCGAGAATCAATCAAGGAGCAGTGGTGGCCAAGTGGCAACGGCCCCGAGTGGAGCAGTGGTTGCCCACTGGGAACGGCCCCGAATTACGAGTTGTAGGTCGTGGGTTCGAACCCAGCCAGGCAGGCGCTTTACTTGGCGTAAAAAATTTCGAAACGATGTTTTCCTTTACCGTTTTTGAGAGCTCAAAAACGGTAAAGGAAAACATCGTGAGGAACCCGGCATGTCCTAGAAAAAAAAATTCGGAGGCATTTGATATCTACCAACCCGCACTGGGCCCCCGTGATAGATTACAGCCCACTCCCTCTCGAAGAGAGAAGGCCTGTTTCCCAACAGTGGGAACGTTATAAGCTGATTATTCAATCAAAGATGCAATATTCGGGTTATTTCCTAAAAGTGACGGAATTGACCCTACCTAATGCACCTCTGCACGATATCTTTCATCCATTTTTCCACCATCACTCACTAAAACACAGAATTTCTGCTTGACGACCGAATAATTATCGTGTCTAAAGATGGCATGACAACGCACCTGTGATACCTCAGGCAGATGACCATAGGCAGTGACCACACATCACCACGTGGGTTTCCTGCCACCAATTACACAAACTCAAACTCAAAAACTCAAAGCATTTATTTCAATTAAACCGCACTTACAGGCACTTTTGAATTGTCAAGAAGTCAGTCAGTCAGAAAATATGAAGCAAGTTGACCATTCCAAAGCGTAGGTACAGTCGAGTTCATTAATATATTGGCAGTGACAATGTTTCAAAATATTCTAAGCGTTAAAATGATCATATAGTTCTATACAAACTCAGACATCAATAAAATGTTTTCATATAAACTGTTTTCATAAGTATGTTACGGTAGTGCAGTCAAAAATATCTGACTACTCTACGGAACATAAATATCTAAATACTCTAGTTTTCAATAAATTTGTTGCAACTTAGGATTCATAAATATCTATGCAGCTTTGAATATTCAACTAAATGGCCATTACCATTAAATTTATTTTTGCTTGCCGGAGCAGAAGTTCGAGTAATAATGCAATATTGCCGTTGAAGGATGTCATAACTGACAATTTCAAATTGATTTTGTTTCGAGATCTTTTTCACAGAAAAATAATTGCATAGATATTTGTGAACCTAACTTTGCGCTAAATAATATGAACAAGGGATTGCGCACAATTTTTAGAGTCCTTGTCTGTAGTAATATTATTGATATAATGTAGTCACATATTTATGATGTCACAGATTGTTTACAATGTAATGTATGTAACGGCAAAGCTGTTTAGAGTTTTATGAAACTTACTATTGCCTATATATTTTTGATTCACGAACATGGTCAGATATTAAAGAACTCGACTGTACCTATGAAGAAGCACGACACGAACGGGCAAGAAACTCCATGGACACTGTTTTAAATTATATTTTTACAAAAATATTAGTGACATCACTAATGCACACATCCAATAAGAGTTATATTAGCACTGAATTTACAACAATACCACAGCTATAACGTCACCATTAACCCTTTTATTACCTCTTCCAGGGCACCGATTCATACTACGGCACGAAGGGGCTCCGCCGCGTAACAGTTGACTGCAACAACGGGGAAAAGGTCGTATTCCAGTTCTCATACGCCGCTGGTAATAACAACGGGACCTCGGTCGAGGACGGACAAATACCGGCCATCATTTTCTATATATAATCCCACCTAAACGCTGGCAACATTAATAGAGCCGGTGTTTTGAAATAAAATTTTGGGCTCGTAACATTTGTTTGAGGCTGGTAATTTCAGCGTTTTCGACGGCCTGCTTTGTTGTTTTGTTGGTAAGACTTCTAGTGATTTGATAGAAAAGGTTTCAGTAAAGGCAAACCAGGGTGCCTGGCCATAGATATTGGTACACACGGCTACACATCAAGCCATACATAACCAGAATAAGCTGACCTCTGAATGTACGAAAAATCTATACAGTGCGAGGTCAGCCAAAACTGGAAATGTATAGCTTAATGTGTAGCTGTGTGTACATTAAGTTCTTGATAAAAGACGAAGCTTTGTAGATCGTCGTCTGAGTCACTTATACCTGTGTGACAGTGTCTTTTATTTTTCGACGCGTTGGGATGCACTCTATTGGAATCTCAACCCTCGTCTCAACACCGACAGTTGAAAATCCAGTGCGCGACAATATCCCGTCGCGATATTTTTACGCCCGTGGGAACGGGGCGTAAGCTCGATGTACAGTCGCCAGAATATCAAGTTACTATTATCTGTCAAATTTCTTTAATAGATTATCAACTTTATTGCTAAGTTATAAGGTTCAAAGTTGATTGGGAAAATTTGACAGTTCCGGGTAGCTTGATGTGCTGGCGTCTATGCAATACTTACGCATAGGTACTAGAATTTATTGCTGTCTCCTTTTCATAATAGTTGTCTTTGTCAAATACAACAAAACAGGCTTTTGTGAAAACGCGTTTTTAATGTAATTATATAACATCGAGATTTGTAGTCTGAAGCTGAATTCGTGCGTGCTTTGTTACAAGTATATCGGCTGTCATTCTTTCATCAGTTAAAATTGATTAAAAATTACAAGTTTTTTTTTTAAGCTTTTTGATAAGAAAAGCAATGTATTTAAAATAGATCTGTAATAAATAATATAATCAAATTCATCTCTCAAAATAATAGTTAAATTGCAAACAGCAAACAGTGATTTTATTAAAACATATCAACTTGACGCTTCGAAATGTGTCTTTAAAAGATTACAAACACAACTTTACAACAAAAATCGTCTAGACGAAAAATGTAAACGAAAATAATTTTAAATTTTGTACATGACATTTTTATTAATAATTAAATTACCAGTGTTACACGCTTCAAAAATATTAAAACAGGAATTCATACTGAAAAGTTTCGTAGATTTTAGTTACGGTATTGCCACTATAAAATAATATATTTCTTCTAAATAGAATTGAATGTTCATTGACGTTACTGTATAAAGTATTAAATAGTCATAATTAATGTTTGTTAATGGGCCGAAATAAAAACGCAAATTTTTGCAAAAAAAAAAATGTAAATTATTCTAATTGAAATAGTAAATGCAGTTTGTAAAGGGATAGTTTATACTCTTATAGCATATATAGCTTTTCTGTATTTTCGTATAAAAGTTACTTAAGAGCCTCATTATTCGTCTGATTTAGTATTTGTTGATTGGGCATTAGAATTCTTGTGGACTAAGTATGAATAAAAAAGGTCACATCATAAATTATAATATTTATTGTGGCAACATAACTGTCGCAAATCGCCTTGTGCATAAAAATGCTTTCATGAAACCCTCTTTTAGAACGATCTCTTTGAGTCAGTATAATGTTCTTTGAGAATTCTAAAGGGTTTGTTTCTAAAAGGAGGGTAGATAAAAATTATTGTAACTAAATTCTGTAGTACAGTCCTTGTAACGAAATGTGAGCATTGTATTTATGTGAGTGTCGCTATGTTGTTATGGCTCATTTACATGGAGATAGTTAAAACCCTCGATCGCAGGCGATAAACACCCTTCTGTTAAGTCATGAGTACGATCCCCACCTCAGTATAACGCATTATCGCCACAAAACAAGCGAGAAGCTGTCTCCGTGCAAATAGGCCTTTACCACAGATATAGATAGACCTAGATAACGCAAGTATCACGAACTGTATGAAAACTAAGCGTGCCACTTTTTGACTACCTACTATGACGTCACAAGCTCGCGCTCTCTCGCTCACGCTCACCCAGCCAGCAGTACGCAGGACTGAGCGCGAAAGTGGCGGCTTATGATTTTCGAACGTAAGCTGGTGCGATTTTTGGCACGCGAAGTAGTTGCTCTTGCGTTATCTAGGTGTATCTATATCTGTGGCCTTTATTTTCGGCTCCCACTTGCTCAAACATAAAGCTTAAGTTTTGTTATTTGGACTAATTTAACACTATAAATAAGTACAGTAGGCTCCATACAACAAGCGAGAACGCACGCACTCAAAGACACGCTTCACGTACAGCTACACGTGCAAACGCACTCGCGACTGGCATTTGTTTGTGATCGCCGTACGTACGCGTATGTGCGTGCGCCTGTTTTCGTTCGTATGGAACCTACTGCATACAGAAAGATTTTTTTATCACCACCCAAATTTTTACAGGTTGTTCTACCCATGAATATGAACAACATTCACTGAGGGACCAACTCTGAAATCACGAAAAAAAAAATCAGCTGTTTAATACAAAAGTTCAATACCTACTTGGACAAAATGTATGAAACATCTGATTTTGTTTTTCGTGATTTCAGAGTTGGTACTATAGTGAAAGTTGTTCATATCCGTGGGTAGAACAGCCTGTAAAAATTTGGATAGTGACAAAAAAAAATCTTCTTGCATATCTATTTTGTGCTATTAATATTATTATGTATAAGAATAGTGAGACTTGAATGGTAACGAAGGTGAAGGATAAATTACTGTCATGACTATAAGGCCGAACTATAATTTTTGAAGTGAAACTTCTTTACGCACGCTTGACTTGGGGAGTAAGCTGGCGAACGCGTGACGTAAGCGTTACGAACAGTGTGATCGGGCGAGGCGAATGGGAGTTGAGTGGGGGATATAAACAAGAGAAAGCAGTGCGCGCGCACATTTTCTTTCTCTCTTCCTCTCATAGTCAAATACGTTTGAAGTTTCACTTCAGTCGTGTGGTCATAAGCACACTCGGTTTTTTTTTTAACAGTATCTGCTTTATTTTCAGTACAGAATGTTATTGTTTTAAAATATTCAAGTCTTACTCAAGGCCTGTTCACAAAACGTGTGATAAGGTGTTTGAAGATTTTATATGGAGTCTGGCATACCTACAGTGTCCGCCATTTTTATTTTTTTTCAAAATGGTGGCCACGCATGATACTTATATAATCTGTACAAAATGGCGGACAGTAGGTGTGCCACACACCTTTAAATCCTTTTAAATAAAATAGTTACGGTCTGTCAGAAAAACTGTTGAATTTGTGAGTATTCCGTTAATTTACTGGAATTATAGGCCGACCGCTTAACTGAGACGTTGCCTGAAGTAGCTGCGCGGTGCGGGAGGGGTGATAGTTGTCACAAGTTGACGAATCACTGAGCTCTCGCATCACGTCACCACACCCCTCCCACACCGCGCTGCTACCTCCCATAACCTGCGATAAGACCGCCCATTGTGTCACCCATTGTAAAATTTCTATATTTATGTCTGTAATTTATATGATGTACACCATAACCAACAATAATAAAGAGTATTCTATTCTATTTTACCTCAGGCAACGTCTCAGTTAAGCGGTTACGCAAATAATTAGAATCAGAAGTAGAACTTTATTAATGTGTTTTTGTGAGGAGGCCTTAAGGGGGATGCGCTAAGCTAGTCCGCGAAATTCAAAGTTTCTCACGTTTTTTTGCAATTTGCAGGTCAGTGTCAGGTTGTATTTTGATTAAAATATGATTCGCGACCGTAGCAGATATGACATTACAGAATTATAATAAAAAATATAAAAGAACAAAACTTATCAAAAAAAAAAATCATTAGAATCCGCAATACATCACCTTGAGTTAAAATTGGCCTCAAATGTCATGAAATAGTTATCCAATAGGGTAAAACTAAGAGAGATGTATTGAAAGAAAAAGAAAATACATATATTTAGCACAGACTAAAATACACACAATACACATTATACATTCACACACATACATACATCAGAATGAAAAGTCTCCGAGGGGGTGGGGGTATTGGTGATTTTTATTATTATAACTATCTGACCCAGCGAACTTCGTACCCCTTCCATAAAAAATGTATGAGAGAATAAATTATGTTTATTTTTTTTTTTCGTGAATTTTCCTATGTTTTAATAGTTATTCTGCTATTCGGAGTGGAGACAAATTCAACAAATCAAAGAACATAAAAATCGGTCCAGCATTTCTTGGGTTATAAATGGTGTAACTAACCTGAGTTTTTATACAGGGTGTCCCTGGAAGTATGGATCAAATCGAATAGGGGCGTGGGCAAGGTCATTTCCAGACTTTTTAACCCTGAGAATGTCAGGGAATTTTTTTACGGTTCAAAAGTTATGACCGATTTTTATTATTTTTTTCAATCACTTCGCATAGTGCTCAAAGAAAATAATCATAAAAAAAATACTATCAGGGCTATCTAAAAAAAATAAATCGACAGCCCTGATAGTTTTCTTTTTTAAAGATTTTTTAAAACGATTCTATTTCTCTTCCCTTTTTTTTTAGTCTTGTTTTTTTTTTTTTTTTTTGTTTTAACGTTTGGAAATGAACTTGCCCACGCCCCTATTCGATTTGATCCATACTTCCAGGGACACCCTGTATAGATTCCGTAAATAATTATTTGTTATTGCCGCGCATCTTATATTGATCAAGATACAACCTGATACTGACCTGCAAATTGCAAAATACGTAAGAAAATTTGAATTTCGCGCCCTACCCTGACGGTTTCACCTTAAAAAAATCTCCCTTTTCTATAGACAAATCTGTGATAGACTTGTGAAACGTATGAGAAGTGAATAGTATTGATTTATTTGTTTTATGTATGGTAGCTGTATTTGTGGGACCACAATATTTTGGTCTCTTTCTTCACGAGTGAGAAACATTTCCTTTAAAATGAATCTTATTAGCTTTAGTTGTAAGTTGCCCTATTTATTGTTATAATTTTTCTAATCAAATTAAAAATTAATCTGTCGATTTAATGCGTTCTGCAAATCAACACCCTGATTTCGTAACACCATCCATCAAAATCTGAAAAGGATGTTGCTAATCCATTGCTTCAAATGTTCGAAAAATGTCTCTGCTCAACAACGTAAAGAACGCAATGGATGTTGCTGAACTGTCAAAATGAGAGCCATTATCCCGCCGTTTGAATTAGTTAATCTTCAATCAATATATTAGGTGACTGGTAATTTGTGACAGATACATAAACACATAATTGTACTCATCATAACAATTAACTTTCTCAAAGATTTTTTTTTTTTTATTATTTACCAAGCGCATAACCCACCCCAATCGAACCGCGCACGCGGTCCGTACGGTTGTTAAATGAATTAAAAAGAATAATATGCAAATTCTGAGACGTTAACTTCAATTTTAAAGTCATGCGAACACATTTCTTCGACAGGCTATAAATTATACTATAATTATTTATAAAACTTCGTTTGAGCGAAGTGCCAAAAAATATTATCTCAACTTCGAAAATGGTTTAAAAAAAAATGTTATGTTTTATTATTTTGTATATTTGTATGGGATTAAAAAGACTATGTAAGCGGTGGACTGTCTAGAAATCATTTTTGTTTATTTTAAAATTACGCAAATGTAAATGAAACGCGCGTTCGACGCGTTAGAGCTTGTCCAGAAAGGGCGAAATCGCCGCGATTCTCTCGTGCGTATTACGCGCGACTGTTGCGTCCAGAAGGAGCGTACCAACGCGCGAGCATTTGGGTTCGAATTTCATTTGTCGGTAGAAAACATGGGAGTTGAACGCTCTAAGTTCGCGCGTCAACTGGACGCAACAAGGAGTCTCTAGTATCTCGACTCGCGCGCAATACGCGCGAATCAAGCGCGAGTCGAGAGTCTGGCGAACTGCACGCGATTTACGCGCGTATTTTGAAATCGCGCGATGCTTGTGGACGCGATGTATTGGCGCCTAGTATTTCGTTAACGCGCGAAGGAATTCGCGCGAAACGTTTCGCGGCGAATTCGCCCCTTCTGGACAAGGTCTTACGCTTTTGTAAAATTGTATTAATTGAATTTATGGTAAAATAAATATGACGTAATTTCAGTATAAAATTTAATCTTTATAAATTTGGTTAATGTTTTGAAATTATTATGATCCAAAGACAAGGGCCAGTTTATTGAACGACTATTATCGCAAAATTAATCTGACAACACGCAAACTGCTGCGATTGGTTGAATGATTAAATAATAGCCAACCGCAGCAGTACGCGCGCTTGACGATTTGTCACATTAATTTTGCGATCATTTTCGTTCGAGAAATTGTCCGTAAGTATTTAAATTTGTGTCGTTTATTCTAAAACTATAAAAAAGTGTCTTCAGTTGATCTTCATTTTCATAAAAGTGTGTTTGAATTGGTACTTATCTAGTCAAATTATAAACATTTGTTTGAGTGAGGGAAAGGCGTGCACTACTGCGGATACTCAGTCCCAGCCGTGGCTTGAATATCCGTCATCTGACATGGTTATTAACCTACATAGGACCTGTATTACAGGATGATGTGATCTTTCAAGACGGGATTGTATGATCAAAATCTTAAGTATTAAAAAAGTTGATTTTGGTCAAAAACTACTTCTCTTCTTAAAGTCTGCATTGTTCTCGTTTGTAGCAGCATCTAACATTGTTACAATCCGCTCAGTTATTTTACCTCTGACAGCAGCAACCTAAATGCAACCTTATTTTAACGACAATAAAGATCAGAATGATGTTGACAGACTTGTCAGTGGCTGCAATCCAACAGCAACCTTATTAGAATTAGAATAAGGATCACTGTGATTTGGACAGTGATACAAAGTCAGAGGTAAAATAACTGAAAGAACTGTACAGCTGCGCATTCAACTTTGGGTCAGTACGCAATAGTGCACGCTAGGCCTAAAGGGTTCCGTTTGATTGAATGCTGTATGTATTACTTGGTGTGAAGTGCCCTAATTATTACTGTCCTATAAATGTGAAATCTGGATGTTTGTAAATCAATGACGCCTCAACGGCTGAACGGGTTTTGATGAAATTGACACACTGGTAGACCATGACTTGGATGATATAGGATGCTTATGTGTCCCTAAATCGACAGTGGGGTTGTTTGCTAGCGCGGGAGAGCGCCGAGTGTTTGTCCCTTGTCAAAGTGATCTTGAATGAAAAGCGACCAATCGGCGATAAGACAGAACACTTATCACGCATCGCGCATCAAAGTTTTTAACAAGGAACTCCATTAGGAGCTGAATTAAAAGAACAACAGTCCGGCCGTCGAGATAATGCGTACCTGACACCTGTCAGTGCGACAATTTTAGTAGCTAATAAAGATCAAATTCGCGAAACACGTATTCGTTTGTACGAAACTGACAAGTGTCTAGAACGCATTCTCTCGATCGCGGCGACTGTAGCGCCATCTACGCAGAACTGATTTGACAGTTTTCTCCATCTACCCTCTTCTTACTTAGTAACTACCTACGTACCCTTTATTATGCAGCCCTTAATACCTTTCTACCTCCTTACTAACCTACCTATTTAGCAAGCTGCCATTGTAAATTATTTTCGAAGTTAAACGGAATCCTTAATCTTTTAGATCAAAATTGCTATAACAGCGAGCAACGATTGGTTATCCAGTATTATTTTTATTTACAAAAAGACAACTGAAAAATTGTAACTAATATTAGACCTTATTTTGTTTGTATAAAGCTTATTTTAGAATGTGGAAGCGAATGCAGGAATTGAGCTGTGTTTGTAGCGTAAGAAGTGTATCTAAATGAAACAATATTTTGTATAGAGGAACTGATGTTGGTCTAGATGTCGTCAATAAATAATAACAGTGTAATATTGCTGTTTCATTATTGGTAAAGTATTTACAGGGTGTTACGGAAAGGGTATATCAATACAAACGGGTTGACGAGTGTATCTGCCCCCTTATTCACAAACACTCGATATGCTTCCGTATCGTATCGAACATTAATCATTGTTATCGTAGGAGTCTTCTCAATGCTGTTCACAAGGCCAAAACCCGAAAATTTTGTCAGTTTAAATCAAATAGACGCCCGCTATTCTTCCAACAGCTATTTGCTGTTGAGGGGAAGTCAAATCAGGTTATCAAAATGTCAGGTTTTCGATACGATAGCCTGTCGTATGGTTGTGAATCAGGGCTCCGGTCTAGAATCTCCGTACAAAATTTCAGCTCAAAAGCAGTAACTTTGAAAATGCTTAATATTTTTTTATTTCGATAGTTTATTAAATTGAAATCATAACAAACGTGTCACCGCACTACGAGGGTCATTATCCATTATCTGTAGTGTGTCTGTGCGCCTAGTACACGCACATCACGCCGCCGCGCGCCAGTGTAGCGCCGTGATGTCGAAATAAAATAAAAACTTTTTAACAAAAAAAAAAACCGACTTCCAAAAAAACACTACAAAGTGAAAAATAACTTTAATTTCGGAAGTCGGTGTCTTTGGATCTGTATTTTAGTTTTTTGCCACCGACTTCCGAAATTAAAGTTATTTTTCACTTTGTAGTGTTTTTTTGGAAGTCGGTTTTTTTTTTTGTTAAAAAGTTTTTATTTCACGCTTTTTAGTGGGTCTGCTTATAATTTATCTCAGTTACAATAGCCTAGTGTCAACTTTCTCATCGCTTTTTACAAAATATTGCTTTTACCGATGCAGGGAAGTTAATTGTTGAAGAGTTCTCCTGGTCCACCATCAGCTCCATATCACTATTCACATTGTGACGAGCATAAATTGCTTAGCATTAGCAACCATGTTAAAGTATCGAATCGCAACCCGTGAAATAGTACGGAGATATTATTGAGTAGTTCCGGTGGCCATCTGTGGTCTTCATCATCAGTTCCACTTCACCAAATGGTGCTTTCCGAGAGCAAATGCACGAGTGTTACTATAAATAATTTTGAAAGAATTTTCTTTTAACTCCAAGCCGTTGAGGAGTTGTACCTTCCATCATCAGCTCATCCACCTGAGATGATGATTATCAGATGCAAATACTTAAACAGCTTTAGAAAATATATGAAAATGATACTATGTGCCTATAAAATTTGAAGGTTGCCCTCGATTTCCCTGGGATCCCATCGTCTGATCCTGACCTGATAATCATGCAACCACTTGGGAAGTATACCCTTTCAAACAAAAGAAAAATTTTTCAAATCGGTCCAGGCGTCTTCGAGAAATCGGGGAACATACATAAAAAAAAAAAAAAAAAAAAGATTCCGACGAATTGAGAACCTCCTTTTTTGAAGTCGGTTAAAAATATTAAGCATTTTCAAAGTTAATGCTTTTGAGCTGAAATTTTGTACAGAGATTCTAGACCAGATACAGTCTTCAACCCGTTTGTATTGATATACCCATTCCGTAACACCCTGTATATCTCACGAAGCGACGCGCACTTTACTTGTAGTAACCAAGTGTACAAAAACGCTGTGTATGTGTGCGTGAAGGCGTCAGCACATAACACACACACACACACATTCCGCCATTGTCCACACACTGCAACCCAACAGGAACCTTATTGCAACGATTATAAAGATCGTTGTGCTTTTAACAGTGATGCAGAATCATAAGTTTGAATGGACTATAATTAAGCTTCTGACAGCAAATGAAGAGTGCCATGTGTCGAGTGCATCAGTGCAATAACTAACACGATAGAAAAATATATAACACTTTGTAAAAGAGTGCCAAAACTATCGTGCGGCCGACGAGAGAATGCGTTCTTCACACCTGTACGTTTTATACAAAGCGATATGTGTTTTGCGAGTTTGATATTAACCTTTTAACCGCCGGACTTTATATCAGTTGTCGTCACCCAGCGCCCGACAAAAAAAAAAAAAACGATATATACCGATGAAACGAGCTGTGTTATTTTGTCGTATATATACGACTCTGGCGGAATGGACACGAAAATATTTGTCGGATTAATCCGACGTAAGCGGTTAAAAGGTTAATTATATTAGTTACAAAGCTTCTGCCCTCGACTTCGTCCGCGTGAAATTTCACTTCGTTTTCGTTTGGCACTTTTTCTATGTTTGGCTGGTAAGGGTCACGAATTGGGCCATCAAATGCAAAAATAATGTTTCAAATCCGACTGGTAGTGTAGTTCCAAAGATTACCCTCTACCTACAAACAAACAAACACATTTTGCCTCTATAATAATTAGTATAGACTAGAATTGTCGCACTGACAGCTGTCAGAAACGTATTCTCTCGACGGCCGTATTGTAGGCGTAAAATACGCCCCAAAGCTAAAAAGGCCTGGTGATAGACGTGGTAGTGGTTCTTTTGGCGATCTTTTCTCCACAAGCACCTAACTAGACTGTTTAGCAAACCTAGTCTGAGAAGAAATAAAACACCAGACAATCGATCAAAACTTATTATCTTTTCCAAAAAATCGTCACACTTTTTAAAACATCTTACAATAATATAAAAAAATCCATGACTTCAACATGATTATCAAATAACACAATTTTGCACATTTTATCTAAGCTATACGAGCCAAAAAAGCTCTGATTGTGATTCCGCAAATCCGTTTGTAGGAAAACCTACGATTTACTTGAATAAATAAGTAATTAGTATAACTCACCTAATACCTAGTTATAATAAGACCCCGGATTTCCCATTGGTCTAAAGACTAAGAACAACCCATCTCATTCTGCCATTCCACGTGTCTCTTGGTTAGATTCTTCGAGACTGGCTTGGTCTTCTCGATGGCTGTCAGTATATCGTTCAGGTCCAGTCTATCCTTACGATTGGCGATGGTACCTAAAAGAGACGTTTTATATGGTAAACTTTAGTTAGCTTCAAACAATATGGTGGCTCTGAAGTGCGCTACTGGCTGCGCAGTACCGCACCCCTCACCCCCGTTGACTCATGAATTTGTTACTGCGCAGCGACTCATGTTCCAAACCGAACTACCTGATTCTCACATAAAATACCTATATCAGACGGGCAATTCTCGGAATTTTAAGAACGCTCACAGTCTGAGGGGCAATTCTCGTAATTTTAAAAACGTTCACAGTCTGATCTCAGTCTCAATCTGTCAAAAATGCCTCTAATTTCCCTACATTTTGACATTTGTTTGTCGCTGAGATGAGACTGCGACTAGATTTTGAACATATTAAATTACGGGAATTGGCCTTCAGGTAGATATCATACCCACCTTTTCCACTCATAGACGGCAGCATCTTCCTAACTGTAGACATGAGAGCCTCCTTGCAGACCAGCTTGATATCACTGCCGGAGTACCCCTCAGTCTTGGTAGCCAGCTCTTTAAAGTCCACCTTGGGGAACAGCTCCACATTCTTCGAATTCAGGTAACTCTGGAACAACTCCTCGCGAGTCTTAAAGTCAGGGAGGGGGATGAATATTCGCTTTTCTAGTCTTCGTAACATGGCTGGGTCTATTTCCCTAAAAATATTACGAATTTATAAAAATAATAATATCGTTTCAATACGCAACTTCACACACACAAAAGTAACAATAACCTCTCTTGATTACAGCACATTTTCGATTCCAGACCCTGGGGTTTGAAATCGCCAGGTCCTCCCTGGAGTACCTAATAGCTATGTTCTGTAGCCAGGTCTACCTAATTATTTCTAGTGTCCAACTAGTCTAATATGACCTATCAATCAACTCAGCCTATCGCAGTCCACTGCTGAACATAGACCTCTCCCAGGCTGCGCCACAACACCCTGTCCTCCGCCTTCCGCATCCAGTATACCCCAACCACCTTTAGGTCGTCCGTCCATCTAGCTGGGGGCATTTGACCTTTGATGCTAAGTGGAATGTTACACAATGACAATAGGTACAATAATTATGATGAAAATTCTAGCATAATTCACCAAGGCATATTAGAATTAGCCAGCATAAATACGATCCCATCTCTTCCCCCGATGCCATCAAGTTCAGTAAGAAGCTGCGCCTTCAGACGTCGTGACGCTTCATGTTCACCGGGAGAAGACCGGTCTGATGCCAGCGTCTCCACCTCATCCATGAAGATAATGGAGGGAGAGTAGTAGGAAGCCATCTCGAAGAGGACCTGCAAATAGCAGATGTTGCAGTGGTGGGCCAGTGGTAGGTACAGGCGCTTTACTTTGTGTAAATAATTTCATCACCACTGCTCACAAAACGGAGAAGGAAAACAGCGTGAGAATCGGCATGTCCTAGAACCAAAAAATCGAAGACAAGTGACAACTACCGTCAAACGGGGTGAATAGAGACGCAGGGGTGAATAGGGACGAAACTTTAAAAGAGATTTTAAGCTTGAAATAATATAGTTTGTAGCCAAGAAGGGCACTTTATCGTTAATTGTAATGCAATAGCCACTAAAGAGTCCTTTCTGGCTACAAACTATATTATTTCAAGCTTCAAATCTTTTTTAAAGTTTCGTCCCTATTCACCCCTGCGTCTCTATTCCCCCGTTTGACGGTACCAACCAGCACTGAGCCCGCGTGGTATTTTATAGCCCACTCCCTATCGAACAGAGGGGGCCTGTGTCCCAGCAGTGAGAACATTAACGGCTGATTATACTTATGATTACGATTTTTATTGTTATGGTTTCTTATCAGACCCTGCCAGTTCACAAATGCAAAGCTAATTGACATTTCTAACAGCAGCCGGAATAATCTGGCAGCTAGTGCCTGATAGATAAAGAGAAATGGGCTGAATCCGTCAAATCTACGGCCGTACGAGTGGTAGTCTGATATTTTTATTGAATCTATGATCAGAGGTAATAAAATCCTTAGAATCATTTTTAGGCATAAACATTTCCATAATAATTAAAAAGTAGAACCATCATATCGCAGAAAGTTCACAGTCAGAATCGTCTTTCATATCTCAGAAAGTTTACAGTTAGAATCATTTTTAGACGATTGTATCCATTGTCTATGGTCTCCGTGATATATTGGCACGGAACTCTATGGTTTACGCGTTTGGGAGTATATATTATCGAAACTTATTTTATTATTTATCAAAATCGCCGTTCGTGTCTGTTTGTGTGACCGCGTTTTTCTAAACTGTTCAACGGATTTTGATGCGTTTTTCACCATCATTTAGAGTATTTGTTCGGGATGTTTTATATGTGTATAATACCTTAATAATAAACTAACATAATTATAAAGTAATTCCTACATTATGTAGGTATTAGGTAGGTAATAAAAAAATATTGCGTTAGTTTTTATCTTTTGAGGAAGCACCTTTACAATCTTTTCAGACTCTCCGCGCCATTTGTTGACAATAGTGCTGCAAGACACGTTGAAGAACGTGCAGCAGCTCTCGCCAGCGACAGCTCGCGCCAGCATCGTCTTGCCGGTGCCAGGTGGCCCGTGGAGCAGCACTCCTCGCCAGGGTTCCAGGAGACCAGTGAAAACTTCTGGATAACTACACAAAATGAAAGAACATAATGCTTAAAAGGCACTTGTGGACCTACGGTAGGTACATGTGTTTAAATTCTTAAAGAAAAAAAAAATACCGTTTTCATTTCTCATATCTACTCGGAAAGTAGTGTTTGTTTGATCCAAATAGCGGGTGGAAGACGCTGCTTCCCACCACAGGGCGGGAAAGACTCATAGTAATTACTTCCCTCTTTAGGGTGGGAATGAATTTTAAAAATAGAACTGTAGTCAGCTACGAAGTCTTTTACATAAATTAAGAAAAATGCTGCAGTCTTGTGAGTGTATAAACAGCCAGTGTGAATTAAAAAAAAAACATATTAAGCGGGACAGCCCGCGGCGATGACGCGGTGTGTTCCATATTTAAAATAATAAAACCGGCCAAGAGCGTGTCGGGCCACGCTCAGTGTAGGGTTCCGTAGTTTCCCGTCCGTCACAATAAGTGTTCCCACGTACAATTCGATAATACCCGACCCAATGTAATAAGCACCTACAGCGCCATCTCTCGGGAAATTGGGTTACTAATAAATATATAGACGTGCCAGAAGTTTTCGGTGGTAATTTTGGATTGCGAGAACCGATTTTAATCATTCTTTTTTTGTTTGAAAAAAGATACGTTCAGGATAATAAAATATGTAAACGAAGTTAAAAAAAAATGCTTGCATATACGATTATACTACGAACTTAGTCCAGAAATGATTTTGTACAGCTTTTTGTCTTTTTTGTACAAAAACTGTTGTTTCTATCAAGTTCAAAATAATTTTCTTAGAAAGTCCTTATAAAGTTCTACTTTTCAGATTTTTTTCATATTTTCTGAACTTATGGTTCAAAAGTTAGAGGGGGGGGGGGGGACACATTGTTTTTTACTTTTGGAGCGATTATTTCCGAAATTATTGACATTATCAAAAAATTATTTTAGTAAACCCCTATTCATTTTTAAATACCTTTCCAACAATATATCACACGTTAGGGTTGAAATTAAAAAAAAAATCACTTCCCACTTTACATAGGTATAGGGGGGGCTACCCTAATAAAACATTTTTTTCCAATTTTCATTTTACCACTTTGTCGGCGTGATTGATATAGGTACATATTGGTACCAAATTTCAGCTTTCTAGTGCTTAACGGTCACAGAGATTAAGCGAGGACGGACAGACGGACGGACGGACAGACAGACATGGCGAAACTATAAGGGTTCCTAGTTGACTACGGAACCCTAAAAAAGACAATAGTATTATTTGGCGGGATACTAACCCTGTAAGCTGTGCATGTGCATGCATGTTATTGTTATCAATAAATATTTTAGAAAAACTACTACTTTTTACTTTCCTTATATTCGAAATGAAAAGTAGAGTGTTTAACACGGGTGAAAGTCATCAATTCCTTTCGACCCTTGCATAACAATCTACTATTTCCTTTTCTCCGACGTTTTTAGCATCAAGATTCAGAAATTTGATAGTGGTTACTTTAGACCACTATCAATTAAATATAAGCCACAAAGATATTTGTGACATAGATGCGTTTATAACCATAGGTAGGATACCAAAAAATCCCAAAGCAACTTTCCAGATTTCTTACCGTACAGGATACACAACGGACTCCATAAGCAAGCTCTTTGCAGAAGCTAGTCCCTTCACATCGTCCCACGACACCCCTGTCGGTCTGATGATGTCCTGGTACAGGAGTTCCACCAGCTGCTTCTTGTCAGGAGTGGCGTGGCTCAGGAAAGCAGCGAGGGACTTCCTTTCAATCGCTGGGATTGTTTGGATGGCTTGTTCGTCCTGGAAAAGACAGATGCCGTTGACGTCTCAAGGTTTACCCATGCTTATGGTCTTTAGGAGATGCGTATTAGTGACTACCCTATTCCTACCCTGGTATGTCTTGTACATGAATTTTAACATCTTAGACTCAAAGTAATTTAAAATATTCTCAAGGTCGAAGCAAGAACCATAATAATCACACTAATATTATGAAGGCGAAAGTTTGTGAGTGTGTGTATGTGTTTATATCTTTGTTACTTCTTCACGCTCAAACGGCTAGACCAATTTTGATAAAATTTTGTATGGAGGTAGCTGACACCCTGAATTAACATATAGGCTACTTTTTATCCCGATATTCCCACGGGATCGACATTTACGCGAGTGAAGCCGCGGGGCGCAGCTAGTGTAATAATAATACCAGCCTGTAACTGTCCCACTGCAGGGAAAACACCTCTTTACATACAGAGCAGGCCTATCGCAGTCCACTGCTGGACATAGGCCTCGCCCAGGCTGCGCCACAGCACCCTGTCCTCCGCCTTCCACATGCAGTTTACCCCAGCCACCTTCTTAAGGTCGTCCGTCCATTTAGCTGGGGGGCGTCCCACACTCGCTTACCGATACGCGCCTGCTTGCAGAGAAGGCTTATATGCATTCAATAACAAAATGACCTATTACCGAAAATGTATACAACGTGTAACGTTAAATGCGCAAAACCTGAGACACCCCAACTGATTTTTAATACAATTGACCTATTTCAGAGAAAAAAAATAATTATTGAACATTTTTTAAAGGTTTTATGTGCGGTTTAAGTTTTACTGGCAATTCTAATAATTTCTTGCGTCTCCGACGACGCTCTATCGAGGGAGGAGTCGTCACCGGGCCGCTGCGCCGCCGCGCCGCGCTGTCATTATTATTTACTATCTACGCTCCTAAAAAACTTAGGTTATCTTTGAACAGTGATTTAAATGTTTCCATCACACTTTTCCAGGCTTGGACTGACATTAGGCAACCCACATTTTTAGACTAAATAGCTTTTTACCTACAGTAATTAACTTTGTCATGACAACGCGCCAACATTCTCACCATTTCACATTATTGAATGTTTGTGTACAAAAACGCCATAGTCGCGAAATTCGCGCGCACGCGCCGCCTCGCCGGGGTAACGGGATAGAACAAATTACACCTGTGACGCATGTGCCGGCGCCGCTCAGACTGAAGTAAACACGGCCACTGTCACGTATTTCGCACGCCCCGCCCCCGTGCAGATCGTCATTTCTCTTTCTAACCCTTAGGTTAAGTTTAAGTTAAAAAAAGATAGATAGCATTATTGTTTACTTCAAATGGTCTTATTCATGGTACTTACTGTACGGAAGATTCGTATTTGCAATTTGCATTGAAATAAGAGCTATTACTATCCCGCGTATGGGAAAATTTTAATTTGGTCGACAACAACTTGTGTTTGTTTACCTATTTTGGCGGGTTTGCGCATGTGATGGCTTGACTTAATAATAAATAGACACGGCAACGTTTTTAATGAAGATTTTTTGAAAAATGTGACCTATATTAAAAAGTGGTTCAATTGATTCTGCTCGTTATTCTGATCAAACTACACACATCAAAAGTGTCTAGGGATCAACATATATTTTTGCAATAACTTTTCTCCTGATTGATATTAATTAAAATTTTCTTTAAGGATTCATCAAATAAAGTGTTTTCGTTTGTCACAGTAACGATAAACCAAGTCACCTTTGCATTAATAAAGAAATTTGCCATTTTCCTAATAAAGGGATTTTTGACATTTGAACCACTAACACAAAAGTTCGAAAAAAAGACTGAAATAACAGTTTTCTCTAAAATTTTATTGGGTAACTTAAACAATTAATAATCCGTGTTTCTACCGCGAACACTAACAACACAAGAACATCGGTTTGGCATACTCAAAATGAGTTCATCCAAATCACGCTGTGGAATGGCCGCCCATGTTCGTTGCAACAACAAAAAAGGTCTTCTTGCGACTGGATACCCTCCATATTCGGCAGAGCTCTTCTCTGTAGCATATCCCATGCATGCTCAATCGGGTTCAAGTCTGGCGACTGAGCAGGCCAGGGCAGGACATTGATGTTAGCTGCGGCGAGAGTCTGTCTTACAACTCTTGCGGTGTGCGGTCGTGCATTATCATGCATTAACTGAAATAAGGGACCGATTTGCACTTGTAGAGGAACGATGACGTCTGATACAATCGTCTCAGCATAAATTTGAGCGTTGAGGTTGCCTCTGATCCAAATCAACTCAGTTCTTCCGCCGATCCAAATACCCGCCCATACCATGATGGTTCCACCACTATAAGGATGGACTTCCTGGCAGGATTTTAATCGCTGTTGGCGTCCAGGGGTTCTCCAGTGTCGTATACGTCTTGTATCCGGTCTCATACCAAAACGAGACTCATCAGAAAAGCACACGAAACGCCATTGTTCTTCTGCCCAATTTCTGTGTTCAAGAGCCCATTGATATCGAATCCTACGATTGTGCATTGCTATAGGTGGTACCCGTAGCGGTCTTCGGGAATGAAGGTTCACTTCATGCAAGCGGTTTCTGACTGTTTGGTCGCTAATTAAGTTCCCTGAAGAGTGATGAAGCCTCACGGCTAACATCATGGCGGTTATTGTTGGAGCTCTTCGAGTTAAGATTTGAATGTATCGGTCTTGTCTCCGTGTGGTGCAGCGATACCGTCCTCCATGGCGCTCAGCCACGGTACCAGTGCTTCGGTAACGTGTCCAAAGTCGACTGATAACACTCTGACTTGTATTCAGAGCTAAAGCCACAGTACGTTGCCGGGAACCAGCTTCTATCATTCCCACGGCTCTGAGCATTTCTTCCCTGCTTAAATGACGTCGCCGCTCCATAATAACGTTGGTTTTAATCAGTAGTAGGGAAACAGTAGCACTAATAATGTCTTCAATGCGTTGTATGTTTTTATAGGGAAAATATTGACAGCTGATTTTCATCTTTTACTCGAATTTGATTCACAGTTCCTGATTCAAATTATGAAATGCACCAAAAAGGATCCATATAAATTTATAAAATCATAAATTTATTACAAAGCCACATCTCAATCTCAAGAAATCCGCATAAAAATGCTTGATCCCTAGACACTTTTGATGTGTGTATTTTCAGCTGTTTTGCGCATTTAACCTTACACGTTGTATGTATTACCAAATTATATTCTAAAGCCATATTTATTTGCCAACTGTATTATCCATAATAAATAAGCCTTTGCAATGACCCTGGGATCTGTCCCCCTGTGACTAATTGCTGGAAGCTCGCCAGAATACCGTAATAAAACTATTTCCTTCACCTGAATTTAATTTTAAATGGAATATCAAAGTTATTAACCGTCCAATTCCGTATAGTTAATACAGATCTGAACTTTTATATTGTTGGTTGGTAACAATCGGTAAAATACTGGTATTCAAATGCATCCGGTTAGACTGGAAGCCGACCATAACATAGTTGAGAAAAGAACGAAGGTTGAGGAGATCGTGGAGTACTTGCGTGTGAAGACCAACTGGACTTTGAGGGTCGAGAAGTTGGAGGCGCGTCACAACACGAACTTCAAGTCGTTCGTGGTGCGTGTTCCGACACACCATCTCGAGAAGTTCCTCAAAGAAGAGTTCTGGCCGAAGGGTGTTGTGTACCGCCGGTTTCGTGGCCGGCTACATGACACCAGTCAGCGAAACACGACGCCGTCACTTCGTGTTTAGTTAGTTAGTTTGTAATTATAATGAAGTATTTATTTATAGTATTTTTAAGTTATATTAATATTGTATTTTATGTGTTTGCTATGGGCCTTGATGCCTGAAATAAATGGATAAATAAAATAAATAAATAAATAAAAGGCTAGGCAGATGATGATGATGATGCCTGGTAACAATGAGGTGGCCCAGCTGAGGGTGAGTGGTGACCACCGCCGCCTCTATGCACGGTCAGGGAAAGTAAATAATTGTTTATCAAATTAACACACTACGCCAGTTTGCCGTGTTTAACCCTTCGCATGCTTAAAACGTGGATCCACGCGAGAGGCGAGACACAATGGCTTTTTAATTGTGTCTGTAATTACGGCATTTAACCGGGTAAGCCATTTTTTTTACTTGCTTCTGCCCGCGGCTACGCCCGTTTCTATGTCGGAAATTTCATAGCTTTTAATTTTTTGCGCGGAACCATGGCGGAACCCTATTTTTCTAGAATAATAGTAGCCTAAGTTGATCCTTATAACATCAGCTAGCTGCCAGCCTGCCAGTAAGTCCCGTCAAAATTGGTCTAGCCGTTTCGGAGATTAGCCGGAACAAACAGACCGACAAAATTTTTGAAAATTGTGTTAGGTGTAAGTAGCGTACCTGTGTATTTTCATATGCATTTATTAAAAAGCTGCTGTTTTGACATTATAAACAGACACTTTAATTTTATTTTGTATGTCTAGACGATCTCCGCCTTAGTCTTAGTACAGACGCCAGTACATCAAGCCACTACAATCTGTCAAAGTTCTTTAATATATTTTCAACTTTAATTGCTATAACATAAGGTTCACAATTGATTGGGAGAATTTGACAGATTCGGGTAGCTTGATGTGCGCGTCTGTACATTACCAGCAACACTTACCTTCAACAACTTAGTAACAGTGAAACTAGAAGGCAGATCAGCATCTCCCTTCTCACAGACACACTCTGCGCTGACCACAGGTTCTGTTCGCTCCCTCGTCTTCCTGGTCTGAGGTCTGCGGGGAGGACGCTGCTCCTCCACCTTGCGGCAGAACTGCGGCTGCTTGTTAAACCGCATCAGGTAGTAGCTGCAATAGTCCTGGAGAAGAGAAATGGGATTTTAACCGGTCAAGCGGTGCGCGTCGCCCATTGGCGACGAAACAATAGAAAATCAATTGTGTCTCATTAGCGGAGCTTGACAGATTAAAGAGTTCTTTCAACTCAGTGTGAGAAGCTGTAAAAATAATATTTATTTGTTATATTACTTTTAAGAATGCTTACAGACTAATTACAAATAATATGTAGGTAACAATAACACATTATCAAGTTTGTAATAATAAGCCTCCACAGATAATGTAACATATCGATGACTGAAAGCCGAACAATTAAAGTAGGTACATTGTAAGTAAGTAGGTTAGGTTAGGCACAGATAATATAATACTCTGGTTAGGTTAGGTTTTTTTTTTAAGAAACTTACGCTGACATCTGCCAACTGAGTAAGAGCCAAGTGGTAACGCAGAAAGTTTTACACTAAAATACTTCCTAATCCGTTAGTAGCCAAAACGATGCATTTTCCTTTGCTAGCCCATCATAATGTTATAATATTACAAGTATCAACGAAAAGTAGATATGTTGCGCTCATAAAGTCACAATTATAGCAAGTTTTTAGTATAAGGCATAATCATAATCAGCCTATAACGTTCCCACTGCTGGGACACAGGCCTCCTCTTTGTGAAAAGGAGCGGGCCTTAATCCACCACTCGGGCCCTGCGGGTTGGTAGATGTCACATGTCATCGAATTTTGGTTCTAGGAACGGTGAACGAAAACATCGTGAGGAAACCGGCGTTTCCTCACGATGTTTTCGTTCACCGTTTTGAGAGCAGTGGTGATGAAATTATTTACACAAAGTAAAGCGCCTGCGCGGGTTCGACCCCACGACCTACAACTCGTAAGTCGGAGCCGTTACCACTGGGCCACCACTGCACTAATTTTCTATGACTCAAAAGCCAGCTTGAGCTTCCGAATATTTCAGACATAACTGGCCAGTAGCATACATTTATTTCGTACCAAATTAAAAACATACTCCAACGATACAACTTGTACACAACAACCCACATATTTTCATCAAAAGAAGGAAACGCAACGGAACTTTCGGTTACGCAACATGGCCGCCCGTGACGTCATCGGCGTCTGCGCGTCTCGCGTCGCCGGCACCAGTCCAAGTGGCTCGGGGCACGAGACGTAAACACACGGAGTGAGGGTACGTATAATTATATAGTTCAGTTTTGTACTTATATGTTACTACCGACCCGCCCCTGCTTCGCACGATTTTATGACTTAACGAAGCATCGAGATCTCTTCATTTTTAAACTAGAATAATATTATTGTGAAATCCGCATCCAAATCCAATCACAACGGTAATATTTTCTCATTGTTTGTCTTATTTCTTTTTAGTTAGTTAGTAAGTATATTCATGTATTTATGTATATATATTTGTGCTTATATTTATATATAATTAGTTATATATTATATTCATAGTTTTTATAGGTTTATGCGTATCATTATATTTAAAATATTTATTCCTTAGGTAATTTTCATGATTGCACCTACCACTGTTTGTCTCTGCATCACCCAAAGGTTGACTGGTAGAAAATGCCTATGGCATTAAGTCCGCCTCTGTACATTTATGTGCTTGAAGTATTAAATAAATAAATAAATAAATCCGTAGCGTAGTAAGTTTAGAAGAACGACGCGGTTAGACAGACAATTTTTTTATCATTCATCTTATTTGTATGCGCTTGTTTCTGTGACGATTAATTCCGGTCTATCCCCTAAGCCCTCCTCCATCCCCCTTCACCCCCTCCACCCCCCCAATCCTCGATCCAATGCTAGTTCTTCTTCTGTTTTTTTTTAATCTCTGTCTTATCCACTTTATGCTAGGTTACTCTTATTGACAAGTAAGTACAGTCAAGAGATAATAAACCTACCGTTCTTGCTTTTGTAATATTTGAAGCAGTCAGTTAACGCTGAACAGGCGCTCAGCGTAGCAAAGTTACTGTGAGAATTGTATAATTGGCTCGTAGTTGCAATAAGTAGACTCATACGAAGACAACCTCATTTTAACTCATTCGTAAATAATGTAATCTTTATAATTATCGCAGAGAAGCCAACTGTAGCTGTTTATTTAAAAAGCTGTTCAAAAATTAACATTGACGTAGATATCATAAAACGAATGATCTTGGCTCGCTCCAGTGTTTTCCTCAAATTAAAATTATTTACGACTGTCCCGGAAACCGCTTCATTAATACATTTGCTACAGATAGGCAATTGAGAAATCGTAGTGAGATGTTCCGTAGCTGAATTATTTATGGGCCGTGACTTTCAAAATATAACGGCCGCTGAAAACGTAGATATGCTCAGCTATGGAGGTCCATTAACACTGTCACTTTTACATCATCAAAATTGAGACAAAATGATTCGATAAACTGCTTTTCAGCATTTCATGTAATAGCTGATTTTTTTTTATTATCAGCCAATTCTGTCCCACTGCAGGGCAAAGGCCTCCCTGCCCTCCTTCCACTTATCCCTATCCAGTGCTGTTACACGCCAATCCTTGTGGAAAGAGTCGAGTTCGTCCCGCCATCTCATTCTGGGCCTGCCGCGTTGCCGTTTGGGACCCATTGTGTGGTTACTTTAGCCCATAGCTCCTCCGGCACGCGACAGATGTGACCAGCCCAGTTCCATTTTAGCTTGGCAGCCGTGTGACCTACATCGGCAATTGCCGAATAGCTGAAAGATAATATAATTTAATTTTTACGTCTATTCCGATATTTGGCCGGATATATTATGCTGACGTCGGTCGCGTAGCTACTGTCGATCACGCCGCACGCGTGCCAAGACGCTGACGATAAATAGACGTGTATAGTGTAGCATGGATGATCAGCGAGCGCGAGTCCATATGAATCGGTACACGACTGACATCGACCGACGTCGGCGTAACACTATGTCCAGCCTTAAATACCTTTCTATCAAGCAGCTTCTTACGAGAATGGAGAGAATAAGAAATGCGTACATAAGAGGAATAATAGCCGCATGAGTCGATCGATCAGGTTAAGGTACGCTTGCCGCGGTTGATCTGTGGATGGATGACTTTCTTCACATACCAAGTCCTCCGTGACTTGGAAAGCACTTTAAGCCAATCGAATCGAAAATCTGACAGCCAGTCTTACCAAGGGGTATTGTATTACCCAGTAACTGGGTTGTGGAGGTCAGATAGGCAGTCGCTCCATGTAAAATACTGGTATTCAGCTGCATCCGGTTAGACTGGAAGCCGACCCTAACATAGTTGGGAAAAGGCTCGGCAGATGATGATCTACGCATTACATTTATATGTCACCTAATGTTAGTGAAAACTTCCTAGTGCGAGATCCGGTAATAAAAATTAGGGATGCATCCGATACCGATACCGATGCCGATATATCGGCGATACTTAAAGTTTGCCGATGTGTCGGCATCGGCGATATTTTCATGGCCGATTCAACGATACTTTTCAAATTTCGCGCTTTAAAAATGTAATGTAAACGCGCGTGTTGTATAGAAAGAAAGAAAGAAAGAAAATACGTTTATTTGCGGTGAAAATGACGCAAAAAGAACAAAAACACAAAAAATAAAATAAAAAGGTAGGGGGAAACATGCGTCACATCCACGCAAAACGGCTATCGCTCAGCATTATGCTGCGACCCTATCGTATCGTCTATTTCGTTGCAAACAAGGCACGAACTATGCTCGGGGAAACCCCGCGCTTTATTCAGTGTCTTGTTTTGCCCGCTCGCCCGCTTTGGCCTCGCACTCGGGTAACCTGACTTGTGTTTTATTTATTTTACTTTCATTTTTGAATTCAATAAGCGTATCGGTATCATATCGGCAAAAAGGCCTATTGAGGCATCCCTAATAAAAATACATACCGTCATTTGTTATTTGACGCTAAAGTACAGATCAGAGTATATAATTATTTGTTTTACCGAATCTTAGACCATCCAAATATAACCCTTCAGTTAATAATTGACTTCGCTCCGTGGGGTCACTTTGTCATTCAGGTGTCGCCGTGCACTCTGAGCCGTGTCACTGACACTGCAAACAGTCTCTTTGAAGCCAGCTAATGACCTGCTCCAGTTATATTGTGAGCGTGGAGCCTAAATAAAGATGTACAGACGCCAGCACATCAACCTACCCGAAACTGTCAAATTTTCCCAATCAACATTGAACCTTATACTTTAGTGATAAAGTTGAAAATCTATTAAAGAAATTTGAGAGATTGTAGTAGGTTGATGTGCTGGCGTCTGTACCATCGCGGCCTTTTCCGCCTGATCACTTAAAAATTTTTTCGCCTATATCCTGCGGCGGCGCCAAGCCACGCCCTTTTAAAGTTTTCGCCTATTAGGAAAGCGATAACGCAATTAGATGCAACCTGCACTGCGCAGCTTAGTGACGCATCACGACGTGTACTCCTTTTGTGGATTTTAATAACGAACTATTTGACTTTGGCGCTTACTAGAGAGCGCTTCTATTTTTTGAGTGCAAGCAAAAATTAACTTACACCACTAAGTTAATTTTTGCTTGCACTTGCACGTCAGGCGGGAGTGTCCGCGATAGTACGAGTACCTACTGAAGATTTGTTTTGGTGACCTGAGATTTGTGTACCGTGATCAGCGTTTGTTCTGTAAAAACCTGATCGTGAAAGCTAAGGTGAAATGACCTTGAAAGCTAAGGTGAAATGACCTTAGAAGCTAAGTTGAGATGACCTTGAAAGCTATGGTCAAATTACCTTGAAGTGACCTGTGAATAAGTGTCAATCGCTAGCATCAGGTGGAATGACACTTCTGATGGCTAACTTCACGTAACTCCATTTAACGTCTCTTGATGTAACGACAAACTTTATTATATTAAGTTTCGTTTGTCCCCATTAACAGGGACACCGTCAATGGGGACAGCAGGAATAAAATTTAATTATTTTTAATGAGTTCATTGTCCCCATTAACAGGGATACCGTCAATGGGGACAACAGGAATACATTTTAATCATTTTTATTGAGTCAATGGGGACAACGAGAACAGACGAGCTTACACAATACATTTTACAGAATAAATATAGAGTTTTACAGAAAAGACCGGCTGATTGCAAAATCGAGGTGAATATAAGATTATCCTTATATAGCATAATCAGGCGTACCTAATGTTCCCACTGCTGGGACACAGGCCTCCTCTCTGAGAGGGAATGGGCCATAATCCACCACGCAGGACCAGTGCGGGTTAAAACAAGAGAAAAAATATACAAAACAAAATTAAATTTAAAAAAAATTAAAAGATAATTACGTATGCAAGCAAAAAAATTAAACAAAAGGTAATAGAAACTACAAGACTTAATTTTCGTGTGTGTGTGTGTGTAGGGGGGCAGTATCATTGTGAGTTTAGGTATGAGGGTGTGTTCGTGTAATAAATAAAGTGTTAAAAAAAACCAAAAACCAATCTTTATAACGTGAAAGAGGTTTGAGTTTATGTAGTGGAACACACTATTATACACGTCTGAATGGCCACTCTCGGGCAGGGCTGTCACGCTAGGGTTACCATCCGTTCGAATTTGCCGGCTTTTTGCCCCCCAATCCGGATTTTGTCCGTCGTTGTAATTATAGACTTTTATTTATTATGGACTAGCTGACCCGGCAAACTTCGTACCGCCTCAGAATTAAATAAAGTGGCAAAGTTCAATAGACACGTGGCGCCATCTATTATCATAATAACGTTATTGTTGTTTTCCTCGGAACAGCACTTTTTTTCGGGATGAAAGGTACCCTATGTGCGTTTCTGTACACCTGACAACGTATATGCAAAAATTCAGGATGATCGGTTCAGTGGTTTAGGCGTGAAAAGGCGTCAAACAAACTTTCTTTAGCATTTACTTATAATATTTATTAGTTAGGAAGGATAGTTAGGATTAGGATTTATAAAAAAACATGCTCGTGCCTTCTTTATATAAGAAGCCTTTGTCCTCCAGTAAAACTATAGTAGGCTGCTATTTGTATATTAACATTTTATTTAAAAAAAAAGTAAAATTAATACTGAAAAAAAAGGAATATTAAAAAGTATTTTGCCCGGGTTTTTTGTCAGGACTTTCAAATTGGGAAATGGTAACCCTACACTGACGTGTCCGGTTTTCAATCGACCAGTCCGGTGATGACGTGATTTGTCCGGCGCCAGACGCGGGTGGAAATGAAACGTCCGGTCACTTCGCACTGATGCAGCTGCCAATCGACGCTCCCATTTCATAGAATTGCTTTCACTTGAAAATTACTACTACTTTATACGAGTACTTTTGCCCAATCGATTTTTAAAAGTCTTCTGCACATTTCTTGGTGGCAATAACACTCATTTCAAGGTCAATGCATTTATTTGGACTTGTGACAATTCAAGGGCATTTTGTCACTTCCAAAGAATACCCTACTACTTACTTAGTTTGTTATTTTCCTATTGCAGGGCAACCAGGTCTCTTTCTGGGCAGTTCAGGAACAAATTTGGGCAAACAATGACCTGTCATTCACTCTTAAATTAATTACGGTCACCAAAGTAACTAGAGTCGTCGGATATATACAATTTAATTAATGGAAAACAAACAGTTCATTTATCAAATTAAATGTCATTCGAAAACCTCTATCGGTTTTTTACTAAACTTCAACTGTATCCGATCACTCTGGTTACTTATCTCTTTTGGTGACTGTACCAAGTACAAAATGTAGATCGAATTGTGAATCTGATATTTATTTATGGTCCGTTGCTTGAAGTGTGCTAGGATTGTACTCACTTTAAAATAATATGAATAGAATAATCTTTTGGTAGATGTCACATGTCTTCGAATTTTTGGTTCTAGGACATGCCGGTTTCCTTACGATGTTTTCCTTCACCATTTTGGGAGTAGTGGTGATGAAATAATTAACTCAAAGTAAAGTGTTTGTCTAGTTTCGAACCTGCGACCCACAACTCGTTAGTCGCGGCCACCAAGACTGCTAATAGTAAAAAAAAGAATGATTTTATTCTTATGTCGACAAAGGCCCTCTCCAAATAATTTAATTTCCCTTTCTGCCAGCCCTGACTCCCAGCCGCTCAATTTCCGAGCTGCCATAAATAAGGTCATGAACCCACAATACCTCCTTAGACTTTTTACACACCATGACCACGCTTTACGTAGATGGGGTAAATCGATGTTTGAACAAGTTTGGTTGTTTTTCGTGAACCGATGATGTTCGTAGCTCCGGAAGAAGTCATTGGAGTAAATAAATAACGAGGCATATTTCCGTAAACTTACATAGCTACGTAAATAAGCACAATCCAGGGTTTATTAGTTATAGATGCTGTCCGCGAATTCTTCCGCGTGAAATCCTATCCTAACTGAAAGTTTTTTTTTATAAAAGTAGCCTAAGTTACTCCTTATTACATCAGCTATCTGCCAGTGAAAGTCCCGTCAAAATCGGTCCAGCCGTCTTAGAGATTAGCCGGAACAAACAGACAGACAGATAGACAGACAAAAATTGTAAAAAATGTTATTTAGGTATATGTACCGTGTATAAATCCATATGCATTTAGTAAAAAGTGGTTATTTGAATATTACAAACAGACACTCCAATTTTATTTACTTGTATAGATTGATAAATCCATAAATCAGTCTATCAGCGTTGTGTATTTATGTCAGCTGGTTAAAACCGTTAAAAACGGAATCAATTACAGAAAAAAAACTTTTTATTTTTATCAATAACAAAACTTTATTCCAGTATTAATTTATTGATGGTTGATCTTAACATTGCGGCACAGTTATTTATCAAACAATTTCAAATGACAAATGATTTTATTTCTGTAAGTAGGTTTGTACAAACACTTTTACACATTAACCATGTTTTAAAAACTAGATGTACTTAGTCGTTTTGTCCTTGTCAGAATAGTCAAACGTTTTCTATTCTGAAAAGAAATGCCGAAACAAACTAAGAATCAGTCTCTTTTAAACTCCAGACATAATCTTGGTCAGATCATGTCAAAACCATGTAGATTGGTGTCTGAAATGGTCTTTTGAGGGAAAAACCACACAGATTGAGTGGACCTGTTCAGTTAGTGCACGCACTTGTCAATAATCATGCAGCTCAACTCAGAACTTAAGGAGCTCAACGTTTCGACGATTAATACCAAAGAAACTTACTTTTACTTGTTGTACGATACTATTTGCCAAAAATAAAATTTCTCTGTCATGAACATACAGACTATTAATATTAACTAGTTTAAATTAAACTTCCCACCAAATTAAACCAGTTCCTTTCAAAAACATTACGTCATAACTTAGTCCACGCAAACGAGGAATAAAATTCATTTGGTATCCAACAAACAGAACTATGCAGGGCGTCGGAACATTTGGTTCAAATTAAAAGTTTTCAGTCGCCATGTTGTTTCAAACGAGAGCTTTTGGAATGTGGAACGTGCGTGAGAGTATGTTGATTGCTTGCACGATGACATAGACAGGTATATAGTGAAGAGGATTTTTTTTTGTGCAATATTGCGAGTTGCGACCGTACTGGGAAAATGGTGAATAACTCACAGTTGGGTAAAATAAAATAAAACACAAATAGTATTTTTTTTTGTCTAACCTGGCAATCTGACCAATGATGTAGACATGAACACCAATTATTAAACTCTGAAATATTATTTTTATAGAAGACTATCTAGTTTATAGCGTAGCAGGCCGTAACTAGAGCGTAGCTATATCGTAGCAGACCGTAGCTATACCGTAGCAGGCCGTAGCTACAGCGTAGCAGGCCGTAGCTATAGCGTAGCAGGCCGTAGCTACAGCGTAGCAGGCCGTAGCTATAGCGTAGCAGGCCGTAGCTACAGCGTAGCAGGCCGTAGCTATAGCGTAGCAGGCCGTAGCTATAGCGTAGCAGGCCGTAGCTACAGCGTAGCAGGCCGTAGCTATAGCGTAGCAGGCCGTAGCTATAGCGTAGCAGGCCGTAGCTATAGCGTAGCAAGCCGTAGCTATAGCGTAGCAGGCCGTAGCTATAGCGTAGCAAGCCGTAGCTATAGCGTAGCAGGCCGTAGCTATAGCGTAGCAATTCGTAGCTATAGCGTAGCAGGCCGTAGCTATAGCGTAGCAGGCCGTAGCTATAGCGTAGCAATTCGTAGCTATAGCGTAGCAGGTCGTAGCTATAGCGTAGCAATTCGTAGCTATAGCGTAGCAGGCCGTAGCTATAGCGTAGCAGGCCGTAGCTATAGCGTAGCAATTCGTAGCTATAGCGTAGCAGGTCGTAGCTATAGCGTAGCAATTCGTAGCTATAGCGTAGCAGGCCGTAGCTATAGCGTAGCAGGCCGTAGCTATAGCGTTGCAATTCGTAGCTATAGCGTAGCAGGTCGTAGCTATAGCGTAGCAATTCGTAGCTATAGCGTAACAGGCCGTAGCAACAGCGTAGCAGGCCGTAGCAACAGCGTAGCAGGCCATAGCAACATTGTAGCAGGCCGTAGCAACACAAGCTTTAAAAATCCGTTGCAGCTGTCATTATTTTTTACATTTTGTTGCTATAACTAGTTTACTGTTTTCATAATGAAGGTACGCTCAGCAACAAAACTTGGTATAACTAGTTTTTTGACACAACGTGTAAATTGACACAAATGAATTCAACTGCTTTAAAGCATTTTCTGTAGAAGTCAAAAGTTAATTTAAAAAAATGTTATTTCTGTACAGTTTGAAAACTAATTTTTATATGATTATCATCATTATATTGCCTTGTCTAAACAAAAAAAGAGAAAAAGAAAAAAAGGAAGAGGAAAAAGAAAGAAAAGAGAAAGAAAGAAAAGAAAAAAGAGTATTCTATTCTATCTCGGTTTATTTGGAGTCGGCGCAGCTTGTGTTCTCCTCCCATACTCCTCCATTAGTAATCTAATTTTATTGTGTTCATCATCTGCCTAGCCTTTTCCCAACTATGTTGAGGTCGGCTTCCAGTCTAATTACTGGATAATACGATACTCCTTGGTAAGACTGGTTGTCTGACTTTCGGGCTTCTGACTACCCGTAACGACTGTCAAAGATCTACAAATGACAGCCGGGACCAAAGGCTTAACGTACTTTCCAAGGCACGGTTGGGTCCCTATATATAATGGACAGTCACCCATCCGCGGACTGACCTCGGCAGGTGCCGCTTACTTAAATCAACACGTGCGGCTATTTTTATTAAGCCACGAGCCCCTCTCTAATTTGAATGTGTTATAAAATGATTTAAAAAGCTAAAGTGTTATCAAACTTTCGTGTCTGACTGTGCCTATAATAGGTACAAACAAAGCACGGTCCGTGTCACGCGACCGCGACGTGCTAACGTGACTATTACGTGTCGCCACTAACAAGCGACGTGTTCTGACGTCAATTACAAAGGACAAAGGCACACGAATGTGTTGTTACAGCGTGCAGAGGACATGACCACTGCTGAACGTGGATTTTTTATACAAGGTGAGCTACAAATAAACATCTATAGAGGTATGAGGAACAGGGTGCAAAGTTCACTCATACTCTATAGAAAAGGGAGGATCCTCCGACCAGACGGGTGTTATGTCTGGCGGGCAACTGCCCGATGATCCATGTCGGGCCGTTGTATCTATGCTAGTTGCGCGGTAAACTCTGCTTGCGAGATGCAGGATTTTGCGTGACGTCAGTATGACGCGTTGTTCGCGTGATACAGCTACATATCTAAGTAGAGCGCTGCGCTCCAAAACGGGGATCTTAGACGTGAGAAAAAAGCTGCCAAGCTGAAATGGGATTGGGCAGGTCACGTTAGACGCATGCACAGTGACCGCTGGGCAACGGTCTCAACACAGTGGGTGCCTAAGGATGGACGGCACCAGCGAGCCCGGCCCAGGAAGAGGTGGCGAGACTAGACGCGTACAGCAAAGGTTGGATCGAGGTGGCTCTAGACAAGGATGCCTGGAAGTGAGCAGTGGGACAGTGTAGACTAATTAAACCACAAAATAAAAGTAAAACAGCTGTCTGAAAAGAAAAACAATAAAAACTTTTTAACAAAAAAAAAAACCGACTTCCAAAAAAACACTACAAAGTGAAAAATAACTTTAATTTCGGAAGTCGGTGTCTTTGGATCTGTATTTTAGTTTATTGCCACCGACTTCCGAAATTAAAGTTATTTTTCACTTTGTAGTGTTTTATTGGAAGTCGGTTTTTTTTTTTTGTTAAAAAGTTTTTATTTCACGCTTTTTAGTGGGTCTGCTTATAATTTATCTCAGTTACAATAGCCCAGTGTCAACTTTCTCATCGCCTTTTACAAAATATTGCTTTTCCCGATGCAGGGAAGTTAATTGTTGAAGAGTTCCCCTGGTCCACCATCAGCATGGAGCTAATGGTGGACCGGGGGAATCACCATTCACATTGTGACGAGCATAAATTGCTTAGCAACCATGTTAAAGTATCGAATCGCAACCCGTGAAATAGTACGGAGATATTATTGAGTAGTTCCGGTGGCCCACTTCACCAAATGGTGCTTTCCGAGAGCAAATGCACGAGTGTTACTATAAATAATTTCGAAACAATTTTCTTTTAACTCCAAACCGTTGAGGAGTTGCACCTTCGATCATCAGCTCATTCACCTGAGATGATGATTATCAGATGCAAATACTTAAATAGCTTTAGAAAATATATGAAAATTGTACTATGTGCCTATAAAATTTGAAGGTTGCCCTCGATTTCCCTGGGATCCCATCATCAGATCCTGACCTGATGATCATGGAACCACTTGGGAAGTATACCCTTTCAAACAAAAGAAAAAATTTCCAAATCGGTCCTGGCGTCTTCAGCCTATAATATTCCCACTGCTGGGACAAGCCTCCTCTCTTCGAGAAGGAGTGGGCTGTAATCCACCACGACGTGAGCCCAGTGCGGGTTGGTAATTGTCACATGTCTTTGATTTTTTGGTTCTAGGACATGCCGGTTTTCTTACGATTTTTTCGTTCATTGTTTTGAGGGTAGTGGTGATGAAATTATTTACACAATATGAAGCGTCTGCCTGGGTTCGAACCCACGACTTACAAGTTGTAAGTCGGAGCCGATACCACTGGGCTACCACTGCTCCAACTAACGAGCTAGGGAGATTTGATCTTAGAGAACACATCTTTTCTACGGAGATAAATATTTAAAAAACAGCAAAGACATTTTTTTAAACGATTTATTTCTGTGTTTTGTCCAAATTGTGTCAAAAAAATTTAAGCCTGTTGCTTGTGACAAATAAAAAGTTTGATATAATACTTAATCTTTTCTTTATTTGCTGCAATCTTTTAAGAAGAAACGACTGCTCAATAAAATCCCAAACCATGCAAGTATTCGAAAAACCATCACAATATCACACTTCACACTAATATTGTAAAGGCGAAAGCTTGTGAGCGCGTGTGTGGGGGTGTGTGTGTGTTGCTGGACCAATTTTGATAAAATTTTGTATGGAGGTAGCTGACATCCTGAACTAACATATAGGCTACTTTTTATCCCGGTATTCCCACGGGATCGACATTTATGGGGGTGAAACCGCGGGGCGAATCTAGTAAAATATAAAAATGCGGCTGGCAAGCTTTCTTAAAGCAATAACCACAAATAACAGCCGATACTTCCATGAAAATTCACCGCCGACCTTGGACATCTGCTTACCCCCAAGAGGCGCATAAGCGTGAAAAATACATCCTTCTCGCTAACGAGGCTGGCACGAGTCCACACCGCACTAACATAACTCAATGAAAGCAAAGTGCACCTCTCCAGGGAGGCAGCCTCTAGCTTAGAAGCTATTGAGCGTATCTTTTGCACAAAATTCTCGTGAGGTTAAGCTTTTTGGTAGGTCCTGAGGCCGAACTTGCGACAGACAAAAACGAAATAGCAAATAAAACTGTACCAGTAAAGCCCAATGCAATTATAGAGGTATGAGAAACAGGGTGTAAAGTTCACTCATACTCTATAGAAAAGGGAGGATCCTCCGGCCAGACGGGTATTGTGTCTGGCGGGCAACTGCCCGATGATTCATGTCGGGCTGTTGTATCTATGCTAGTTGCTAGATGCAGGATTTGCATGACGTCAGTATGACGCGTTGTTCGCATGTGGCGTTGTAGATACCGCTACACAGTTAAAATGAGAAGAATCCAGCTTGCCAAGCTGCCACGCTTAAATGTAATAAATAGGACTGGACGTGTCTGCCGCATATCAGACGATCAATGGGCCAAACTTACGACTCAGTGGGTCCCGCTTATAGGAAACAATATCGTGGCAGGCCCAAACGGAGATGGCGGGATGAGCTGGACTCCTTAAATAATATTGGTCCTTGGCAGGTCTGGACAGAAAGAGGTGGAAAGAGAGTAGGGAGGCCTTTGCCCAGCAGTGGGGCATTACTGGCTAATATTGAATATGAATAATCGACAAAGTATTTTCTAACTGAACAGACAGCTCTGCTACTGGGGAGTTTGTTCCGCCACTTTTTCTCCCCAGCGAAAGCACTAGGAAGTGGCGAAGGGCGGGCGTTTTGGAGGACTGTCTTTTGTAATTTTGACGTTCGAAAAGTGCTGATTCTCAGCCTAGTTTGAATAAATGGCTTTTGATTTTGGAGATATTTGTTCCGGGTCTGGCGGTTTGTGAACGCAACCATGATGCAGGAGAAATTCCAAGGGTTTCCTTACCTGCTTACGTTTTAAAAAGCATTCGAGTAAAATAAAATAAAAAAACGCTTTATATGTCTCTCTGTATACGCAGCTCTTAAAATACTTTCTCCTGCATTTATTTTGTTTCCTACACCACATTTACTACTTTGGCTCCAGTCCACCTCCTCGAGTTCACGCCTCCCATGGGATTGCTTGCTTCCAGCGGCAGATAAATTCCTATTGAGACACCTCATTTCGAATTTAGATATACGAGGATATAAATGAGGCTGTACTAGAATGTTCGGGTATTTTTAGACAGGCTGCAGAGCTTATTTGCTCGCATAGACTGACATTTGCTAAAAGCCTAGGCCCACAGATAATGTCTAAGTACGAGTACGAAAACCACGTAAGTTGCATAAGTCGTCGAATTATAAATACAGAAGAAATAAAGAAAACGAAAGATAATCGTTTATTTCGCGTACGTTCTTTCGTTACGTTCCTTTATGCACTAACCGACAGACAGATAAACTTTACCGAAGATTTATGACATGCAAGCATTTTCTGTATATTATAAAAAAAAGTGTTTCTTGTCGAATTCCGCTGGACCACGTATCGCCTAGTAGGAACTCAAATGTCCCTACCTCATATACAGGTTGAATTTTTCAAGTGGGCGTGGATGGCCAAATCCGAAACTATGAGGAATAGCGAAAAGTACTCAAAGGAGTCGCGGGCTCGATTTTGATGAAAACTAAAACTGCATCATTGGATTTTTGAAAAATCAATATTTCTAGCCAGAAATCGAACCCGTTGATTTTGAAAAAAAAAAAGTTAATACGCGTTTTTAACACAGAGCCATCCAGTATAAGTTTATTTTAGAAGTTCTCATAAAGTTGTCACCATCTTGGATTTTCATTTTCACCACATTTTTGTAGGTATATAAGTATTTTTTTACAAATATGTAGCATTCTCAGTTATAATAAATAGGGTTCTCATTTTACCCATGTTCAAGACCTTACCTGCAGAATAATATCCAGATCGATATTGTCGCAGACTTCATACTCTCCAGTCAGGGCAGCTTCTGTCGCGAAGGTCTCAGCCGTGTGGAAAAAACCCTCCTGCTTCAGGTAACCCAGCACCAGGTATTTGAGGATACGCTTCCTGGCTCGAAACAAGGCTTCTTTCTACAAATGCAGAGAATTATTGGACTCATTAATTTATTTACTAGCTGCTGTTTGCGACTCCGTTTGCGTGACATTAATACTTTTTGATTTTCTATATTTTTGTAAAATAAAAGTACATATGTTACTCCTTACAACATCAACTCGGCTGCCCCATTTCAAAACCTAGTAAGGACCTAAAACGAAATTTTACAGGAGAGCGCATAAACGTAATAAGGTCAGCCTTTAAAAAGTATTTATGTTAAGTAAAAAAAAATACTATTGGTTGTAAAAAATACTAAATAATGAACACATAGTACTAGTATTTTTTTTATATATGTGTATATTGCATATTTTAAACCCCTTACTAATTTTGATAATTGACACGAGACAGTTACGACGTATCGATACTTAAATATGTCTGCTTTTGAGTGAGTTTTTAACGCTGATGTTTTTGTATTCGGTAGGGACTTACTAGGTTAGGAAGATTATGCAATAAAACGATTTTTGTAAAAAGTGTCCCTTACTAGGTTTTGAAATGGGGCAGCCGAACTATCTGCCAGTGAAAGTCCCGTCGTAATCGGTCCAGCCGTTTCGGAGATTAGCCGGAACAAACAGACAAAAATTTAGAAAATTGTTTTTTTTTTTTTTTTTGTTAAGTACCGTAATATACTTTCATATGCATTTAGTAAAATGCTGTTATTTTTGATCTATTCCCATCCAATACCAAGAGCTAATACCATTTGGTATTAGTTTATTTCCGAATTTATTTTCTATTCCCAACGAGTACCACATTTTTTTTAATAAAAAATCTATTACTAACGAATACCAAAACGTGACTTTTTGTACACTCAGCTACACAAAGTTTTATTTTATTTTCTAACATTTACATACTATACTATCGTAATTGAATGCTAAAAGTCTAAAACTTTCCAAACTAACAAATAAGTAGTTCAAATGAATCATATTTTATCTTTTAATAATAATAAAATAAATTAATCATATATTTTATCTTCTTTATTTCACTATACAGGGTGTTACGGAAAGGGTATATCAATACAAATGGGTTGAAGAGTGTATCTGGTCTAGAATCTCTGTACAAAATTTCAGCTCAAAAGCAGTAACTTTGAAAATGCTTAATATTTTTTTTATTTCGATAGTTTATTAAATTGAAATCATAACACACGTGTCACCGCACTACGAGGGTCATTATCCATTATCTGTAGTGTGTCTGTGCGCCTACTACACGCACATCACGCCGCCGCGCGCCAGTGCAGCGCCGTGATGTCGAAATAAAAAAATAATAAGCATTTTCAAAGTTAATGCTTTTGAGCTGAAATTTTGTACAGAGATTCTAGACCAGATACACTCTTCAACCCGTTTGTATTGATATACCCTTTCGGTAACACCCTGTATACATATAAATTATATTTTTAGTGAAATAAAGAAGATTGTTATAGATTACAGTTATAAAATCTTCTAGGAAAATGTTTTTACGGGAATAAACTTTGCCCATTTTCAGCTATACATTTTTTTGTAATGCTAAAAGTCTAAAACTTTCCAAACTAACAAATAAGTACACACATCAAAAGTGTCTAGGGATCAAGCATTTTTATGCGGATTTCTTGAGATTGAGATGTGGCTTTGTAATAAATTTATGATTTTATAAATTTATATGGATCCTTTTTGGTGTATTTCATAATTTGAATCAGGAACTGTGAATCAAATTCGAGTAAAAGATGAAAATCAGCTGTCAATATTTTCCCTATAAAAACATACAACGCATTGAAGACATTATTAGTGCTACTGTTTCCCTACTACTGATTAAAACCAACGTTATTATGGAGCGGCGACGTCATTTAAGCAGGGAAGAAATGCTCAGAGCCGTGGGAATGATAGAAGCTGGTTCCCGGCAACGTACTGTGGCTTTAGCTCTGAATACAAGTCAGAGTGTTATCAGTCGACTTTGGACACGTTACCGAAGCACTGGTACCGTGGCTGAGCGCCATGGAGGACGGTATCGCTGCACCACACGGAGACAAGACCGATACATTCAAATCTTAACTCGAAGAGCTCCAATAATAACCGCCATGATGTTAGCCGTGAGGCTTCATCACTCTTCAGGGAACTTAATTAGCGACCAAACAGTCAGAAACCGCTTGCATGAAGTGAACCTTCATTCCCGAAGACCGCTACGGGTACCACCTATAGCAATGCACAATCGTAGGATTCGATATCAATGGGCTCTTGAACACAGAAATTGGGCAGAAGAACAATGGCGTTTCGTGTGCTTTTCTGATGAGTCTCGTTTTGGTATGAGACCGGATACAAGACGTATACGACACTGGAGAACCCCTAGACGCCAACAGCGATTAAAATCCTGCCAGGAAGTCCATCCTTATAGTGGTGGAACCATCATGGTATGGGCGGGTATTTGGATCGGCGGAAGAACTGAGTTGATTTGGATCAGAGGCAACCTCAACGCTCAAATTTATGCTGAGACGATTGTATCAGACGTCATCGTTCCTCTACAAGTGCAAATCGGTCCCTTATTTCAGTTAATGCATGATAATGCACGACCGCACACCGCAAGAGTTGTAAGACAGACTCTCGCCGCAGCTAACATCAATGTCCTGCCCTGGCCTGCTCAGTCGCCAGACTTGAACCCGATTGAGCATGCATGGGATATGCTACAGAGAAGAGCTCTGCCGAATATGGAGGGTATCCAGTCGCAAGAAGACTTTTTTTTGTTGTTGCAACGAACATGGGCGGCCATTCCACAGCGTGATTTGGATGAACTCATTTTGAGTATGCCAAACCGATGTTCTTGTGTTGTTAGTGTTCGCGGTAGAAACACGGATTATTAATTGTTTAAGTTACCCAATAAAATTTTAGAGAAAACTGTTATTTCAGTCTTTTTTTCGAACTTTTGTGTTAGTGGTTCAAATGTCAAAAATCCCTTTATTAGGAAAATGGCAAATTTCTTTATTAGTGCAAAGGTGACTTGGTTTATCGTTACTGTGACAAACGAAAACACTTTATTTGATGAATCCTTAAAGAAAATTTTAATTAATATCAATCAGGAGAAAAGTTATTGCAAAAATATATGTTGATCCCTAGACACTTTTGATGTGTGTAGTTCAAATGAATCATATTTTATCTTTTAATAATAATAAAATAAATTAATCATATATTTTATTATTATTGAAAGTTGATTATTTGTGATATTTTATAATTTATTTAGATTTTCAGTTCTTTAACTATTCGTATTCGGTTTTTTGCCAAATTTTTACGTGATTTATTATTGAGATACGCAATTAAATCATCACCATATATAAGTCGATTGTCTGTGATATTTTATACTCGAGCATCGCTCTATACTTTTATATACTAGGTAAGTATCACAGTTAATTAATAAGTACTAAAAATTGCTACTATTTGATTGTTTGTATATAATATTATAATTGTTGGACTTGGAATAGTAAAATAAAAGTATCTAATATCTCTAAATCTCTAAAAATGACAAAATAAAAGAAAAAATCAATATGTGATTTGTATTGTGCTAATAAAAAACTTATTATTATTATTATTCAAACCCTAATCTTGATTAAACATTACTTAAAATCACTCAAAGCATTTTAATTGTAGTGAACCTGACTGTACCTAATTTCTTCAAACTTGTTTTGGTATTGGTTTTAAAATGTGGTACTCGTTGGGAATAGGAAATAAAGTCGGAAATAAACTAATACCAAATGGTATTAGCTCTTGGTATTGGATGGGAATAGATCTTATTTTTGATATTTCGAACCAGCCACTTCAATTTTGTTTCTTTGTATGTATTTATAGACAAAGGTTGTCTTTAAAAGATCGCTCTTAGCAATAAGACCACCTATTATGTCACCCTTTGTAAAATTTATACAATTATATCTGTAATTTGGAATTTGTTTGTTGTTGTTTATTTTTTTTTCAATTTTTTTTTCTATATTTGTATTTTTGTATCTGTATTTTGTTTATATGGTGTATACAGGGTGTCCCAGAAGTCGATGTCAAGCCGGAATCAGGTAATAGGCCAAGTCATAATAAATCCAAAGGCAAAGCCGCGAGAAAATGCTAGTATCGACTTGTATGTGAGAGAAAACCAACTTATTGTGGAGCACTATAAAGTTCAGGATAATAGGGTAACCCCGAAGTTAGCATAATGCAATCTTCGACCTCATCTGTTATTTCTTCAATCGGCTTATTGGGGAACTTTCAATCTGTTTTATGTGCTACGTAATATATTATACTAGCTTCTGTCCGTGACTTCTTCCGCTTGTTTTTTGTTTTTTTTTGTATTCCTGTAACCTTCGCGCAAATGCTAGCAATAGGTAAGCTGACATGGTTTTGTCACAATCGGATTAACGGTATGCATAGTCATAATGATTTGATTTATTCATAGTCACACTAATCACACTAATATTATAAAGGCGAAAGTTTGTGAGTGTGTGTGTGTGTGTGTGTGTGTGTGTGTGTTTATATGTTTGTTACTTCTTCACGCTCAAACCGCTGAACCGATTTAGATGTTTGGTATAGAGATAGTTTGAGTCCCGGGAAAGGACATAGGCTACTTTTTATGCCGATATTCCCACGGGATCGAAACTTATCCGGGTGAAACCGCGGGGCGCAGCTAGTAATATTATAGACGTGAAAGTTTGTGAGAATGGATGGATGTTTGTTACTCTTTCACAAAAAAACCACTCAACGGATTTTGATCAAACTTTATAGTAATATAGCTTATACATCAGAATAACACATAGAATACGTTTTATCCCGATATTCCCACGGGTTCGACACTGATGCGGGTCAAACCACGGGGCGCAGCTAGTAATATTATAAATTCGAAAGTAACTCTGTCTGTCGGTCTGTCTGTATGTTACCTTTTCACGCCAAAACCGCTGAACCGATTTAGATGAAATTTGGTGTAGAGATAGCTTGAGTCCCGGGAAAGGACATAGGATACTTTTATCCCGATATTCCCACGGGATCGAGACTTATGCGGGTGAAGCCGCGGGGCGCAGCTAGTTATCTATAACTTGGTGACAAAATCAATAATCAGCTTATAATGTTCCCACTGCTGGGACACAGGCCTCTCAATGAGAGCGAGTAGGCCGTAATCCACCACGCGGGCCCAGTGCGGGTTAGCGGATGTACCAGGTCTTCGAATTTTTATTTCTAGGACATATCGGTTTCCTCACTATATTTTCCTTCACCATTTTGAGAGCAGTGGTGATGAAATAATTTACACAAAGTAAAGTGCCTGACTGGGTTCGAACCTACGACCTACAACTCGTAAGTCGCGGCCGTTACCACTGAGCCACCATTGCTAACGGTATGGCAGCGCATAAAATATGAACAAAAAAACATATTT
Source organism: Amphipoea oculea (assembly GCA_945859645.1). Taxonomy (NCBI): domain Eukaryota; kingdom Metazoa; phylum Arthropoda; class Insecta; order Lepidoptera; family Noctuidae; genus Amphipoea; species Amphipoea oculea. Next base: position 20,375,218 of record OX243876.1, read on the forward strand.
TTTTTATACATACAGGGTGTTACGGAAAGGGTATATCAATACAAACGGGTTGAAGAGTGTATCTGGTCTAGAATCTCTGTATAAAATTTCAGCTCAATAGCATTAACTTTGAAAATGCTTAATATTTTTTTATTTCGATATCACGGCGCTGCACTGGCGCGCGGCGGCGTGATGTGCGTGTACTAGGCGCACAGACACACTACAGATAATGGATAATGACCCTCGTAGTGCGGTGACACGTTTGTAAACTATCGAAATAAAAAAATATTAAGCATTTTCAAAGTTACTGCTTTTGAGATGAAATTTTGTAAAGAGATTCTAGACCAGATACATTCTTCAACCCGTTTGTATGGATATACCCTTTCCGTAACACCCTGTATATTATTATTTATTTATTTTATTAGAACCACATCTTGCAAAAAACTTACACACCCCACAAAACCGTAGTAATGGTTTGAGTGTGGGGTCGGACGTGTGGGGGGTGGTGTGGGGGGTGTGAGTGGGTGGGTGATTAAAAGATTATATTACATCGAAAGAGTGAGAGTAAGTGCGTGGAGTGAGTGGGTATGCTTATTACTCAATATGTTCAACTTGGATATTTTTACGTGTATTTTGTTTACTTTAGTCCGGTTTCTAACGTATTTATAACAGAGGTTTTTCTTTTCGAGTGTTGTGTGTTTTTATAATTCTATATTGATGAGCGTTAGACCCCGGGGGTCGCGTGATAATACTCGTATATCATTAAAGTCGAGGCTTAAACTTGAAACGGAAGAATTTCGTAAATTGATAAGTGACAAATTATTATAAAGTCTCATTTAATGTAACGTCTGAAATAAACTCAGAATTTTTCCATACCTACTTATTTTCATTGGAATCCATACTACTTATACTTAATCTTACAAATGCGAAAGTGCATCTCTCTGTCTGTATGTTACCTTTTCACACCTAAACCGCTGAACTGATTTAGATGAAATTTGGTATAGAGATAGTTTGTGTGCCGGGAAAGGACATAGGCTACTTTTTATCCCGATATTCCCACGGGAACGAGACTTATGCGGGTGAAATCACGGGGCGCAGCTAGTAATCATATATTGATGAGCGTTAGACCCCCGGTCGCGTAATAATATATCATTAAAGTCGAAGCTTAAACTAGAAACAGAAGAATTTCGTAAATTGAGGTAGTAGTGACAAATTATTATAAAGTCTCATTTAATGTAAAGTCTGAAATAAGCTCAGAAACATATGCTTTTTTTTGCACACCTACTTATTTTCATTGCAATCCATACTATACTAATGTTATAAATTCGAAAGTGCGTCTGTCTGTCTGTTACCTCTTCACGCTCATACCGCTAAACCGATTTAGATGTTGGTATAGAGTTAGTTTAAAAGGACATAGGATAGTTTTTATTCCGATATTCCCACGGGAAACATATGCGGGTAAAACCGCGGGGCGCTGCTAGTGACCAATAAACCTGAACATTTACCCTAGGAAGTATGCCCTGAAAACAGCTTCGTTGATCTAGTGGTCGCAAGAGCTACTGTTTGGAGGTCCTCGGTTAAACCAGCACCCTAATTGCGTAACACACTATCAATCGAAATCTGAATAATTTTGAAGCAAATTGCTAATCCATTGCTTCATAAATTCGAAAAATTTGTCTGATCAACACGTAAATAACGCAATGAATGTTGTTGAACTGTCAAAATGAAACCGATTCCGATTGATAATGTGTTACGCAACTGCCCCGCAGGTCGGACAAAATGTTATAAAATTGGATTTTTCATCAGGAATTTCTTAGTAATAGTTCGGAGTCTGGATTTGTGTCCGGATAATAAAAATAGGCTCGCCACAGACGCCATACATGGGACTTTAACATTACTGGCGAGTGTACAATAGGTAGGTACATACACCTCTGCATCCCTTCGGCGAAAACAAGCGTGATGTTATGTGAAATTGTTATGTTATGTTTTTATTATATGTTGTCATGTTATGTTGTTATTATATGTTGTTATGTTATGTTGTTATGTTATGTTGTTATTAAGTATATGTTGTTATGTTATGTTGTTATTATATGTTGTTATGTTATGTTGTTATTATATGTTGTTATGTTATGTTGTTATTATATGTTGTTATGTTATGTTGTTATTATATGTTGTTAAGCTATGTTGTATGATACCTAACATACAGGTTTTTCAGTTACCCTACTTTTATTGCAAGAACCACTACACCAGTAAAGCAATCCCAGGATTTACCTAAAAATATACCCATCTCTTTCAACCCCCATAGAAAAGAAGGGAATGACCTATATCCCGCTGGCGACCACATGGCACGTTAGCGACCTACATAGTAAAAATTCGTCGCTCTACTTGGCACAAGGATTAGATATTTGTCTTCCGAGCTCTGGGTCACGCTTTCGATTCGAGAATCAGGACGAATTGTATGGAATGGCCTACTTAATTTGTTCCTAGGTTATGTATGAGATTTATTGAATTGTTGGTATGCATTTCGTTAAATGTCTTTTAATTTAACACTTTTTTTACGGTTCCGCACCCAACGGGACCCTGTTACTAAGCCTCCGCTGTTCGTCCGTACGTCTGTCTTTCTATCCGTCTGTCCGTCTGTTTGTCAGCGGGCTGTATCTCATGAGCCGTAATAGATAAACAGTTGAAATTTTCACAGAGTTTTTATCCCAGAAATCATCCTTTAAGGGGAAGAAAAGGGGGGTGGAAGTTTGTATGGGAAATCAATAACCGCTGAACCGATTTAGATGAAATTTCGTATGGAGATAGTTTGAGTTGTGGGGAAGGATATAGACTAGGTTTTATCCCCGAAATTATCCCTTAAGGGTGTAAAAAGCGGGGTGGAGATTTGTAAAGGGAATCAATAAGAAAGGACTATAATACTTTTATCGCGGGTGAAACCGCGGGGCACAGCTAGTCTGGCCATATATGCATGCCAGTTGCGAGTACTACGCAATAACACAAATCTCTAAAAAATAAATAATTTACTTACAGTTTCAAGCTTTCGCATCTGACTCATGGGTCTTGTAACTCCAGCCATTTTTTCTATTCACTCCACAAATAAATATCTTTTGGTATCACTAAATAATTATTGCAAAACTCAAAGACTTGTCATTGAAATATTTCAATCGGAATCGGTTGCTAGGGGCGTTGCGTTGCTAGGTAACGGGCAATAAACAACCCTCGGAGGTCAACGGTTTAATTAGTCGATTAAAATAAATATTCTACTTATTTCTGGGGTTAAGAATATTTGCTATTGTTAATTTTGGTGACCCCATGGCGGAGTGTAATGGACGGTTTTTGAGACAAGGGTCGTGGTTCGATTGTGAGACTGAAATGCCTAGTTCAGAATAGCTTTTGGGGTTTTGTAAATTATAATAAAGGATGGTATTCCGGGCCTTGTATGCGGGTTCTTTTAAACAATGGCTAGAGGCACGTCTCAAAATCATAATTTAAAAGTTGAATTAGAATTTTTCTCTGGTTTAGCTACGTATTGTGAGACATTTCCTGTGAATAAAATAATGAGACGCGAATACACGGGTTATTGAACTATTATTATTATTCAGGAACATTTAAATAGTGCGTCATAAGCCCGGCGGGGCAATTGCGTAACACTTTATCAAGCGGAATCGGTTTCATTTTGACAGTTCAACAACATTCATTGCGTTATTTACGTGTTGAGCAGACAAATTTTTCGAACTTATGAAGCAATGGATTAGCAATTGGCTTCGAAATGATTCCGATTCCGATTGATAATGTTTTACGCAATTAGGGTGCTGGTCCTAGTAAAAAGCAATCGTCGCATTCATATGTCAATTTTTGTTCGGTGTACGGGAAAGGGTGGTCGCGCCGACAGAGTAGTCCCAGTCTCATCACAGTAACAATCAGTGTCAAAAACTTGTCAAAAATGTAGGGAAATTAGAGGTATTTTTGACAGATTGAGACTGAGATCAGACTGCGAACGTTCTTAAAATTACGAAAAATGCCCTTCACAGGCCGCTGTGGTTAGTCACTACAAAGGCGTCTATACCTAGTCCTGTCTAAAAGTCAACGGATTGTACTATATTTACTAGCTTCTGCCCGCGACTTCGTCCGCGTGAAATTTCACCCTCTCTCCATTCACTCTCTTAGGGGTGGAATTTCGAAAAAACCCTTTCTTAGTGGAGAACACACCCTCCAAATTTCATGTCTCTAGGACCAGCGGTTTAGGCTGTGCGTTGATATATCAGTCAGTCAGGACTTTGAATTTTATATACAGAGTGAATTTTCCAAGTGGGCGTGGATGGCCAAATTCTAAACTATGAGGAATAGCGAAAAGTACTCAAAGGAGTGGCGGGCTCGATTTTGATGAAAACTAAAACTGCATCATTGGATTTTTGAAAAATCAATATTTCTAGCCAGGAATCGAACCTGTTGATTTTGAAAAAAAAAAACACACTGTATTATTACACCATTCGATAGTGTCCCCAATAAGGATCAAATCCTGGGAAGTAATAACATACGGCAAACTTAAGGAAAATGTTGAATTTTAATAAACTTCTTCTTATTTTAAAGTAAGTTCATACCTACATTACGCACCTTGTTCGAAATGATGCTCAATATTTTTATTAACACACCCGCAGCGCATTCGCCTTCACAACATTATGTTCTAAATTCAAATTTCTATTACGATCTTTGGAAAATATTCAAATGGAATCAATAATATTATTGTAATGCTGAATGCAGTACAATCCGTGAGACGTCGAATCCAGCTATGTATTGAAAACGATGGTCATTATTTTGAACAATTAATCAGTTAAGGTTTAGTAGGTAGGAAACATAACCCGGGCCCGGCTAAATAATAACAGCCGCACAGGTCAATCCATCAGGTTAAGCTACGCTTGCCGCGGTTGGTCTGTGGATGGGTGACCATCTTTACATACCGAGACCCCCCATGCCTCGGAAAGCACGTTAAGCCGTTGGTCCCGACTGTCATTCCTGGATCTTTGACAGTCGTTACGGGCAGTCACAAGCTCGAAGGTCTGACAACCAGTCTTACCAAGGGGAAGGAGTATCGTATTACCCAGTAACTATGTTGTGGAGGTCAGATAGGCAGTCGCTCCATGTATAATACTGGTATTCAGCTGCATCCGGTTAGACTGGAAGCCGACCCCGACATAGTTGGGAAAAGGCTAGGTGACATGATGATGAGGTAGGTAACATAAGAAAAATAAAAAAAGGATTTTGTTAAAAATGAGCTCTTTCCTTTAGTTTGCCGTATGTCATTACTTCCCAGAATTCGATCCTTATTAGCGACACTATCGAATGGTGTAATAATACAGTGTGTATTTTTTTTTCAAAATCAACAGGTTCGATTCCTGGCTAGAAATATTGATTTTTCAAAAATCCAATGATGCAGTTTTAGTTTTCATCAAAATCGAGCCCGCGACTCTTTTGAGTACTTTTCGCTATTCCTCATAGTTTAGAATTTGGCCATCCACGCCCACTTGAAAAATTCACCCTGTATAGATAGATAGACGAGTAATACTTCGTTTAAACATGAATACCGAATTAGGATAAACAAGAATACCACGTATCCTTATAATGTTCGACTTACATTGCTAATCACCTGAAAACCTGCAACAAGACCTATCTTATTAACACAAAGTAGCGTAAAAAACATTTCACTAACGGAGGTCCGGACCAAAAACGATTCTATATAAAAAAGCCTAAAGCTAAAGAAAGCGCTCGTCAAAAAGCTGCTGAAAGCGGCGTCATCCCTTTGAGCGTGTTTCATTAAGTTCAGACGCCTCGTACCTACATGTATACAGCGCTGTAAGGCTGTAATTAAAAGGTGTCATTAAAAACATTAGACGATCGAAGCTGGCGTCTTCTTGATGAGCCTTAATGTTTCTTGGGGTAATTCATGGGCAATGTTACCGTCATTCATTTGTTTAATTTGATGTAAGTGAATAAACTTTTGCTTTTTACCGACTTAAAAAAAAGGAGGTTATCAATTCGACACGTATGTATGTAATATTATTGGAACTGCATTATATTCACATATGACAATCTATTATGGCTTCCAAACCAATTATATACAAAATTAGCGGCCCGCCCCAGCTTTGCACGGGTGCAATTTTTTTTTCGAATTTCCAAAATTTTCTTTCATACAAACCTTGTCCCGGCAATACCGATCACAACAAAAAAAAGAATTAGCGAAATCGGTCCAGCCGTTTTCATGTTATGTCGTGACAACGGAAAACGGGTTTCATTTTTATATATATAGATTTTATAGATGTACGGTAGGCTGCAAAAGTGCATGGGTAGTACAGAAACAAAATCGTATGAAGCGAGAAATGACGCCATCTAGCGTAAAACCAGTTAACGACTAACAAAATTGAATTATGCTGTTATTAGATGGCGTTGCTTTGCTTTATATGATAAAATATTTTTGCAGTTTCTTTTTGTCTCTTCAAACATTCAAACAATTTATAATTAATAGTTTCTTTTAAAGAAAATTGTTCCTAATTATTAACCTACTATGTTAAAATTGAATATCAATTTATAAGTAGGTAGGTATCTGATTTTCTAAGTTTTAGTTTTCAAACTTGAGAGGGTAGGTTGAATATGGATTTATAAATAATTGGTAGGTGGTATGAATAACACTTAGATCGAAGATTTATGACAGCTCAATTGATCGTTCGCTAAGTTCATTTCGATTACCTCGTTCGAGTGCCTTTTGTTCAGTTTTTATTTATGATCAGGCGGATTACTTGTTTTACCAAAACGAGCACGAGTTATAATATTGATTTCGTTACAAGAGCTCAAATAATTGCTTTGAATAATCAAGCCAAAAACTTGTCAGAAATAGCCAGAGACCGGTGTAAACGTAAGTAGTTTTATTTTTTACACTTTTATATTAAAAACTGCGTTATTTGTTTGTTACTATACTACATAATAATTATTATTGGGTATTATATATTTCTGTTTTATTGTTGCAGAGAAAAACAGTTGTTCTTTGAGTACGACGATTTGAAGAGGAGGGTTCTTTGAAACACCATCAAAGAACTGGTAGACCACGACTTATAAAACACATTGCAGCATCAAACCATGATAAGACAGTATGAAGAAAATGGATTTCTGCCGCCGAACCACTATGCTGGTTTATTTGACACAAGTTTTGACACGGAGCCGCGTCAAAACTTGTGCCGCGGAGGCATGCTGTGAAACCCTTGCTCACGGAAAACCATAAAAGGGCAAGATTACAGTTCGCTTTGGATCACATAAACTTCGATTGGAGTAATGTCATCTTTACAGATGAAAAAACTTTTAATAAAGTGAACACGGACGCTTATGTTTGTGGCGTCGAAATAATACGCGATACACAAGTGGTTACGTAGCTACGAGCTAAATAATTATACTTAGATAATATTATTTATATTGACTGGAGACCTGGTTATGTGTGTATAAACTATAACTTACGTATTTTTAATAATTTAAAAAGTTATGAACACTTTAAGTTTAAACAACATAGTTTTTAGTTTTTTATGTTGCTTACTAACCATTTGATATGTTTTTGTGCAATTTTGTAGTTTTTAGCCTACTTATTTAGTATCCATTTAATCCGTTTGACCTTTGTAATAAAATAACCTGGTCTCCTGTTTGTTTTTATTGAGGTTACATAAGCTTCAATCCTCTTTCCGATTTTGGAAACGAATACTTAAGCTATCGCCTCAATAACTTTATAATATTATAATGTTATACCTATAATATTTAATAAACTGACTATTAAATTTGAATAATAAACTGTAAGAAATAAACCTCTATAATTTTTTATAGTGCCTTTTTTTGCGAGCCCACAAGGCGAGCCTGTTTACCTGCAATGAATCTGCTCTTTTTTCCTGTTGCTAAGTAACTACCTACCAATTCGAATATTAAATTAATTATTAAAATACCCACTCGTTAGCTTAATAAATATATTCCTATCGGTTTCTATTATTATTTTTATCATTTAAGCTACGTATGCTGGTAATTGTAATGTAAGAATTAGATAAATGTATTAGCCTTGTAATTCCTTCGTTTCTTCCTAACTCCTTACTTACGTTTCGTAAATTAGTCATAGTTGTGAAGAAACCAACGCCATCTAGTTTATTTTCGAAAACTTGAATTCAAACGTTCACGGGAAAATAGACACTAAGGTACCCATGCAATTTTGCTGGCGACTGTATGTATAAATGTTTGACCACGCATTTCTCCGCAACTATTAATCGGATCGTGACCATTTTTTTTTATTGGCTTACATGTACTTCAACTTAGGGAACAGTGCAAGTTTATGTAATAACTTTAACTTCGGAAATCGGTGGCAAAAAACTAAAACTAAAATACAGATCCCAAGACACTGACTTCCGAAATTAAAGTTATTTCATAATTTTGAGTTAATTTCTTTTTGAAGTCGATTTAATTTTGTTAAATTACTTTTTTCTGGGCTACCAGTTATAAGTCTTTGCTTGAAAAGTATACTGGTTTATTGACGCGTAAAAGTGTTTATTGTACAAAACTAAAGTCGTTTATCGGTATGGCCTACAAAATGTTTCAGCCCCCTTATTCATAAACACTCGATATGCTTCCGTATCGTATCGAACATTGATCATTGTTATCGTAGGAGTCTTCTCAATGCTGTTCACAAGACCAAAACCCGAAAATCTTGTCAGTTTAAATCAAATAGACGCCCGCTATTCTTCCAACAGCTATTTGCTGTTGGGGGAAAGTCGAATCGGGTTATCGAAATGTCACGTTGTCGATACGATAGCCTGTCGTATGGTTGTGAATCAGGGCTCTGGTCTGAGTTTAAGATATGTAATATAATAGCTTCAAGTATACTAACTTAAATGATGATCAAAGCATACTTAAATACAGAAAAACTCAGTGGGTTATAGTTTCGTAAGAGACAAAGGGATCGTCGAGCAGTTAATATTGGAAAATTAATCTGTCAAGCGCCGCTAATGAGACACAATTGATTTTCTATTGTTTCGTCGCCGATCGGCGAACCGCGCCGCTTGACCGGTTAAACAATACCCACACATGTAACTTAGATGATTTTAAACCAAATAATTATAGGTGCAAAACAATCACCTCGTAGCGATTCAGGTTCCTTCGTAGCCGTGCTACGAGGCTACGTATTACGTAGACGCACTAAACGCTTTCGTAGACCGTCTACGAACTTCTACGAATTACGGTTTATTGACCCAAAGATTCTCAAATTTGCTATATATCTTTCGTTCTGAGAAGACATAACAACCTGTCGGATATGAATCAATAGATTGTGAAATCAATTAGTACCAGATCAAACAATGGAGCCTCCAATCACAAAGCGCATCAAGATTAATTAGAGATATTAACACGAATATCATTGTCTTAAGATGCATTCCATTAATATACCTATATACATATAGTGCAAGATTTAATGTACTATATAATAGACATTATATGTGAGAGTTATATACTGTTTCCTTACAGCCAAACGCCCCATTTTTTCACTGTCTTTAATTATTCGAGGTCCAAACTGTAATTCTTTTTTTACGACCGCGAAAACGCGGGAACGTTTCCGATTCAAGAATTAAAGTAGTGTAAACGACATAAAGAACTAAATGTTCCGATTTATTTGGTGAATGCTGTGTATACCTGTAACAAACTTACATACCAGCACTTGTACCGGATGATTTTTTTTTACCGGTTCTAAATTTTTACGGGATGCTCTACCATGAATATGAACAACTTTCACTATAATAATAATTATTAAAATAATATCCCAACATTAGTCAGTACGTGAACCATGCAGCAGTGGTTCACGTACTGACAGTCGATGTTCAGCAAAAGAGCTCAGGATACTGTTGTTCTATGGTACCAACTAAGAAATCACGAAAAAAATCAGCTGTTTAATACTGACGTTCAATACCTACTTGACCAAAATGTATGAAACATCTGATTTTTTTTTTTTCGTGATTTCAGAGTTGGTCCTTTAGTGAAAGTTTTTCATATTCATGGGTAGAACACCCTGTAAAAATTTGGAACCGGTAAAAAAAACATTCTGTAAGTATATATTTTATTTTTGTTTATGTGCTGCGAGAGCAGTGGTGGCCCAGTGGTAACGGCCGCGACTTGCAAGTTGTAGATCGTAGGTTAGAACCCAGACACGCACTTTACTTTGTGTATATTATTTCATCACCACTACTGCCAAATCGGGAAGGAAAACATTGTGAGGAAACCGGCATGTCCTAGAACCAAAACTTTGGAGGCATGTGATCCACCAACCCGCACTGGGCCCGTATCCTTACGGGCCCAGTGCGGGTTTACGGCGGTGGATTACGGCCCACTCCCTCTCACAGAGAGGAGGCCTGTATCCCAGCAGTGGGAAAATTATAGGCTGATTATGCTTTCTATAATATGTACTGCTGTTTGATGTACCAAATAAAAAAAAAACATAATTTTCCCTACTGCAATAAAAAAAAAGATAAAAATCTCGGATGAGCCAACAGATTATCAGAAACATACCTAGTAGCATATTTACAGAGCGTATATCGTACAAAATAAGTATATTAGCACCTATATTAGAACGAATATCCATAATATTAATCAGCTCGACGTCACTATATCGCTAGCAGTCGTAAGGTGACAAGCAGTGAGTGTAACTGGGTGCTGGCGTGAGATGAATGTGGCTGTATCACACACTGGCGAGCGTGGCTCCATTGTCTCTTATTGTTAGTAAATGTGGGGTGTTTTGATTGCAGGAAAGTGACGGATGGAGTTTTAGGGATTATTTATAAACGATGGTTAAAGTTAAGTGACGTTTAAACGTCAAATGTATGGTTAAACAGTCGCTGCTTTTTAACCTTTGAACGCCAGAGTATAAACGTATCACCGTACCCCTGACGCCAGGCCACTTTAACAAAACAACAACACACACACACACACACTTAAAACAACAAATTTCTCGATATTGGTGGTTTATTTATATTAGTTTCATGCAATACAATATAGACGGAGGCTTAAACTTTTAAATTGTCTAAATAAAAACACACAAAAGTAATGATTAAATTGTTTATTTCATAATATCCGACGACGACGACGGACGTGTATTTTGTCATATATTTGTGACGTTGGCGTTCAGGGTAAGATTTCGTTTGTCACATATATGTGACAATGGCGTTCGAAAGGTTAAGCAATGTTTATAAGTGAAGGAGTTAGAGTTGATCAAGAAAGTGTAGGTTTACTTACACATTTATATACTAACTTCGTCTTCTTCGTCCGCGTGAAATAGCCAGAACGCGCTATTACTTTGTTTTCGCTTAGCGTTCTTTCGTTTTTCTCTTTTTAATCGGCTCCTAAAGGTCCTAGCGTAATGCTAAGTAGCCTTCCTCAAGAATTGGGCTATCAAAAAATCCGACTCGTAGTTTCAGAGTTTAGCGCGTTCAAACACAGAGTGTGTTTGAACGCGCTATTCAGCGTTATAGATAGGTACCTATGGATTATTTGAAAATAGAACTAAGAAGCTTCATCAATCATCTTCTAAAATTTATAAGGATATTTTCAATAAGTATATTGAAATTCGGTTTAAAGAAACTTTATTCCCAATAAAGACAAGTCACTTAGTTGAGAACAATACTAAAAATATAGATTACAATATGTTCGTCATCAGTATTATAATTTAATAGTTACCCATCCAATGCATTCATTTCTCCAGAAGTGATCGATCCGCAATTATGTGCTGGCGAAGTTGAGTTTTGAATGCATTGTAAGAGTGTACATTTATCTATTATACAGGACGGTAATTGGTTATAAAGCTGTGCTCCTTCAAAAGTTAGCATTTTTTTGTCATAGTTAGTCCTTGTTTTTGGTAAGACTAGCAAGCTTAAGTCATATCAGTGGGAAAATTACATAATTATCCCACTGATATGACTGAATAACCCCCGTTTAAATAACCCAAACTTAGTTCCGCAGCAGTGCAAAAACCCCTTTGAAATGAGCATGTACAACTAGTAATGTTCATTGTTAGAAATTTCAAGACAATTCTTTTCAATTATTATTCTTATTCTTCAAGAATCAATGTTTTTTTTTTAAACATGATCGTTTGGGGCCTCATGTCGTGTGTTTTGTATTGTTTTTATCCGTGCGTCGTGGTCTTCTTCTCTAGTTGCACGAGCAATTTAAAAATATTAGCTAAAAACCGGCCATGTCCGAGAACCAAAAATTCGAAAACATGTGACATCTACCAACCCGGATTGGGCACGCGTGGTGAATTATGGCCCACTCCCTCTCACTGGGAGGAGGCATGTGTCTGAGCAGTGGGAATGATATAGGCTGATCCTCTGCTAAAAACCCGTAGAAGTAAAAACATCTCACCAAGTCATCAAGGCGTTAGCAACGCTAATTGCCCAGGGAGTGTCAAACGCTCAGTACCGTCACTCATGAAGACTTTTTCATGACAACAACGGTTCACGCATCCCGTGTAACAATGGAGGTAGTGCAAGCATGGAGTCGTCACTGAGCGCAGTGCCGCATTCGGGGGCGCGGGGCGGGGCGTGCTGCGGCCGCGTGCGGCGAGCGTGCGACGCCTCCGGGGTTGCCAGATACAGCGAAACGTAGATATTGAGTAGTTTTATTTTAATGGTGAGATCTGTAAAAAATGAAATAAACTGGAGTCTTTTATATGAGATTTGATGTTTTTGATTAAATACTGACTTAGGTATAATTACAACACAGCTTATCTTCACGCCTTCCTACAATCAGCATTAGTTTATGTTATAGATTACCTATGGACTGCGTGAAGCAAGATAACAGATGACTAAGTTCACGACTCATCAAACATTTCAATAACAAATCGGAAAACTGGTACAAACCCATTCGGAAAATTGGCGCACTTTTCCGCTGGTATCTAGCAACACTAACGCCCGGCGTGTCTCCGGCAGTCATGCCCCGCGCCGCGCACGCCACGGCCGCGCTCGCCACCGCCACACTCGCGGTACTCGCGGCTCTCGTCGGTGAGTTAATTTCGAATTTAGAATCATACCAACTGTCATTTGTTTTTAAAATATTTTTTTAGGTCGTAGTGACGGTTTTGAATTTTTCAAGGTGGCAATTTTGTTGTGGTTGGTTTTATAGCGCGGGTAGTTTTTGGTTAACACAGGTTGTTTTCTGATTTCAGTGGATTATGAATGAAAATACATATAATGTATTGGTTTGGTTACATAACAGGAAGTATACAATTTTTTTATTACTGTTGGCTGTTTATTACAGGATTGTTCTAAACATGTACGAATTTATAACACAATAAAAACTAAATATAAAATTGAACCTTCCAGAAACCGGCATCTGTTTTACGGTTTAAAATTAAACGTAACATTTCGTGCTCAAGCGTAGAAATACCTACAATACTCGTGCAGACAATAAACTCAACCTTTCGCTCTACTTACTTATGACAACGACCTCTATAAAGGATTCCAAACATTGGAATTTTCGAAATTGGAACAGTAAGTAGAAACTACTTTAAATTGCTAGCAACAAAAATTCTTTTGTTTAAATCTTAGAAAAGGGAAGCTAGGAATTTAAAAAAAAAAACAAAAGAAAAATAAATATTTATATTCAAAATAAACTATACCTACCTAGGTAAGCATAAAACTCAAAGCTTCTCTATAATAAAGCCGATTTTATTACTGCAGTAAAAAAACAAAGCTTAATATAATAATAAATAGGCGCAACGGTATCTATCTGCATAATAAATGCTGCATACAACTTTCACAAATTGAAACTGGGAACAAACTAAACGAGTTTGATGCAGCCCTGGCTGATTACATTAAAAACTAAACTTCATTTGAATATGGAACACTTCTACTCTGAATTTGAAAAGAGGTTTTATTGTTTTCTTTTTTATTTGGGTCAGACTGTAGTTTGGCTACGGATACCCGCAGTGTTCCAATTGTTTTTTTTTTTAAAGCCAAGAGCTCTTTTTTGGCTGTGTTCTTTCCATGGGTATTGAAAGAAGACCTTGGGATTATGTCAAGAGGGTAAGCAGCAACGTTTTTCCGTCTTCTAGCGAAAGCATGAAGAAAATCTTTGCCAGTTTATGAAAAACAATCGTCAAAAATGTTCATTAATGCATATTTATGTACATATAAGACGTTTATAAACAAAGTAGGTACTACCACAGGGGTTAGAGGTTAGTTGAGAAAACATTTCTTAGATTGAAGTCGTTTGTTGTATTATTTTTCTTAATATGGCAAGTAGAGCAAATGTCGACCATTCTACAAGAACAAAGAAAAGATAAATAAGGAAAAACACTGTAGGCACTGAGAAAAATCTTCGATTGATACAGTTGGACTCAATGTAAATATTGTGGGGTTAGTAAGGGACTGAAATAGTTTGTACATCATCATCTGTCTGGTCTTTTCCCAACTATGTTGGGGTCGCCTTCCAGTCTAACTATCTTAAATCTCTTTGAGTCTAACCGTATGCAGCTGAATATCAGTATTTTACATGGAGCGACTGCCTATGTGTCCTCTACAACCCAGCTACTGAGTAATACGATACCCCTTGGTAAAGCGGGTTGCAGACCAAGAGCTAAGCTGAGTTAGTCTAGCTTAGCTCGCATAGCTGAGGTACTTAATTTAATTCGAGCAAATTCTGCAACCCGCATAAGACTGGTTGTCAGACTTTTGGGCTTCTAACTACCCGTAACGACTGTCAAAGATCCACGAATGATAGCTGAGACCATTCCGAAGCACGGAGGGGTCTTGGTTTGGTATGTAAAGATGATCACCCATCCACGCACTAACCCTGGTAAGCGTAACTTAACCTGACCGATCGACCCGTGCGGCTGTTATTACATAGCCACAAGCCCCATCTAAACAGAAGTCGTTTGTTATGAAATAAAAATAATCATCATTTTAATCTACCATTGAAATAGTTTGACATTTCGTCCTCGAGAAGATCGTACGCACCAGATATAGAAATAACATTAAAGTCTCCTTGTTTGTACTTACCGTCTTTAGAAAATAATTAGATCAAATGCATTTTAAAAAAACGGGCTAACAAAATGGGGAAGTGTCCTTCTAAATTCGTGTGATGTTTGAAGAACTATACCTAAATTATTTGTCCAGATAGGACCACAGGAAAAAAATAACCCTTGAATTCAGCATTATGACCTTGTAACTAAGACATGAAAATTTTCGTCGGTTATTTAAAAAAAAAATCAGTTGTTTCATAGAAACGTGCAACACCTAGTCCTACGCAATCAATATGTATGGCACAACAATTTTTTCTTTTTTTTACTGTCTATCAATTTTTACGCTAGAGTCTAGAATGTAGAATCTAGAATCATTGCGCATTGGTTCTTTTTTTTCCTGTAGCCCTATATAATGGAGATTTCATTGTATTTATTCAAAAGAGCAATTAGTACAGGCTAATTATAATTCAATTAATCTCAACACAGCTCCCCTTCCCCAAAAAGAAGCGCAAAGTAAATAATTAAGCAATTCTGATTAACGTTCCCTAGAAGTAGGTCAAATTACCGAGTCTGCCTGGAGGTAAACAAACAACCCACTGGCGCGATTTACCGCACAACTCCTGTGAACCTGCTTAGACGTTCAACTTCATCTATTAAGAGGCGGTCTTTGATTAAAAATGCTTTAGTTCATAATTAATTCGGTAAAACTTAGGTTTCAGATCATTCATATTTAATTTATTCTCGTTGTTTGTTGGTATAAAGGGTTTGTTGTTTTGTTGATTCTGGAGAAATGTTGTTTTAATTAGGTTAAAACAATTGGTATTTACGTAAACCCAAGTTTTGGCTCAATGCGGTAGGAACATTACGAAGTAGGTATGACGGGTTTTAAATAAGCTTCAAATATTTTCTTACCTTATATATACAGGGTGTTACAGAAAGGGTATATCAATACAAACGGGTTGAAGAGTGTATCTGGTCTAGAACCTCTGTACAAAATTTCAGCTCAAAAGCAGTAACTTTGAAAATGCTTAATATTTTTTATATTGGAGCGACTGCCTATCTGACCTCCACAACCCATGGTTACTGAGTAATACGATACCCCTTGGTAAGACTGGTTGTCAGACTTTCGGGCTACTGACGACCCGTAACGACTGTCAAAGATCCACGAATGACAGCCGGGACCAACGGATTAACGTGCTTTCCGAGGCACGGAGGGGTCTTGGTATGTGAAGATGGTCACCCATTCACGGACCAACCGGGGCAAGCGTTGCTTAACCTAATCGATCGACCGGTGTCGCTGTTATTACTTAGCCACAAGCCCCTCTGAACAACAATAAACATAAACAAATATCTCACAAAAGTTACATAATAAATAATGCTAATAAAAATTCCCTCCTTAGTTTTTCCCTCTTATCCCCACTAATGTTATTTCACTAAATCTGTCTGTTACGCGACAATGAAAGACAAATTAAGTGCGTCCGCAGTTTTTGTCCAACTTTTTGTATACGAACTGGGTCACCGATGTTTAGGAAAAGCCCGCAACCCGACACTACTTATTTATTCAATGTTCTTGAAAAATCTTTTAGATGTATTGTTTGATTTCGTAACCAAAACCACGATTTTTGTCAACAAAAGAGATAAGTATGCAGGGTCGTCGGATATAGTTGAAGTTTAATACGAAACCGATGGACGTTCTCGAATAAAATTTTATTTTATTAATAGAAAACAAACAGATCAATTTATCAAATTGATATCTAACATAGTTTACATTTATAATTACTTACATATGTACACACAAACTACAAAATATACTATATACAAATGATAATAATAATAAAAAAAAAGACAGGAGTTCATTGGGCATCGAAAAATTCGTCCGCATCGCTGTCAATGGGATAAGTGCCCAAAAGGCTGGCAGCATTGCCACGTTGGATGGCAATGCTTATTCTTTGGGCTAAAAATAGGCCAGCCCTCTGGTCACGCGAAGAGTCAAACAAACGCTTGGCGATATCGCGAAATATGCGATGAGCACTCGGACCCCAAGGCCCTAGAGTTTCAACCCCAAACGGCTCGAACATATAGCTCCCAATAAGGTTGTTATATTTGCGCCGTTTGAGGTTTTCTGCTCCTGCAGCAGCCGCCCCAGCACCGCCCGCCGTGCTAGGAAGATGGGATGGCGCGAGGGTGTCGACACAGGTTGCATCCCACACCAAAGGCCTACCCAATTTATCAAATGAAATTTCAGTCGACAACATCCATCGGTTTCTTACTAAACTTCAACTATATCCGTCGATCCTGCATACTTTAACCAGTCAATCGGCGCAGTTCGCCGATCGGCGACGAAACAATAGAAAATCAATTGTGTTTCATTAGCAGAGCTTGACAGATTAAAACTCTTTTGTTGACTGTACCTATATGATGTTAGCACAAGCATATTTAGCCCACACTGTTCCCAATGCCTCTTCTCTGTGACAAGTGGGTTGTAATCCACCGAAACGAAACAATAGAAAATCAATTGTGTCTCATTAGCAGAGCTTGACAGATTAAAACTCTTTTGTTGACTGTACCTATATGATGTTAGCACAAGCATAATTAGCCCATACTGTTCCCAATGCCTCCTCTCTGTGACAAGTGGGTTATAATCCACCACGCGGGCCCAGTGCGGGCTGGTAGATGTCACAAGTCTAGAATGTTTAGTTGTAAACGGTGATGAAATTATTTAGACAAAGTAAA
Source organism: Amphipoea oculea (assembly GCA_945859645.1). Taxonomy (NCBI): domain Eukaryota; kingdom Metazoa; phylum Arthropoda; class Insecta; order Lepidoptera; family Noctuidae; genus Amphipoea; species Amphipoea oculea. Next base: position 20,392,949 of record OX243876.1, read on the forward strand.
GCGCCTGTCGGGGTCAGAACTGACGACCTGCAATTCGTAAATAGTGGACGTCTTAACACTGGGCCACCACTGCTCTCATTTTATGATGAAGGTAGGTAAGATAGATACTGGAATCTCGTTTACACTGTCTGCAGCTAAAAGCCAGAGGTTCGGACATCTCTAAAGGTGTTTTGGTTTTTGATAGATCTGATGGATCACTTATAAGAATTATATAGCTCTTTCCCCCGGAGTCTGTCGTAAAATGCAAGTAAACGGTTTCGTCAAGAGAATACATTTGTGTGTTTGAAGTATTAAATAAATACTTAGATAAATTAATAGGCATATTTTTGGTCCACTGTTATCAAAAAAGTGCGTTCTGATTCTGCCTGAAAAACGAAAGGAATTGATCGTTAAATTATTCAAAGTCAAATCTATACTTCTATACTAGTATTATAAAGAGGTAAAATTTGTTTTTAAGTTTGTATGTAGGGGGTAATCTCTGGAACTACCACTCGGATTTGAAAAATTCTTCTTGCATTTGATAGCCCAATTCTTGAGGAAGGAGGCTATAGGCTATTTATTATTTATTTTTTGGCTAGGTCATGATGCGTTTTGTATAGATACATGATGCGAGAGTCCTTTCATTTACGAACTGTCCTTTATTGAAAATTTTTATTATTGAAAATTGTTATAAAATTTGTAAGGAATTATTATAATATTATTGTTAACATGCATGTAACTTAACTTTATGTACTTACCTACATTTTATTGTACGCCCTAAGGGCAGGACATAGCTGTTCACAAATTCTTAGAATAACACCAGCTGTATTATGTACACTTTCCTATGATCCACAATAAAGATGAATTGAATTGAATTGAATATTTAACGTCACGCTATGACCCTTAGGAGTCGAGCAAAAGCGCTATGGGGAAACGAAGTGATAGAGCAGGAGACGCGGGCAAGTGATGCAATACGACGAGATGGGTCGAGGGAATAAGAAATTTCACGCAAACGAAGTCGCGGGCAGAAGCTAGTCATTTATACAACAAAAACGGAATTGATTCTAGTCGCCCCTTCCAAAAGGTAGTTTCGTATGGAAAAGAATGGGCAAGAAACTCTTCATCTATTCAATTAATTTAAACGCCTCATCTTTACGATTTAATATGAAGGCAGCTGTGAGTTGTGACAAAACCAGAAATTTAAATAAAATACACATCAAATCCACATAGAGTCCTATCCAACCCATGAAACAGACAGATGGAAACTTCAAACCATTTAAAAGTTCATTCCTCTTAGTAGGAGTAAACTCCTGAAGTAGGATCGCTGTTGAAACTCCATGATGACGGCATCTGTCTTAAGATAATTAAAATAAACTGGCTGAAAGTATTCCAATTAAATTCAGTAATACTTTTCCTTGTATTTAGCTAATTTTGCGAGTCTCTTTGCTTCCTAAAGTTTATCACACTATCACACTTCACACTAATATCATAAAGGCGAAAGTTTGTGAGTGTGTGTGTGTGTGTTTATATGTTTGTTACTTCTTCACGCTTAAACGGCTGGACCAATTTTGATAAAATTTTGTATGGAGGTAGCTGACACCCTGGATTAACATATAGGCGACTTTATATCCTGATATTCCTACGGAATCGACATTTACGCGGGTGAAACCGCGGGGCGCAGCTAGTTAGATATATAGATAGGTACTCGTAAAAGGAATTCTTGATAGGATTCTTCGAAAAAGATGAACACATCTAAGTTGTTCTTTTTTATTTCTAACTTGCTTCTGCCCGCGATTTCGTCCGTGTGAAATTTTGAAATGTTTGTTCCCCCGACCACGGATAATATCATACACAGATAATATAACAATACTACCCCCGACCCACCCCGTCGCACCTGCCCGCGCTGTCACTTCATTTCCACAGCATTCTTTCTGACTTCTTTTCTTTTTGCCTGGCTTCTAAAGGTCATAGCGTGATGTTAAATAGCCTATAGCCTTCCTCAAGAATTGGGCTATCAAATGAAAATGGCTTTGTTTTTAATCCATCTGGTAGTTCGAGAGATTAGCGCGTTCAAACAGAAAATCTCTTTAGCTTTATTATTAGTATAAATATTCCGAGTTATTCTGGTCTGACACCCTGAACACCCCCCCCTCCGCCCTCCCCCCTCCTCGATCCCATGCTTGTTCGTCTTCTGTTTTAAACTCTGGCTTATCCACTACTAGCTGCGCCCCGCGGTTTCACCCGCGTAAATGTCAATCCCGCGGGAATATCGGGATAAAAAGTAGCCTATATGTTAATTCAGGGTGTCAGCTACCTCCATGCAAAATTTTATCAAAATTAGTCCAGCCGTTTGAGCGTGAAGAAGTAACAAACACATAAACACACGCACTCACAAACTTTCGCCTTTATAATATTAGTGTGATAATCTTACTCAGCGATGTGTAAGAGTACTTCTACGCCTAAATTTCCTTTTGTTTTTGTATTTATTTATTTATAGTTAGTTATAGTCGTATAGATATCTATAGATTAATGTTTTCTGGAAATTATTTGTCACATTTACTGTTTCAATCAAACTGTACTCATTTAACGGAAGTTCTGTACCGTCTTCATTAGGCGGGTCCATCTTGCGTGGGTATATGGGCAGGTAAGATCTAGAATAAAGGCGGAATATGATTCTCACAGACTGTTTAGTCAATCCAAGTCGATTAACACTTGTATAAACGTAATTTGATGCAGATTAAAGGCGATTCGTCGATGACGTGCAACCTCTGTCGCGCTCCATTGAAAAGGTGCGTCACAAAATTGTTGCCCGTTTGACGCTCCGCCAGAATGACAATATTTAATCTGTCATTCTCGTCTAGAAATCGAAGGTGGCGCTACCGTCACATTATTATTTTTGAAAACAAAACAAAAACATGTCATAAAATCACGCCAGTATTGCCCGAAGCCCTATAATGGGGCTATAAAAAAAAATGCAAAATAAAAGTTTATCTTCCAAAAGCTCTATGGTTTGTTTATAATAAAAGAATATAATCAGTCGAATAGCGTGAAAAAGCATGGTGTTAGGGTAGGTTAAGTAACAACACTATTTTGGCAAAGTTACCAAGTGTGTCATGGTCTACAAACAGACCGGAGTAACCCATTGTCCTCATTCATGGGATGACAAACAATTTGAATATTATTTCACCCGAATGTTCCAAACTTTACGAAAGTGGAAGTCGTAGACAGTATGGCGCCATAGCACCGTCGACGTGTGGTCTAAGTTGAATCCAACTAACTTTATACACGCCGAGGTACAAAGTGAGAGCGATGTTATGAAGCCGTTTGTGGTCTGTGTGTTTGTAGCATCGTAGCTCCTAAAAGGATAAACTAATTTCGTAGCGTTTTCTTCAGGTTCGTGGTAGCATAAAAATAAGCAATTTTATTAATTCAGCACAGGTTATCAGTTTGGGAAAGCCATCAAGCAACAATGCAATTACAACTTTGCCTTTAAAAAGGACTTACCTGATAACCTAAACTTTGATGTTATAGATACAGGCCTTAACCTTTTAACCGCTTATGTCGGATTAATCCGACAAATATTTTCGTGTCCATTCCGCCAGAGTCGTATATATACGACCAAATAACACAGCTCGTTTAATCTGTATTATTATTACATCATCACAGCTCGTTTCATCAGTATTTATTTTTCGTTTTTTTTTTTTTTCGGGATCTGGTGGCACGATAACTGATATAAAGTCGGGCGGTTAAAAGGTTAAAGGACATACCTGATAAGCTTAACTTTTATAAATACAGGGTGTTAGGATCAACGAGGAAAATACTTTAACCGGTCAAGCGGCGCGGTTCGCCGATCGGCGACGAAACAATAGAAAATCAATTGTGTCTCATTAGCGGAGCTTGACAGATTAAGGAAGTTTAGTACCTACTCATAGAAATCTGAATTATGAAAAAAATCCTACATTTTCATCACGTAGGCTGTAGGCAACAGCGGATTTTTATTAATATTTCAGTAAGTGGTTCATTTTCATGAGTCTCTTATAGTATGTCCATTGTTGACCTAACACACTGTATAAAATCAGACCTATATGATAATAATAAATGATTTTATTTCTGTAAGTAGGTTTGTACAAACACTTTTACACGTCAATCATATTTTAAAAACAAGATGAGGTCGGCGTTTCGTATCTGTCTACTCTGAGAAGTAAGACCGAAACAAACTCAGAGGTCACAGTCTCATTTAAAGTTCAGACATAATCTTGGTCATATTCTTTCTCACAGATAAACAAAGCCTTGCCCCTGACATCCAGACTGCGTTACGTTACGTAATCACATTAAATGCTCCGTTTATTTACAGGCAGTATTGCATTAGTTAGTAATTGAATTTACTCAAGATTCTTTGTTCTATTGGATTACGTATAAATACGATTTGTTGTGGCATCTTAGGACATGGGCAGTGACATAGGTAAACAATGTTGTGCATCTGCAATTTTTTTCATAATGAGGCGCGGTTGGCGCAGTGGTTAAGGGAGATCGTTCGTAGCGGGTTCGGTTCCCATGGTGAAGGAATTTAATTTGCCTGCAGACAAATGCCCCGAATCGGGCTGTTCGTTTGTGTGAATGTAAACGCACCCACGATACAAAAAAAATCCTGAAGAGGAACTCAAATTCAAAGCATTTATTTCAATCAAATCATTTACAAGCACTTTTTAACTGTCAAAGAGTCGGTCTGTTAGTCAGAAAGTTGAAGCAAGTTGCCAAATCCAAAACGTAGATCTAGATCTCTATGGGGAAGAACGGGCAAGAAACTCCAAAACTCATTGCAATTACTATGCTCGGTCTATGGATTTGTGATTCTATACCTACTGGTTGAAATTGAAAACATGCGACAAATCGTAATGGGAGATTGTACTCATCATTATGAACAACTTTTACTATGGGACCAAACCTGAAATCGCGAAAAAAAAAATCAGCTGCTTCCTACATTTTGACGAGTTATGCGAACATAAATGTAGTGAACAGCTGATTTTTTTTTTTTCGCGATTACAGGTTTGGTCCCATAGTAAAAGTTGTTCATAATGATGAGTACAATCTCCCATTTCGATTTGTCGCATGTTTTCAATTTCACCCTGTATAAAGGGTAATCTTCTACGCTCACCCCAAAAAGCGATTCAGGATTGTCAAGAGCTTAGACAGCAGTTTTACGCCATTATATAGGCACAAACCAAGCGTGATGACTAGGACATTAGTCCTCAAACGTAGAGCGGTCGTTGACCTTTGAGGTTAATGACCGGCTGGGAAAGGTTACAGCCTTTTTCAGAACTAAGTTACGGCAGCCAAATTTCGAAATGATAAATTCTAATGAGCGTCGTAACGAGAATTCTTCGGAGTTGTACTCGTACTTAAATCATCAATCATTGTCACCGTCTTGTGAGCGCTTACTGCGGGATCATTATATATTCTGAGTAAGAAATGAGGTAAGCATAGGTAGGTATTTGCCCTCAACATATAAGGACTATCCATACTAATATTAGGTCCTTACATATGAAATTGGCGTTTTGTATGGAAGGAACAAAAAGTCGAATATTTTTTAATATAATATATTTAATTAATCAAAGTATGAACCATTGTTTTCAATGCACTTTTGCCATCTTATAGGTAGTTCATTGATCCCTTTACTAAAAAAACCAGTCGGACGGGAATCAATAAAATCTTTGAAGGCGATTTGGACTGCCCCATCGGAGTTGAATTTTTTCCCTTGCAAAAAGTTATCCAAATTGCGAAAAAAATGGTAATCTGTTGGAGCAAGGTCCGGGGAGTACGGAGGATGTCTAAGACATTCCAATTCAAGCTCTTCTAATTTGGTAGCCGTCTGTTTCTGTTCAGTCAATTCGTGAGGTACCCACCTTTCAAGCTTTTTAATCTTCCCAATTTGCTTCAAGTGAATTAAAACAGTTTTATCACTAACATCGAAGCCTGCAGCTAACTCGGACGTGGTTTGCGATGGGTCCGCTTCCACAATAGCCTTCAATTCTCCATTATCAACTTGGGTCTCAGGCCGTCCACGGGGCTTGTTCTGCAGGTCGAAATTTCCAGAACGAAAACGTTGGAACCAAAAACGAACTGTGTTTTCTTTTGCAACATGACCGCCATACACATCATTCACCCTTCGAGTCGTTTCCGCAGCACTAATGCCACGGCGGAACTCGTACTCGTAAATAATGCGATATTTTAAATTTTCCATTTTGTAAAATGAGTGACGCAAACAGAAAAAACAGAAGAAAAAAAACAAATGAATGACGGTCATCGAAGCACAAATACATGAGTAAATGGCTGTACAAATTTGAATTTGAAATTCCTTACCAAAGAGGAGAAATTCGTGATTAAAGTGGCCAGTACGAAAAACGCCAATTTCATATGTAAGGACCTAATATTATAAATTCGAAAGTAACTCTGTCTGTCTGTATGTTACCTTTTCACGCCTAAACCACTGAACCGATTTAGATGAAATTTTGTATAGAGATAGTTTGAGTCCCGGGGAAGGACATAGGATAGTTTTTATTCCGATATTCTCACGGGATCGACACTTATGCGGGTGAAACTGCGGGACGCAGCTAGTCTATTCATACACGAAATCGCATAAGGGGTCATTGTACTCATCGTTACGAACAACTTTTACTATGGGACCAAAACTAAAATTGCGAAAAAAAAAAAAAACAGCTGTTCCCTACATTTATGTTCGCATAACTCGTCAAAATGTATGGAACAGCAGATTATTTTTTTGCGATTTCACGTTTTGTCCTATAGTAAACGTTGTTCGTAATGATGAGTAAAATGACCTCTTCAGATATTTCGTGTATGAATAGAGACCATATTTATTGCATTCCACAATGAGAACTCAGTTGGTAGACGTAGGTTTTTGATAAGATTTTTGGAGACCCTTTCCGGTAAAAAAACAGTGAAGAAAAGGATCACCATACTACACTGGCCTTCCATATCTATTAACACTTTAAAAAAAAATGAAAAAGTTTTTATTCATATAAATTATTTTAAACAAGATATACTGCCAAACTACAAAGCAGTTTTTTGGCAGACGTAGCTCCATTTTTTTTTTGTAGATATTATCATAAATTATATATTTTTTTATAATGACACTTTTAACTTTTTTTTTCTATAATTTGCAAATATTGTAAAAGAGTAACCGTGGAGTTTTTACCGGCTCTTCGTAATAGAAAAAGACCAATTGGAACCGTGCACCGTGTACCCAAGTGCCCATGTAGGTTTATGTGAAATATTTTTTTTTATTTTTTGAAGTGAAAACTTCTTTAGCGGCGTTGCACACTTTTTTGTAATGGGTAAAAAATGCTAAACTCGCGTCAGGACATCGCGTCAGGACACGTGACCGTCAGGAGAGACTACACAGGGGAGAACTACTACTCCTAACTACTAAGTATCCTCCTCTCTTTCTACGGATGTGGATGTGGATGTGGACGAGGATGTGGACGTGGACGTGGACGTGGATGTGGACGTGGGTGTGGATGTGGATTTGGATGTGGATGTGGATGTGGATGTTTGTGTGGATGGATGGATGGATGGATGGATGGATGGACAGCTGATGGCTCGACCGTCTGTGTAGTAGCCACACTGCTGTGTATTCGTAAAATTCGTGTATATAAAGTGTTTAAAATATGGAAATTGAACAAAGTGCAGTGTATTGCTGAATGGCTCTTGACCTTGACCTCGAACGAGAGTGCCCAAAAGATGCCTAAGGTAATATTTTGATTTGACTCATGTGCATGTTTCGGCACAGATTACTAAATAGTGGTTTCGGTATTCAAAAGGAACCTCTATTCACGAGGTGCCCACCAGTCACACGGTGAGTTTAGAGCATACAATTATAAAACAAAATCTATGGTCTGGTCTGGTATGGTCTATGTTTTTCGCATTTTTTTTTTTTGTAAACAGTTTAAAAAAATAAGTAGGTAGAGTGCTTTAAAAAATTGAGTCTTTTGAGAAAAGATTGCTCGAGTACGTAGAATAGAATACTCTTTATTATGTAAACCATATTAAATATAGAAACTTTACAATGGGTGACACAATGGGCGGTCTATGATCATATGGTGGTTATATAGTCTATGTCATGGGTGGTCTACGGTGGTTGTATGATTTTTATTTTTAGATACTGTGTTCCTTCTTCATATTTTAGCAATTCTTCCAATACTTGTCTTATTTTGAAAGAGTTTTACTATGACGCTGACGTCCATAATCCATTGGCCAATGAAATTCAAATATATTTACGACTTGCTAACATTAAATGTCCGATAAAATAAAAATATTATGGACGACTCCATTTTATTACATAAAAGCTATTCATTGCCATTAATATTTGAAGCTGTAAAAAATGATTTGACAGACATCTTTGTTGTAATACTACTAGCATCTGCTCGCGACTTCGTCCGCGTGAATTTTCTTGTTCCCCCGACCCACCCCGTCGCATCGCATCGCCAGCCCGCGCTTTTAATTTATTTTCGCTTAAAGGTTATTTCTGACGTTTCCTCTTTTTGCTCGGCTCCTAAGGGACCTTGCGTGATGTTAAATAGCCTATAGCCTTCCTCAAGAAACCAACTATCATATTGTAAAACAATTTTTCAAATTCGACTGGTAGTTCCAGAGATTAACGCGTTCAAACAAACAAAAAAAAAAACAACATTTTCTTCAGCTTTATTGTTAGTATAGGTAGATAGATTAAATTAATTGGTTTCTGTTGGTGTACGTTAATCTAACATAACCAATACAATTCGTCTTCCATTCGAACTGGGCCTGGAAAGGCGGAAGCTACGTCACTGCGCTGTTTCTGCCATTATTAGCAGCAATAGCTGCCTGCCACTATATTACTGCTGTTAACTTGAGCAGGCTTCTAACGTGCTAAACGAAGCTAATATTAGTATAGATATTGGGCAGGGCACATTGCTCGCAGAACAGATGTCCGATGGGGCCGAAAGGTTCTGGAGTGGCTACCGCGTACCGGAAGACGTAGCGTTGGAAGGCCTCCCACAAGGTGGACCGACGACCTTGTGAAGGCCGCAGGAACTCGTTGGATGCGAGAAGCACAAAACCGGTCAAAGTGGAGGTGCTTGAGGAGGCCTATGTCCAGCAGTGGACGTTTTCCAGCTGATGATGAGTGTAGATAAGCCTACGAAATTTTGAAGCTCCTATCTATATTTGGAAGGGACGACTAGAATCAATTATATTTTAAGGTAATTTTTGACGTTCAAAAGTGCCTTTTATGTGCCTATTTGAAATAAATGCTTTGACTTTGACTTTATCTTGGCAAACCCCAAGAGGAATATGCGCGATGTTACTCTATGTAAATATTTTGATTATTCTTACAAAAGAAAAGAGAATTTATACTGTCTAGCTAAGGAAACGGGCGTGATGTAACGAATGTGTTAGTAGGCAGAGTGCCAGCGTTCTGTTTCTGCGGATGTGCCAATGTCACTACACTCTTTCAATGGATTAATACGCTTGTTTGAATGGGAGGGAAATGTAGCCTTTTTATCCCTATCAAACTTTCCCCAATCCATTGAATGAAGACTTGATTGGCTGTTGTTTGGCTATCCTATAACAACATAGAATAGAATAGAATACTCCTTATTATGTACACCATATAGATTACAGACATAAATATAGAAACTTTACAATGGGTGACACAATGGGCGGTCTTATCGCTAAGAGCGATCTTTTAAAGACAACCTTTGGATGGATTAAAAACGGGAAGGACAGACAAATACTTTACTTGATAAAATAATAAACCATTTTTTTTTCTTTTCATTCATCTATACATATGTATAAAATCAAAGTCCTGACTGCCTGATATATCAACGCACAGCCTAAACCGCTGGTCCTAGAGACATAAAACTTGAAGGGTGTGTTCTTTGTGAAGAGTACCTAGGTATCCACTAAGAAAGGGTTTTTCAAAATTCCACCCCTTAAGAGGGTGAATGGGGGATGGTAAAATTTCACGCGGACGAAGTCCCGGCAGAAGCTAGTTATCCATATTCATATAGCAGATTTCTTGATCAAAACCTTCATCTGGTTTTCAGAAACCAAATGAATTTTTAATATCTAGGATCACGCTTTTGTAAGTGCAATATTCAACTAGCTGTGCCCGCGGCTTCGCTCACAAGGCTGTGTATTTTTGGCATTCAAAAATAATGGGAAGTTGATGTCAGTGACAATCAATACCTATATGAAAAGATCGTTTATGCTCACTAGTTCCTTCGCGTAGTTCCTTTGAAGGAACTACTGAAATTATTATATAAATTATTCACGATGTATTCCAGTTCAGGGGAATTGAAATTGTGCAAATTCATGAAAACCATACTTAAGTAGTTATATTTTCACGTCTTTGAGAACTTGATCAGCTGCTCCAAGAAGAAGGGTGATTTTGCTAAAATTATTTATTCCATATCAGAGTGAAATGTCTTTGATAAAATAGCCCCATAAAAATCTCGATAGCTCAACATTTCTGTTAGTATATCCTCAATCAAACCACATAAACAATTCTTCAGTCCAGAGCATTTCCCTTCGTTCGAAACACAATATCCCATACTATACATTTTGTATCTCTTGCAATTATCTGCGACAAACCATCGGAAAGCAAGATTTATTCGGCCGAGGTCATGTAAGGCGATCCCCCCAACACTGTACCGAAGATAGAAATATATTTCGTTGCAGTGCAGTATTCTTGATTTGTATCGTTTTTGTAGCAGAAGCAACGTTGATTTATTGTGGCAATGAATTCGAGATAGTGTGCTGCTTTTATGTCTTTCTTACCGATTTATGTCTGTGTGTCTTTCGTTACCAAACAACGTTTATTTTCGTTGGATCCCACTTTTGAATCCCATTTTTTAGGTATTAACTATTTAGGTTTGCTATTTCCGTTGAATCCCATGTTATAACAACATGTGTACATTTCAGAAGAAAAGTGATTTACCTTTATCAAACACTAGATTAGGTTAATTATTTTTTAAAAATTGTTAGATTAGGTTAAAACTGTGACCCCTACGACCAGCCAGAAACGACTAGATTATATAGAAAATGAGTTGTTTGTGAAATAAATACATAGTATACGAAACGTTGGTTGTAAACTAAAAATTTGTCAATGGAGATTTGGTGAAACATTAGTGAGCCCCTCATTTTATTATAAACAATTTTGTGGTTGAAAGTACCCGCATTCAGATTTTTTTAAGCTTTCGGGATCCAACGGAAATACTTTTCGGGATTCAACGACAATTTTTTTAAATTCGGGACCTAACGGAAATTCATAATAATGTTTTGCGGGATCTAACGCCAAAAATATTAAACTGGGATTCAAAAGCGGGATCCAACGGAAATAAATCCCAAACAACTGTTTGAAATGTTTGTTTGGTAAGCTATTAAAATGACTACAGACGTTCGCACCGTCTGGCTTTCCTGTAGTTAGCATGGATGTAAAAAATGACGGATAGTTTTCGAGTTTTTTTTTACATAATCACCTGCCTGATAACATACAGTGTCTTAGTTCGGTTTCCAATTTAAAAAAATGTCAAACAACAGCAGCTCTGGTAATCTGCATTCGCGATTTATCCCAAAAATGTAAACAAATATGAATTAATGGAAAAATAACTTTAATTTCTACACAATAAAGTTCTGTGTACGCTACAACTTCAAACATTTTTATAACTTTTTCAATAGTACTAGTCACTTTGTAATGAACTTAATTATCATTGAAATAAAGTTGATATTTGTTTAACTTGAAATAGGGTGGGGGTGTGCAGCACTGCGTACTTTTACTATAGATAAGGTACAGTAGGCCGCACGATAGTGGTAAGTAACAAAACCAGCCTATAAGCTGCACTCTGATTGCGTAACACACTATCGATCTCAATCTGAATAATTTTGAAGGATATTACTAATCCATTGCTTCACAAGTTCGAAAAATTTGTCCTGTCAACAACGTAAATAACGCAATGGATGTTGTTGAACTGTCAAAAACTCCGTACAACGCTAGGCCAGCTCAAGGTCAGAGTGTAGAAAGTGTGTGAGTGTGTGCGGGTATGTAGTGTGTGTGTATTTTTTATTTTTAAAATCTATATTGACAGCATTTTTCTATTTTGTTATCATAATAATGTGCCGCACACAACACTGCTACAAAAATGTACACAAAAATACCCTTTTACATGTAAACGAACACAGCCTAACCCTCCGCAATACCTAGTAATACATACGGAACCTTAACACAGTTTTTACGATCATGTCAGGTTAGGAACGGGGCTTGATTTCTGGCCAATGTTAACATTTTATGGAGGCAGTATTATTTAGGGCACGAATCACTGTTTGCTTCAGTTTTCGTCTTGAACGCGTGTGTAGTTTGAACATAGATTGAATATCATGAATATTCGCATATTAAAAGTAAGTACCTATACATGTGTGGACTTCATTGGTAACGTCAACACACATTTCCGATGACACTGTTTTAAAAGCCCATACCGTGCATTCGCGATTTTTTTGCCAAAAATGTAAACAAATATGAATTAATGGAAAAATAATTTTAATTCCTATATAATAAAGTTCAGTTTACGCTACAACTTCAAACATTTTTATAACTTTGACAATAGTGCTAGTCGCTCTGAAATCAACTTAATAATCATTAAAATAAAGTTGATATTTGTTTAACTTGAAATAGGGTAGGGGTGTGTAGCACTGTGCACTTTTAAGAGGTACCTACACTAACATAGAGTAAAATAAATATTGTTTTCAAAACAAATTGTTTCCTTGGCGTTTATAAATTTGTAATCAGACAAGACCGGACGCATAGTAAACCCATAAAAAAGACATTATCTTAGTTCTTTTCATTAGGTATTACTTATAATGCTGTTTTTGCGTAACACACTTTCATTCAAAATCTGAATCATTTTGAAGGTTACCTATTGCTAATCCATTGCTTCATATGTTCGAAAAAATTATCTGCTTAACCACATAAATAACGCAATGAATGTTGTTGAGTTATCAAAATGAAAGCCATTGCTACTGTGAAGTCATAATTCTCCTGACCTTATCTCAATTTATTTTTGGTCGTCGCAACATGTCTTTTTCTTCCATACTTGTCTATTAGTCGTCATCTCGGTAGTCAGCCCCTTTCTAACCATATCATCATTCACACATTCCATCCATCGTTCCTTTGGTCTTCCCCAACTCTTATAGCCATCGGCATTCATACTCAAAACTCTCCTCACGACATTTTCCTCATTCCTCCGCATCACATCCCATACCATGAAAACCGATTTTCATTGCTACTGTGTTGTATGTTACGCAATTACCCCGCTGTTGAACGGGATCTGTGATTGTATTTACACGTTGCCATTTTACCGATTTTATTACTACCCAAATCTTACCCGGCTTAAAAGCTAATCCCTTCCTAAAGGTATTGTAAAAAAGTTGGGCAGTGGACATCTAAATCCACCTAAAAAGAATAACTAAAAAACACTGAAGTTATATTTTTCACACAATGAGAACGTAAGGAAAGAAAGTAGGATGACTTAAAAGAATTGTGACTTATGGCTGGGATTGGTATGGTAGGCTGTATAGGAAGTTTAATTAGACAAATATTATACAACTGCGCCACACGGTTTCATCCACATAAGTTTCGATCCCGTGGGAATTTCGGGATAAAAGTATCCTATGTCCTTTCCCGGGACTCAAACTATCTCTATACCAAATTTCATCTTTTTTTTTTTTTTTTTTTTTTTTTTTTTTTTTTATTTATCATTTATACAAAAGAATACAGGATTATTCATAATAAATAGCAACCAAAAACCACTAAGGTTTGAACTTGTGCTATCATGAGTCTATCTCAATATCGAACTATACAATTACTAACATCTTAAGGTCTTTAAATGGTTACAATCATTCCTACATAATACTTAAGTAATATTGCTTAAGTTTACATTTGATATTTTTCTGTGTAATACATTTATTTATTTCTGAGGGTAGACTATTAATAAGTCTCGGTATAATATAACCAGTAGTTCGTTCGCCATACGTATTGTTGGCGCGCGGTGTACGAAGCCTATTCTCAGAAACAGCCCGAGTGCATACAGGATAATCGATTTTGTTTCTTAAAGATAAATCTTCTTCACGCTTAAATCGATTCAGCGGTTTAAGCGTGAAGAAGTAACATACAGACAGATAGACACACTTTCGCATTTATAATAAACTAGCTGCGCCCCGCGGTTTCACCCGCGTAAATGTCGATCCCGTGGGAATATCGGGATAAAAACTATCCTATGTCCTTTCCCGGGACTCAAACTATCTCTATACCAAATTTCATCGAAATCGGTCCAGCCGTTTTCATGTTATGTCGTGACAACGGAAAACGGGTTTCATTTTTATATATATAGATAAATAAGATATATTTATGGAAAATATAAATATAAGCAATATATGTATGGAGTATAAGTATGGAAGCTAAATCTCCGAGCTTATTAGACGAAAACCAACATTACCTACTAAAAATAAATGTTCTTGTATTATCGATTTTATTCAATTTCGAGCGGCCATTGTTGTTTACATCTTTGGCGAACTTAGCGCGGCCGGACCATATAGGTACGAATATATATATGCTAGATAGATATGAGCATAGACAACGATGAATCACGTATCGCACTTTATTTTTATTGACAGATCAGTCAACAGCCTCACCGCGAGCTATATTTCACATTTTATTATTCACATTTCACTAAACTGAATCAGATTTATTCCGGCACGTCAGTTGAAACAATAATGTTTTCCGGCGTAAATGCCAACGTTATTTATTTGGCATACAGTTCAGTTGATTTTTGTAGAGATTTTAAAGTAACAAGTAACAATGCAATTTGTATTTAGGTATGCGAAACGGTGTTCCATATAAAACTTCTATGTTACCAATTATGTACTAGTTTCTGCTCGGTACTTCGTTCGCGTCTATTACATTAATTTTTTGAAGTGAAAGCTTTTTAGCGGCGTTGTACACTTTTTTTGTAATGAGTAAACAATGTTAAACTCGCGTCAGGACACGTGAAACTGATAGAATATTCGTAAGACGGATGGAGAGTAAACAGCCGGCGCGGCGTAGGAGAGGAGGTATCCCCCTCTCTTTCTACGGCGCGGCGAAAATGTATGCCTGCTGTTTCGTTCAGGCGGCGCAGGGCGCTTGCGCGCATGTTCGTGTGTGTTTACAGCGTGTCACGCGCATCCATGGATGGTGACAGCCGATGGCTCGACCGTCTGTGTAGTGGCGACACTGCTGTGTATTCGTAAAAATATTATAAAACCAAAAAATAGCTACTTTACTTTAATTGTCATGTTTGTGTACGATAGCGCAATAAATAAATATTGTATTCTACCACATAAATGATAGTAGGTACTTTTATACTGATAATTAAAGCAATTCGTGCAAAATTATTCCCTAACCATTCCAAAATATCAAAAATGCACAACGTTAATATTCAAGTTTTCACTTCTGCCGGCACTCCCGCAGTGCAACCCGTATTTATTTTTTGCTCGACTCCGAGCTTGGCCTATAGCCTTCCTCAGTAATTGAGCTATCAAAAGCAAAAGATTATTTTAAATCTGACAGTTCCGGAGATTAGCGCGTTCAAACAAACAAACAAAAAAAGCAAACAAACTCTTTAGCTTTATTATTAGTACAGATTAAAGCTGCGTGCAGAGATTATCGAGTCTGAAGTAATGCAATAGGTGACAGTTGCTGCTAGTATGTGTGATGAGCATCGTATGGTGATGCCAACCACGATGACAACCAATGGCATGACGCCCGCGCTGGCTGCTCAGTTATTCGATAATGTCTTCTAGGATAAGTAAGTACTGAATATAAATTACGAGTAGATGCGTTATTCGACTATCAAATAAAATGTACAAGTATATGAAAAAATAAACAAAATAGTCATAGGTCACCAAAGAATTCGTCCGCATTGCTGTCAACAGGAACAGTGCCCAAAAGGCTGACAGCATTGCCACGTTTTATGGCAATGCTAATTCTTTGGCCAAGAAATAGGCCAGCCCTCTGGTCACTTGAAGAGTCGATTAGCCGCTTGGCGATATCTCGAGAAACGAAGTGGGCACTCGGACCCCATGGCCCTAGTGTTTCAACCCCAAACGAAAAGCCTTAATTATTATGGATGAAGCAAAAAGAAACATATAAATGTTTCTTTTTGCTTCATCCATAATAATTAAGGCGACCAAGATAATAAAATAACATGATACGATGCGCGGCCTCGCCGTCCTGAATATTTCTTGTAGTAAAATATTTGGTATTTGTAATATTGTGGTGATAAAACCTCGTATTCACTAGCGAACAAAAAAAAAACTTCCACGACACGTATATCTTGCGATGTTGGGCGTAGTCGGGCAACGTCGGGCGATGTCGGCCAACCGCGCCAAATGTCCTGTCTCACGACCTAGCATCGTGTCAGACATGTCGCTCGACTTCGCCCGACATCTCTAGGGTGAGAGCCGCGGAAAGCTTCATCCGATCGAGCCTCCGACCAGTGCTTGATGCACGACGCAAAGCGGCAGTGGGTTGGTTTCAGTTGCAGGGCATCAAACCATCGTGCATAGTTCATGTTGGACGTAGCCCTAAGAGAGCAGTGATGGCCCAGTAAAATCAGCCGCGACTTACGATTAACGGCACTGTAAATTCTTTTAATTGGCAGTTTTCTTCACAACATTTTCTCGAACTATTTCAGTTTAGTTTAGTTTAGTTTATTTATTCATAATTATTTAAATTATTTATTATTTCTATGATGAAGTTACTTTGCCGTGATAGAAAAAGATAAAAATATACAATCTAGTGAGGGAACAGCTTATTTTAAAACTCCGGCGAAGTAAGAACTATAGTTTATGTATAACGTAGTCTCGTATGAATTTCATATTCTGTTACGCTTAGTGAAGTTAGAATCTAAAGCGTTGCAGTGAAACTATGAAGAAGATAAACGAAACTCTACCTTTGCGTTGGTCTTATCATTTTCTAAAGAAACTGCATCTTCTTGTCCATTATTTGAAACTCCATCATCATCCATTACCATTATTATTAGCTTATGTTTAGAATACTTTTGGTTGGGAGCAAATGGATGAGAAATCGTTAAAAAATACACCAACATTGTACACTTAGTTCGCAATAAACGTTTTGACTTTAACTTTGACTTTGAACTGTAATCAGTTTTCTCTACCATGCTATGACGAATATAGGAAGAAACGACAGGAAAAAAATCTGCAATTATTTCTACTCATTACATAAGCTTTTATCCATTTTGTCTTCTGTTACTCATACCCTTTGGGCGCATACCTACTGCAGCCTCACAGAGAAAACTTAGGTGGGGTGAGCTTAAAGTAATCTGTCAATAGTGTTGAGTCAATTCTTAGCATCTGTCACATATTTTATTTAACACACAACACACAATAATGAACTTATCAAAAAGGAACAAAGGCCCAAGTTTCCTTGAAAACTTGTAGTCCTCTGTGTACATTTAAGCACTGAAATAATTATGATGAATCTGTTACCCTCATGCATCAATAAATAACACTGGGGTCGGTTTATGTCCCTTTGTTCTTTAGAGACAGGCTCGATTGTTTAATTACCGGGCACGAGCTATCAATGAATAATCTAACCATGTTTGCCTGACTGGGGATATGGGTCGGTAGGCGACAAATTGACGGTAGGTATGCGTATCAGTTTAGAGATGTTTTATGTAATTGTTCTGGGTGATTAACGCAACTAGCAGTTGTAGCATACAAACTGTAGATAACCTCTGTTAAATAAGTATCCCTACCAGTGAAGATATATCAGTAGGGGTATAAGGAAGAGGGGAAATCCGCTCAAGGTGGAGTTTTGAAAACCCCGTTTTATTGCGTCTCTATTTCAGTCTCTTATCTGCCTCATCTGCCTTTTCTCTACTATGTTGAGGTCAGCTTGCAGTCTAACCGAATGCAGCTAAATACCAATATTTTACACAGAGCGACTGCCTATCTGACCTCCATAACCCAGTTATTGAGTAACACGATACCCCTTGGTAGGACTGGTTATCAGACTTTCGGGCTTCTAACTTTTTTTTTTTTCGGGTTTCTAACTACCCGTAACGACTGTCAAAGATCTACGAATGACAACCGGGACCAACGGCTTAACGTGCTTTCCGAGGCACGGAGGGATCTCGTTATGTAAAGATGGTCACCCATCCACAGACCAGCCGCGGCAAGCGTAGCTTAACCTGATCGATCGACCTGTGCGGCTGTTATTATTTAGCCACGGGCCCCACTATTTCAGTCTCTACACACTCTAAATTATCTTTAGTAGTTTAAGCTGTGTGTCATCAGATAATCCAATCAGGATTTGCAAATCAGATGGCAGCCACTTTCCTTAAATCTTGGTGAGCAATGAGTTTTCTCAGTGTATTAAGTGCATTCTAGGTTAATTCACAAAGTACACCGGGGTGAGGAAACTTGGCACAGACGCCAGCACATCAAGCTACCCGAAACTGTCAAAATTTCGCAATCAACTTTGAACCTTACGATTTGGCGAAAAAGTTGAAAATCTATTAAAGAAATTTGACAGTTTGTAGTAGCTTGATGTGGTTGAGCAGTGGGGAAGAAGTGGTGCTGGCGTCTGTACCTATTTTGTTTTTCCAGCGAACACGCCAAACGTGCCAAACTTTGTGATACGGTGCGTTCTACCAGAGAACCCAAAACCCCAAATCTTGTATGGACATCCACCCTTTTTTTTTTCTTTAACGTGAAGAAATACTCATGCATTCTGCACTACCGTGGGGAGATAGTGCAGTTATGTGAACTATAACCCACTAAAACTCCACGGTTTCCTCCTCTGCCGCTTACGGCGGGAACACGGGAACGCGTTAGCACTCATCCGTGAACCAGCCGCGGCTGTCCGCCACCGGACCCTCCTCTGGGGAATACTGCCCATCATCGGCGCACCATCCAGCACCCGAATTGCGCAACACACTATCAATCTCAATCTGAATCATTATGAAGGATATTGCTAATCCATTGCTTCATATGTTCGAAAACTTTGTCTGCTTAACAACGTAAATAACGCAATGAATGTAGTTAAACTGTCAAAATGAAACCCATTACTACTGATCACAGAACAGTTATTTATCTGTTCTCTGCTACTTCTACTGTGTTACGCAACAACCCCGCTTTAGTTAGAAACTTGGTATTTGGTATTTTTGAAACGAAAATAAACAATTCGAAAAGAAATTCCTAAATGGAATTATTTCGATTAAACAAACGTCATTTTCCGAAAAGCGTTCCCACTGAACTGATGTATTTTTGATACCTTGTACCGCCGTCGAATTCTCATTAATCACACAACTTGTGCAAGAACTTCGTAATAAGTTTCGCTAGATACCGCTCTTGCCATGTCCCGAATTCTGACAAAGAATGCGTGTTCTCCAACTTTTCTTTTGTTAAAGCGTACGACCAATTTTCTTAATCGTGATTAGGAATTTTTGATTTTCGCCCTCGGGAGCTCGCTGGATATTACTAAGTTTACTTATTATAATGACGTCATACCTGTAGTTGGTAAGCATTTCGAAATTGTTCCATCCTGGTAAATGGAAAGATTAGTTCTCTAGAAATAAAACTGGGCGCGTTAGGCATTTTTGGGATGGGAAAAAATCATTGAATTCGCGCCACTGTTACCGTAACCGACACCGCTTCGGATATTTTCGGCTGTCTTCGGGATTTACTCGGTTTTAATGTATTTCCGATATGTCAGTGAGTGATGGCAAAGTATTCTGTTTGTGTTTTGTTTGTATGACGATTAAAAAAATACAGAAGTAATTGTTCAAGTTTCCACTTCTGTAGGCACTCCCGGAGTACCACTGTTTTTTTGAAGTGAAACTTCTTTACGCACGCTCGACTTGGGGAGTAAGCTGGCGAACGCGTGACGTACGTTACGAAAAGTGTGATCGGGCGAGGCGAACGGGAGTTGAGTGGGGGATATAAGCAAGAGAAAGCAGTGCGCGCGCACATTTTCTTTCTCTCTTCCTCTCATTGCCAAATACGTTTGAAGTTTCACTTCAGTCGTGTGGTCATAAGCACACTCGGTTTTTTTTCAATTATTTCTGTCAGTTTTTAACTTCTGAAATAATAGTAGTAGATCTGTTAAACAGCCAGGAGTCAAAATTAAAAGTCGTTCTTTCAAACCAGGCTGATAATCAACTCTTTTTGAACGTCAAAATGACTAAGACGGTTCCCTAAATGCCCACCCTTCACCACTTCAATGCTTTAGCTGGCAAGAATAACTGGCTCACCAGACACCCCAGCAGGGACGAAGCAAGGATCCTATACTCAGCTTTTGCACATAATGTTGCTGTTATTGTTAGAACATCAGCTATTCAAATTGAAAGATAACACAAAACGCAATTACCTCTCCAGTCCTGCCTTGTATCTTAGTTACTGTCATTTAATAAATTCGTTCATGCATGCACAAGCGACCTACTTGCATGTTAATGAAACGATTTCATTAAGTACTCTAGTCTAGTAGATATTATACTCGGTTTTCATAATAGAACCTTCCTCTTGTCGGGTTCGGAAGTGCCGGCAGAAGTGAAAACTTGAATATTAACGTTGAAATAAATCAATTATTAATTGAATTATTATAACTCATCTTCTTTCGCTATTTCTTCGTCACTTTTTTCATTAATAGATGCACTTTGTTCAATTTCCATATTTTAAACACTTTATATAGGTACACGAATTTTACGAATACACAGCAGTGTGGCCACTACACAGACGGTCGAGCCATCGGATCAGCTGTCACCATCCATGGATGCGCGTGCCACGCTGTAACATAAACACACACGAACATTCGCGCAAGCGCCCTGCGCCGCTTAAACGAAACAGCAGGCATACATTTTCACCGCGCCGTAGAAAGAGAGGGGGATACTTCCTCTCCTACGCCGCGCCGGCTGTCTACTCTCCATCCGTCTTACGAATTTTCGATCAGGTCACGTGTCCTGACGCGAGTTTAACATTTTTTACCAATTACAAAAAAAGTGTAGGTACAACGCCGCTAAAGAAGTTTTCACTTAAAAAAAAAAAGATTAAATAAATAAATTGACACATAGACACCTCATATGACATTTATAACGGTCGATCACTACTGGTCGGTGTGTGTCTCATAGTTGCACCAAATAGGAGTCCAGCTCAGCATATGCCAGGTACAATACCTCATACCTGACGCTGGGATTCTGCTGGATCCCGTTAGTGACACACGGATGTCCAGAACAAAAATATTGACATCATTGATTTACAAAAAAATACCAGATAATATAATAAAGTTATCTATGCCACAATTTAAGATGGATAAGAATAATTTATTTGCAGAAAATATAGGTGTTACCAGTTTTAATAGTTGGTGGTTAAATGTCCATATTTTACCTGTTTAGGGCATGCAAATTAATTTTACATGAATATGTGATAGGTACTTATTTTAATGAAAATGAATTTGTATTTGATCTTGGCTAAAATTAATGTATAGTTTATTTGTTTTGGAACCCTTGTCGTGCATGTGTTTCGGAAATTAGAAACTGGGAAGGGATCAAAAAGCTTATTATACGTGATTAAACCCCTGCTTTGTTTGACGCTTATTTTTGTAACTTTGTCATAAATTAAGTCAAGAGTTTAAAAGTAATCCATAGAGTTCGTAATAGTTTTAAATAGGTTTTTATCCAAAGAAAAATTTGAAAAGTGATCCTGAAAATTTTTACATTCGGCAAAAACTGAAGGTCCTTTTTCCCTGAGATTTTTTTAGGACAAGACAACGTCTGTCGGGTCAACTTGTTACAAATAAACACAAAAAGACCTTACTTTATGTACAAAATCTTCATGCAACGCAATCCCCAGTAATCCTTGTAACAAATAGCATTATCGCTCCGATCAGTAGATGTAACGCCAAGCGATAAATCTTTCAGTTAAAACTGAGGAGCTCCCCGATGCGGTTTGTACAATCCTTATTGTATAACAAAGTGCTTCTGGAAGAGCTGACCTACATTGAACATTGGAACGAATCTAGAATAAGATTTAGAAATGTAATGGATCAAGAAACGCAATTGTGCTGCTTGCATAAGAATGAACGCTGTGTGACTGGGGGTTTCCTTAAATGGACTAAAGGCGCTTCTTCTACATCCATATACTTAATATCATAAATTCGAAAGTAACTCTGTCTGTCTGTCTGCATGTTACCTTTTCATGCCTAAACCACTGAACCGATTTAGATGAAACTTGGTATAGAGATAGTTTGAGTCCCGGGAAAGGATATAGGATAGTTTTGATCCCGATATTCCCACGGGATCGAAACCTATGCGGGTGAAACCGCGGGGCGCAGCTAGTCTTTTATATTCGAAAGTAACTCTGCCTGTCTGTCTGTCTGTATGTTACCTTTTCACGCCTAAACCACTGAACCGATTTTGATGAAATTTGGTATAGACATAGTTTGAGTCCCGGGAAAGGACATAGGATAGTTTTTATTCCGATATTCCCACAGGATCGAAACTTATGCGGGTGAAACCGCGGGGCGCAGCTAGTCTTTTATATCAACAACAAAAATGAGAATAGCCCTTACCAAGTGACTGACTACAGTGACTACCCGGTTGAGTCGGACCTAACTGTTGACAACAACTCCCAGTAAATATAGGGTTCGGGTTTTCTTTCATTGAGTTGAATGGGCCCTGGCGGCTGAGAGTATATCATGCTTACTTTAATGTCTCGCTGATGGTGGCGCATGTCTTGGATCATTTAGCTCCCTTCAAAATGGTTGAGCTGAATGGTGCTAATCCATGCGTCATGTTCGTTAAAGGGCGCCGTCAGTATGGACAGGTTAGGTATCTCTTAGTTGCGTAGCTGGCTCTGATCTCTTAGCTGGCTTATTTTCATTTAATTTTTTATTCGAATTCTCACATGCATAATTTCAACATGAATGATGTAACCAATACTAGCTGCGCCCCGCGGTTTCACCCGCATAAGTGTCGATCCCGTGGGAATATCGGGATAAAAACTATCCTATGTCCTTTCCCGGGACGCAAACTATCTCTATACCAAATTTCATCGAAATCGGTTCAGCGGTTTAAGCGTGAAATGGTAACGAGTTACTTTCGAATTTATAATATTGGTATAGATTTTTATTTAAAAAAAAAGGGTCAACTATACATCGCCACGAAGATATTTTAATACAATTAAAACAAGACCAAGAATGAATATTGCCACAACATCGTTATCCTTATAAAATTATGATGTTCCTCGAAAAAACCCAAATGACGTGGTCCTATCTCTGTCTACTTACACCCATCAACGCCATCCATCTTAAGACGAAGTACCCTCTTTTAGACGAGACTATTAGGGTTGGCGATAATTAATTACGTTAGTGATGGATGGACAAGGCATTACGCGACAACCCTGTAATAATCACAGAATAATTAATCCTGTACGTGCTGATAGCTTTGCGGCGTGTTCTGTTATCTCGTTATTCTCGTTTTTGATTAACGATTTAGAAAGGATTTCAATTAGACATTTCATGCCTGATTTAAGCTCATTTAGGCTGTTGTGTTGATATATGTGACTAGCTGCGCCCCGCGGTTTCACCCGCATAAGTTGCGATCCCGTGGGAATATCGGGATAAAAAGTAGCCTATGTCCTTTCGCGGGACTCAAACTATCTCTATACCAAATTTCATCTAAATCGGTTCAGTGGTTTAGGCGTGAAGAAGTAACAAACATATAAACACACACACACACACTCACAAACTTTCGCCTTTATAATATTAGTGTGATAGTGGATTTATTACCGTTGGATCCCGTTTTTGAATCCCATTTTAATATTTTTGGCGTTGGATCCCGCAAAACATTATTATGTATTTCCGTTGGATCCCGAATTTAAAAAATGCAAGATAATTACGTTTTATTGTCGTTGAATCCCAAAAAGTATTTCCGTTGGATCCCGAATGCTTAAAAAAATATGAATGCGGGTACTTTCAACAACAAAATTGTTTATAATAAAATGAGGGGTTCACTAATGTTTCACCAAAACTCCATTGACAAATTTTTAGTTTACAACCAACGTTTCGTATACTATTTATTTCACAAACAACTCATTTTCTATATAATCTAGTCGTTTCTGGCACTCGCCGGCCGCTACCGCGGCACCGCTCGCTTCGCTCGCTCGGCTCGTGCGTAGGGGTCACAGTTTTAACCTAACCTAACCTAACATTGTTTTTTTTTTTAATAATTAACCTAATCAAACTAGTTCGGTTCCGGGTAACTCACTAAAAATAATCTCTTTTTAGTGTTTGATAAAGGTAAATCACTTTTCTTCTGAAATGTACACATGTTGTTATAATATGGGATTCAACGGAAATAGCAAACGGGATCCATCGGTAATACCTAAAAAACGGGATCAAAAAACGGGATCCAACGTGTGATGTGATTATATAGATAATACGTCATTATTGCATAGAATCTAGTTCTTGCAAATGACCAGACAGATGTGCTGCTGCCCGCTGGAGATTCTTGCGCCACTTCTTCTTCCCACCTAAAGCACTCGGAAGTGGAGATCGAGCGTTTTAGGGGCTCTCCATCTATTCTGTGGGTTCTCCCGTTAGTAATTTTAACGTTAAAAAAAACTTTTTGACAGAAAAAACAACCGACTTCAAAAAAAAACTACAAAGTGATAAATAACTTTAATTTCGGAAGTCGGTGTCAAAACGAAAATGCGGAACCAACGACACCGACTGCCGAAATTAAATTTATTTATTAGGTACTTTGTAGTGTTTTTTTTTTTAATTCGGTTGTTTGTTTTGTACAAAGTTTTTATTTTTCACTTTTTAGGTGTAACCTTCCCCACACAAATTCAATTAACACTTGTGCTTTGAAGAATTAAAGACAACAACTAGAAGAATCATCAAAATTCGCATAGAAATGCCGGACATGCAGTATATTTATGCATATAACTTCGTA
This sequence comes from Amphipoea oculea, assembly GCA_945859645.1. Lineage (NCBI taxonomy): Eukaryota > Metazoa > Arthropoda > Insecta > Lepidoptera > Noctuidae > Amphipoea > Amphipoea oculea. Next base: position 20,417,989 of record OX243876.1, read on the forward strand.
CATAAGAATAATTACCTAATGTATTATATACTAAAACCTTCCTGAAAGTATGTAGATCACATTAGTGAAAGAATTCTCAAAATTGGTCTATAAGTTTTTGAGAAAATCGCTGACATACATACATACATACGGATCGAATAGAACCTCCTTTTTTGAAGTCGGTTAAAAAGTGTTGATTCTCAACCTAGTTTCAATAAATGTCTTTTGATTTAATTGTTTAGGCATAAGCGACCTATTTCTAAGAGACCCTATTTCTGAAGATCACGTTGAAATGTTGAGTCAACTTATTCACAAACTCTTGCCTGTGATTGGTTAACGAAAATTCCATCAACCTCCTCAATCATCTATTGACATACCTAAGGTTTGACAGAAGATGAATAGATCAAGCTGTCAGTAAAAGCTGTCAGTAACAGAGTGCTGTTTGAATAATCGCAAGGTAGATATAAACGTGTCTACTTCTCTGTTGTCCTAGTTTTCGCGATCGATTGAGGTTTTCCACCGCTTAAACCCTTTTATAACATTGAGGATAAAAATAAACTTGTGGAGTTATTTATAAACTATCATTTCTTTGTTTGAGTTGTTTTTTCGAACATTGCAAATAAGATAAGTATCTAAGGCCCAAAATACACAGAAGCGATGAAGATTCGGATACTTTATTCGTACAAAATGTATGAAAGAGATGCGTCGTAAATTACACAGAAACGATGCGGCGGCGCGGATTTATCACTTGAGAATCCGCGCCACCTCGCTTGCAGTTGCGACTGACCGCCGTGCGAAGAGCACGTATCGCTTGTTATACAGTATGAATACAAGTTTGAGCAACTAAAACGAAAAATGCGTGACGATATGGAATTTAATATAAAGTTTTGCGAGATAATTGAACAATATCCTGCTATTTACGATTATACTAATGCTGAATACTGTACAGCACAGCAAACGCATTTTCGTCTTCTGAAGAGGACATGTTTTGCAACAAAGTCAGCCTGTATAATAACAATCTTAAGCAGATCTTTGCCTTTTATATGTAATTTAAGTCGCATCGGTGCCGTATCCGTCTCCCATCCGCATCGTATCCGAATCTTTCATCGCTTCTGTGTATTTTGCGCCTAACATGAGATCGTCGACTGACCTTTGCTTAATTGCACATTCGAGTTTCACATGCCTACAAACATTTTCCTTATACAAAGAGGCTGAGGGAAAGTTCCAAAATGTGTTACTTAAAGTAACAATTCCCCTTGAAAATTTTCTCATAATTAAAATTAAAACAGATAGACAAACATGTTTTGTACCTGAGTCAAAGTAGTTACTTTGACTAAGGTACAGTCTCAGAAAAAAATTGCTAAGTGAATTGACAAATTACGTAAATTTTTTGTGTTATGGCCTTTTCATACATTTGTCAAAGTATGACAGTTCAAAGCTTGAACACACAATTTATTTATTTATTTAATACTTCAAGCACATAAATGTACAGAGGCGGACTTAATGCCATAGGCATTTTCTACCAGTCAACCTTTGGGTGATGCAGAGACAAACAGTGGTAGGTGCAATCATGAAAATTAAGGAAAAAATATTTTAAATATAAAGATACGCATAAACCTATAAAAACTAAAAATATAATATATAACTTAATTTAATTTATTAGTCAATTTTGCTTAACAGTTAATTTCCCTGACTTTACAAAGCCTATACGTGTTTTCTCACACAAAGTCAAAGTCAATCCAATTATTTCAAACATGCACATAAAAGGCACTTTTGAACGTCAAAAATTACCTTAATCTGTCAAGCGCCGCTAATGAGACACAATTGATTTTCTATTGTTTCGTCGCCGATCGGCGAACCGCGACCCTTGACCGGTTAAAATAGAATTGATTCTAGTCGCCCCTTCCAAAAGGTAGTTTTCGTATGGAGAAGAATGGGCAAGAAACTCCACCGTTACTCTTTTAAAATGTTTTACAATATTTTGCATGGGTACATTAATTGTATAATAATATATGAGGAGGATGCATCTAAAATAAAATTACTATACCACCATAGGTAAAAAAATTAAAACGAAACCATGACATATAAATTAATTATCTGATAGATACATGGTGCTTACATATTTACAAACATGGTACAAGTAAACGATTTTAATAAAATAAAAAAAATACAAGTAATACGCGTGCCGCGTGACGACTCCCGGCCACCGTAGGCGCAGGCCTGCGGTCGGAGAGTAATGGGTAGCTCACCGTCCGATCAGGACCAGGCCCGTGCCAGACGGCGCGTACCTACGTGTTCCACGCGCGCCTCAAAGAGATTTCAGCAAAAAGGAAGGGGCCTGCTAGGGCCGAAGCCTGCCGGGGGTGCGGGATTGTCCGAAAGGGTTACCGCTACCCCGGAACATAAAGGGCTAAGGAAGGAACACGGATAGGTTTTAGTCAGTAAGAGTCTGACACTCCCTTCCGCTCCACCCAGAGCGGGAGGGGTCATTTGATGATTTCCCATCCATAAAAAAAGGGTGTGAGTAATGAATGTAAATCAATTTAAAAAGAATAAAATTTTACAATTAAATTAGCAACCAGTTTGATTTTGTCTAGACACAAAAAGGTACAAAGCATTCTCTGCCAGTCAACCAAGCCACCAGTCAACCAAGTGTGGTGAAGGGATTAGATGGCAGGTGCTTTGATAGAGAGGAGCAATGATGGAAAACTATTAAAAATATTTTTTTTTTAAATAGGTACGTAAATACGTGAATAGGTTATAAACTTACTAGCTGCGCCCCGCGGTTTCACATGCATAAGGTTCGATCCCGTAGGAATATCGGGATGAAAGCTATCCTATGTCCTTTCCCGGGACACAAACTATCTCTATACCAAATTTCATCTAAATCAGCTCAGCGGTTTAGGCGTGAAAGGTAAGATACAGGAAAGGTAAGATACAGACAGACAGAGTTACTTTCGAATTTATAATATTACTAGCTGCGCCCCACGGTTTCATCCGCATAAGTTTCGATCCCGTGGGAATATCGCGATAATAACATACAGACTGACAGATAGACAGACAGACAGAGTTACTTTCGAATTTATAGTATTAGAATGGATATATAGTAAAAGTATGTAGTATATAGTAGGGATGATACACATGCATACTGTCGTGTTTGACAACATGTAATATGTATTGGCATAGTCCGCATAAGAAAGACAGTAACCCCATTTCAAATAAGTATTCTTCATGCACTGTCCCATAATAGTTTCAAAGACGTTCAACAAAGAGTCAAATCATTCCAGTTGACTACAACAATGTTACGGGAACATGGCCGCAGTTGGAAGCACTTTAATAAATTATTCATTCGATAGATTATTATTCAACGAGCTCTACAGAATCCATTATGTTCGGACAAGATGTTCAATTATGTAATAGTTTTATTGTTTACTTTTCTTCATATTTATGTTTATTATAATTATTATCGAAATTGGTACCTATAGGTGAGCTATCTTTCCGAGGGTTGATCTTCTTCTGTCCTTTTGGCACGAACTACATGATTATTTATTTCTGTTAGGGCTGATTTTTCCAACAAATTTTTAACAATTCTTCTATACAATAACTGCTAGACGTCAATTTTATTCCACGAAAAAAAAAATATCTGTCGATTGATTGTCGATCAGCCCTAAGTAGGTTTATTTAATCACTTTTGCATGTCAATGATATTTTAATAACTCACTGAAAATTTATGTCTGTGTATTCTTAAAACTATATTTTCGGCATAAGAATCGTTCCCGGACCTCGTAAAAATTATTAAAAAAAAAACAATGTACAGTTTTCACTCCGCTACGATTTATTTATGTATAGATATTATATACAGGGTGTTACGGAAAGGGTATATCAATACAAACGGGTTGAAGAGTGTATCTGGTCTAGAATCTCTGTACAAAATTTCAGCTCAAAATCATTAACTTTGAAAATTCTTAATATTTTTTTATTTCGACATCACGGCGCTGCACTGGCGCGCGGTGGCGTGGTGTGCGTGTACTAGGCGCACAGACACACTACAGATAATGGATAATGACCTTCGTAGTGCGGTGACACGTTTGTTATGATTTCAGTTTAATAAGCTATCGAAATAAAAAAATATTAAGCATTTTCAAAGTTTGCTTTTGAGCTGAAATTTTGTACAGAGATTCTAGACCAGATACACTCTTCAACCCGTTTGTATTGACATACCCTTTCCGTAACATCCTGTATATGTTCTTGCGTGAGGTTGAGTGAAAACAAAACTCAAAAGTCACAGTCGACTCTTCACGTGACCAGAGGGCTGGCCTATTTCTTGGCCAAAGAATTAGCATTGCCATACAACGTGGCAATGCTGCCAGCCTTTTGGGCACTGTTCCTGTTGACAGCGATGCGGACGAATTCTTTGATGCCCTGTGATTATCTTGTTTATTTTTTCAAATAATTGTACGTATTATTATAGTTTATATGTTAGCTTATATTATGTAAATATCTATACAAATATTAAAAATGTAAGGTCACAGTCTTTTTTAAGGTCCAGACATAACCTTGGTCAGATAATGTGCGGATCATGTAGATTAGTGTCTGAAATGGTGGGACCTGTCCAGGCATGATACCAAGGTGGTATAGGGGCTAACTGCCTAAGGTGTCCCGGATGTACATTATCGCGTGGAAATTACTTTATCACATCCCAAGGGTAGGTATAACTGTATGACAAACTGCGACAAAATATGCTCATTAATAAAATAATAATTACCTCAGTTAATGAGCACACAATCGACTATAAGCCAATTAATTAATGAATATGCTAATAAATTATAGGGTTCGTCAAAGTGAAGTCGACCCTGCGAATTACTCAATATCTTTATTGCTTAAATACCATAATGTGTACTTAGGTGGATTTTTATATATTAATATTATTATATTTCGTTTATTTATCTATTTACACATTTGATTAAATTTTTAAATATGTATACATATAAAAAAATAAGTATAAAAAACATTTAAAAATATAAAAAAATAGTAGTCCGCCGGTGTCGGGAGCAGGGTCCAAGCTACCGGTGGTTAGGGCTCCAGAGACAGTAACCTCCTCACAATACGAGCCGTATCGAACCCTTCTGAATCAGGCCCTTGATCCAACCGCCTAACGAGAGCCTCGATAGATGTATTAATTATCATATTAATTAGTATGCTAAAGGAAACTACACCAACCAAAAGAGACTACGCTTCCCAATTGGCCAGTATTTCGTACCTACGTTTTTGCGGACGAATTAGCAATTTGTAAGACACTTTAGCTAAAAGGTTTAATGCATCCATACTAATTTTATGATTGCGAAAGTAACTCCGTATGTTGGTAACCCTTTCACGCTGAACCACTGAACCGATCGTTATGAAATAGGTACCTATACATTTTTTTTACCTGGAGAAGGATATAAGCTATTTTTCATCAAACTCAAACTATTTATTTCAATAAAACCATTTACAGGCACTTTTGAATCGTCAAAGATATTTGTCTGTCATTATCCTGGATATTTGTATAAAAAAAAAACATTGGCACTCCGGCGGGGCAATTGCGTAACACTATCAATCGGAATCGGTTTCATTTTGACAGTTCAACAACATTCATTGCGTTATTTACGTGTTGAGCAGACAAACTTTTTGAACTTATGAAGCAATGGATTAGCAATTGGCTTCAAAATGATTCTGATTCCGATTGATAGTGTGTTACGCAATTAAGGTGCGGGAGTGCCAACAGAAGTGAAAACAAAATACAAACAGAATACTTTGCCATCACTCAATGACATATCGCACATCCCGAGAGCAGCCAAACACATCCGAAGCGGTGTCGCTTACGGTAACAGTGGCGCGAATTCAATGGTTTTTCCCCCATCTCAAAAAATGCCTGACGCACCTAAAGAGGTTTTCACTTTAAATACACGCAGGCCAGGTTACAGGCAACAGCTAGTAGAGAATAGAAAGACAAAGAAAATAACGCTGTTGGAATCGATAGTATGTGCTGGTTTGCAATACAGGGTGAAATTGAATTCATAGGCATCCTTTTAAGAGGTCATTGTAATCATCATTATGAACAACTTTTACTATGGGACCTGAAATCGCGAAAAAAAAATCAGCTCTTCTCTACATTTTGTCGAGTTATGTGAATATAAATGCAAGGAACAGCCGATAGCATAGTAAAAGTTGTTCATAATGATGAGTACAATGACCCCTTAAAAGGATGCCCATGAATTTAATTTCACCCCGTATAATTTTTTCACCAAAAAAAACCAAACGATAAATTGCCGGAAAACGTATAAGAAGGTAATAGTTTGGCTATAAACTGCTCAGCGAAGCGGGATGACATAGGTATTTACTTCCCGCCACCCTCGTCCGTAAATCATTCCTTAGTAATACCTCGGGCTTATGTAATCTGTCCAGCCCACTTACCGCGTTATAACTTGACTAGGGAATTATGTAGGGTAATTAATTATACTGTCTTCTATGGCCTAATTTTAGAAGGGGTTTTGGTGTCCTGGTCTTCTTACCTCCTGTCAGCATGAACTTGTCTAGAATAGTTTACTCCTGCCGTGTTAAAATGTCAGGTGATGAAATTCCAGTCAGCAAAGTGTAGCGCAGTGCAGTAGAGCAGTGGTGGCCTAGTGGTAACGGCCGCGACTTACAAGTTGAAGGTCGTAAGTTCGAACCCAGACAGGCGCTTTACATTATCAGCCTATAATGTTCCCACTGCTGGGACACAGGCCTCCTCTCTGTGAGAGGGAGTGGGCCGTAATCCACCACGCGGGCCCAGTGCGGGTTGGTAGATGTCACATGTCTTCCAATTTTTGGTTCTAGGACATGCCGGTTTCCTCACATGTTTTCCTTCACCGGTTTTGAGAGCAGTGGTGATGAAATAATTTACAACCTACCTAACCTACGACCTACAACTCGTAAGTCGCGGCTGATACCACTGGGCCACCACTGCTGTCACTGTGACAGGCGCTTTGGCGTGTTTAAATTGTTTCATCACCATCAAAACGGTGAAGGAGAACCTACCGCACCGCGCTGATACCTCAGGCAACATTGCTTATTAGTCTTATAGGTTAGATTGTAATTAATTATTTAGAACCTGGTTCTTTTTAATAAAGGATAAAAAAAAAACAAAAAATTATGACATCAAAATGTAGATATTGTGTTTTGCTAGTTATTTTTTCGTGTTTACCTACATTTGTTTTTATTGTTCTTTACCTAACCTACTTAAGTATGTATGTGTGTCACTTTTTTACCGACTTCACAAAAAGGACGAGGTACTATGTTCGGCTGTTTGTATGTTTTTTTTTTTTTTGTAAATGTTCATCGAATACTCCGCCAATTGTCGACAGATTTTCAAAATTCTTTTTTTGTTCCAAAGTAGATAGTTCTGAGGTGGTCCCACTGTCACCAAGTTAGGATCTGATGATGGGATCTTAGAGAAATCGAGGGCAACCCTCAAATTTTATAGGCTCACTTATTGTTTTTCGCATATTTTATGAAGTATCTTGTGTATTTGCGTATGGTTGTCACCATCTCAGGTAGCTGGGCTGATGATGGAAGGTACAACTCCTTAACAGTAAGAAGTTACTCGAACAGGCAAGGACTGTTTTAGTAAATTGTTTGGTGTTTGATAGGGCATTTGCCACATTTGGTCTCATGATCATCAAGTCATGATCTGATGCTTCAGTCAGGATAGTCTGCAGAGTACCTAACTCCTCGACAACTAACAGCAGATATATCGTGTTTAGGCTCATTGAAAAGGGCTCGATGTGTGGATAAACGTACTGTTAATGAGGAACACCGAAGTACATAAAGACCTGATGTTGAAGCTAGGAGCTTCAGAAAAAGTACCAACCTTGAAATTACAGCACCGTTGTCGTGTTTGGGCTCATTTTAAACAGGACTAAATTTTAAGTTCAATGCAATGTTGACAAAAGTCTGGCCTGATGCTGCAGCCAGGATTATCAGCATCTAGTCTAAAAACATCAGGTCAGGATTTGATGATGGGATCCTGGAGAAATCGAAGGAACTCTTCAAATAATATAGGCACACCTATAGCAATTTGGGTATTTTTTAAAGTAACTCGTGAACTCGGAACTACTCAATAATATCTAAGTATTTCACGGGTTGCGATTCGATTACTTTAATATGGTTGCTAAGCAATTTATGCTCGTCACAATGTGAATGGTGATATGGAGCTGATGGTGGACCTGGAGAACTCCTCAACAATTAACTTCCCTGCATCGGGGAAAGCAATATTTTGTTTGTAAAAGGCGATGATCACTAGGCTATTGTAACTTAGATAAATTATAAGCAGACCCACTAAAAAGTGTGAAATAAAAACTTTTTAAGAAAAAAAAACCGACTTCCAGAAAAACACTACGAAGTGAAAAATAACTTTAATTTCGGAAGTCGGTGGCAATAAACTAAAATACAGATCCAAAGACACCGACTTCGGAAATTAAAATTATTTTTCACTTCGTAGTGTTTTTTTGGAAGTCGGTTTTTTTTTTAGTTTTTATTAGATTGTAAATTGCTCTGTACAACCCCTGGGAATCCTAATTATGTGATGTTGTGCAGATAAACTTAACTTCAAAATTATTCGTGCACTTTCGTTACGTGAGAGCGACTCAACCACGACTCAACCCCCTGTACCTATGTCAGACAATTTCAAAGAAACAAACCATCCGCAGGTAATCCGTTTACATTTACATAGCAAATGTGCCAAACTATATATCTAGCCAAGTCGCTTTGAATTTTATAAAATGTTTGTAGGTTCGGTCAAGGTTATTGAAGATTCTTATCTGAAAACTCTTCATGTGGTATTCCTTCTTCTTTCTTCATAATTCATCATGTAGCATTTTCCCAGCTATGACTACTTATATTATATCCTGTCCCACAGGAGAGACACCTTCACTTTTTAGCTTATAAATACTTACATCAAAATAAAACATAGAGGGTGAAATTGAATTCATGGGCATCCTTTAAAGGGGTCATTGTAATCATCATTATGAACAACTTTTACTATGGAACGAAACCTGAAATTGAGATAAAAAAATCAGCTCTTCCCTACATTTTGACGAGTTCTTATTCTTATTAGCCTGTGACATCCCACTGCAGGGCAAAGGCCTCCCTACTCTCTCATGAGAGAGCAGGGGTTTAGACAAATTAACCCACCGCGCTTGTCTAGTGCGAGTTGGTGGGTGTACAGTGGACCGCCTGACTGGGTCCGTGGGCGCCGCCTTTGACGTGCTAGATGTTCATCAGCCGCCGCCCTGAGTTGATATCCTGCACTAATATCGACTGTTCCATCCGAGCCTATTTGGGTGTATTTATCCCATAGCCTACAGGGGCGTTCTACATTTAGTTCAATACTAAATGCACGACAGTTTAAAGTCATATAGAGGACTATTTTGACGAGTTATGTGAACATAAATGCAAGGAACAGCTGATTTTTTTTTTCGCGATTTTAGGTTTAGTCCCATAGTAAAACTTGTTCATAATATTGAGTACAATGATCCCTTAAAAGGATGCCCATGAATTTAATTTCACCCTGTAGAATACTTTTTATCCCGGTATTCCCACGGGATCGACGCTTATGCGGGTGAAAGCGCGGGGCTCAGCTAGTAGGTAATATGTTTAACTAATTAATGTACAAAGTTATACTTAATCATAAAAGTTTCATCTCAAAAGCTTGGCTGCGGAAGCTCGCTTTTTGTAATGACATAGTGGGAGATGGAACTTAATTAAAGTCGTAATCACGATCATTTCACAGCTTTTCTTTTGTCTTGACACGAATTTAAATGGTGGTGCTTTTCACAAAGAACTGTTGGTACAGAAAGAATCTTTCCAAGAACTAAGTTATCTTTTTTATCAAAGCCTCACTCTGTAAAGAATAGGTATATTAAAAACTTGTGTACGTAGGTATGTTTCAAAACTCGCTGGATAAAATTTAAGGAATACATACATAGTTTAGGTGAAAATCACGCTAATATTTTAAAGGCGAAAGTTTGTGAGTGTGTGTGAGGGTGTGTTTATATGTTTGTCACTTCTTCACGCTCAAACGGCTGGACCAATTTTGATAAAATTTTGTATGGAGGTAGCTGACACCCTGGATTAACATACAGGCTACTTATTATCCTGATATTGCAACGGGATCGACATTTACGCGGGTGAAACCGCGGGGCGTAGCTAAAAATGTAAGAGGGGCTTGTGGCTAAGTAATAACAGCCACACGGGTCGATCGATCAGGTTAAGCTACGCTTGCCGCGGTCGGTCTGTGGATGGGTGACCATCTTCACATACCCAGATCCCTTCGTGCCTCGGAAAGCACGTTAAGCCGTTGATCCCGGCTGTCATTCGTGAATCATAGACAGTCGTTAAGGGTCGTCAGAAGCCCGAAATTCTGACAACCAGTCTTACCAACAGGTATCGTATTACCCAGTAACTGTGTCGAGGTCAGATAGGCAGTCGCTCCATGTAAAATACTGGTATTCAGCTGCATCGGGTTAGACTGGAAGCCGACCCTAACATAGTTGGGAAAAGGCTAGGTAGATGATGATGTATAAAAATGTAAAAAGGAGCTACGTCTGCCAAACTGCTTAGTAGTTTGCCAGAGGTAGGTAATTATATCTTGTTAGAAAGTTTTTCTGTGAATAACATTCTTTCATTTTTTTTCTCATCACTATTGTGATGTTTGCATTTAACCACGATGTGACTGCTGAACAATTTGGACGTTACGCTACGATAGTCCATATCCCAGATTGACACACTTTTATCACCTAGTACCTATGCGAGAAACCGCGGGAAAAAGCTAAAGGGAAAAAAGAGAAGAAAGAAAGAAAATAAAAAAGGAAGAAAGAAATAAAAGAAAAACAAAGAAAGAAAAACAAAGATTACGAAAGAAGGAATAAAGAAATCAAATCTTAGTGGCCAATGACATGACCAAGGACCAAGTGGCTTCTGAGTTCCGAGAATCCTATTTATTTCGTCTTTAAAATATTGCAAAAGAAAGAGATGCAAGTTCTCTAAAGCTTAGCATAAAATCATTTTATCTGCACTTCCTTCCGACCTTTTCAACAACTTTGTAAACACATTTCCCTGGGACTGCTTTCAATATTGAGTTTCAAGATTGCATCCTTTGAACGAAGTTGCCTTCGTATCGCGAAAGTTTATCTAAGCTGTTTTCATTAAATGAACTTAATTGCTGTGTTGCTATTTACTGCAACTTGGTAATGAAGACTTGAAGAGTTACTGCAGGCTCTAGGGGTTTTACTGTGGGTCATTAATTATTGAAACAGGTAATAAAATAATCTGGTGTTGTGTAATTCCGATTTTGTTGTGAGTTGTTATATAAAACACCAATTGTAAACGAACTAGAATTTATAATAGCATTAGGGCGGTGAGGTAATTGCATTACACACTCATAATCCAAATGTTATTCAATTTGACAATTCAACAACATTCATTGCGTTATTTACTTTGACGAGCAGACGGACTTTTTGAAACATATAAAGCAATAGATTACGAATGTTTTTGGGATTGTATTAGAAAGTTTGTACGCAATTCGGGCACATATTGGGGTGATGGTTTGCTCTTTTCTAAAGTATTTGCTTGGGCGACGGCTGAAGTTTAAAATCACTAAATTCATGGGCAGAAACATTACTAGTACGTCTGCTGTATATAAGTATTAAACTACAAAACTATATAGTAAATTACTGCAGCGCCCAGCAAAAGAGGCATTTGATGTACGAAAGTGTAAATGTGGGCCGAGGCAAAGCCGAGACAAACATACGTAAGTCCATCAATGCCTAGTTGTGGCCAAGGCTTGTATAGTACTTTTCTTAAATAATGCGCGGTACCTAGGCAGAACTTTTTTGTCAAATACAATTACTTTTCAAAATCAATGACGAACAACGAACAACAATAATTTTCGCCGCGTTAAAGTGTTCATTTGTTTTTTTTTTTTTTCAATAAACAGTTTTCTATTTGCAAGCCTGTTCGAAAATTAAATAAAACCAGTTAATAAGTTACCTCCTAGGTTGCCATGTTTCGGAGTAAAAGATCGTTCAATTTTTAAATTACACGACAGATATGAGTTTACTATGTAATTTATTTGGCCGCTAAACCACGACATATTTGGATTTTCTTACGACTTTTGCCAGCCGCTGCTCGCATGTATTTGGCCAGTACAGCAATTTTGATTCATCTCGAAGAAGGTTGTCAAAATAATGCTCAAATTTCCAAGCATGTTTGAGAAAACTCTTTATACCTACAGACGGTTGCAAAAACTCAAAACGAACTCTCTTTTCCCGCACACATTTGCATAAAAAACATGCCTGCATATGAAATGGGGGGTTATTAGGTTTTCAACTTATAATCTACGTGAATTAAGTATATAGGTAGTACGTGGGGAAACGCAACAAAGCATAGTAATTGAGCACTATGCTAGTTCTCATCGACTCATACGGATGATTTAACTACCCCGGGTTCGAACGATGTTCAGTTTTTGAAGTGAAAATTTCTGTAGGCGCGTTGAGCGATTTTTAGTAGGTGAAAATCTTGTGTTCGCGTCCCCGAAATATAATAATAACCTCCCGACCGATTTCAGTCACGGTGGCCAATCTCAACAGAGATTAGCCAGGTACGCAGGACATAATATTATAGTGCACACGTGTGTGTGTAAACACAGGTGCACTCTCTGTTCCTTTACTCTCATAGTCCGATGGGACGGCAATCCGACACAACCGGAGAGAAATCATGACGCAGGACCAACGGCTTTACATGCTTTCCGAGGCACGGGGGCATTAACCCACCAACTTCCAAACTCCGGGCTGTTACTAAGAAATTCGTAATTGAAAACCCAATAACACTTTTTGCCCGACCTGGGAATCGAACACAGGACCCCACGCTCAGCAATCGGGCTTGCAACCACGAGACCAACAACGGGGCAGTTAACCGACACAATTATAATGATAACAGTATATATGAAGCCATGAGTAGCGCGTTCAAGCTTGGAAAAATGTATTATTTCAAGTTTTCACTTCTGCCGGCAGTCCCCATGTGTATGTTTTCTTTAAGCCCTAAGGTATGGGTGGGTACCTAATAATGCCACAGGGATGATTTTGAGAAACAAGGTAAGTAAGACCTAAATGGGAAAGTCCTTTTTCTTTGCTACTGAAATTCGTCACTTAAGTAATAATATTTGAACCACATTCGTTTTAAAAAGTTAGATTTTCGAACTCCAAAGTGTCGTCACATTAGGAGTTACAAAACTAACTTTTTATCGACTAAAATCTAAATGGGAGTTGGTAGGTACGGAAATGTCTTTACAAAAGCTCTAATGTCATTTTAAAATCTAAAAATAATATGATTCCTTCTACCAACCCTTAGATATTACATACTCGTAATTAATACAAACACTTCTTTAATGATCCAATTCAGTCGGCTTTTCTTCAACATGCGATCTTTTTCCTACTCAAATAGTACAGGCATACTTACGTGCAAATATTCCACGTATTTACGGATTGTTAAAATATGCAAAATATGAAGAAAACTACGGGAACCTTCAAGACATTTGGGGGTCGAGGTCACGACACTTACGTTAAAAATACACGGAGCAAGCGTGAGGTATCAAATAGTCTTGGTCTGAATACTTACCCCCTTATACATAAAACTTATCAAACCTATTTTAGTTAAAATGGGGTTTGTCTCTTTCTTACACACAGAAATGTCAACGTGACAGATAAAGACAAACGTTCTATAAACCTATTTTAGCTAAAATAGAGATAAAATAGGATTATGAATAAGGGGGTTAGAGTTTATCATTTATTCAATTTGAAGTACGTCATTTATTCAATTGAAGAACGTTATTGATCTGTTTGTAGGTTATCCCCCTTATTCATAATCCTATTTTATCTCTATTTTAGCTAAAATAGGTTGTCATTTCTGTGTGTAAGAAAGAGACAAACCCCATTTTAACTAAAATAGGTTTGATAAGTTTTATGAATTTAGGTTGTTATAGGTTGTTACAAACCTACTTGGTTATTAAAGGGGTTTGAAGATTTTTATATGGAGGGTGACCCAAACGTCGGCCGCCATTTTGATCTTTTTCAGAATCGCGGTACACAACGAAAGTTATACAGGGTGTTACAGAAAGGGTATATCAATACAAACGGGTTGAAGAGTGTATCTGGTCTAGAATCTCTGTACACAATTTCAGCTCAAAAGCATTAACTTTGAAAATGCTTAATATTTTTTTATTTCGACATCACGGCGCTGCACTGGCGCGAGGCGGCGTGATGTGCGTGTACTAGGCGCACAGACACACTACAGATAATGGATAATGACCCTCGTAGTGCGGTGACACGTTTGTTATGATTTCAATTTAATAAACTATCGAAATAAAAATATATTAAGCTTTTTCAAAGTTACTACTTTTGAGCTGAAATTTTGTACAGAGATTCTAGACCAGATACACTCTTCAACCCGTTTGTATTGATATACCCTTTCTGTAACACCCTGTATAACTTTCGTTGTGTACCGCGATTCTGAAAAAGGTCAAAATGGCGGCCGACGTTTGGGCCACACTCTTCAACCCGTTTGTATTGATATACCCTTTCTGTAACACCCTGTATATTTAGAGATTGAGAAATAGAGGACACTTATACAAACAAAAAATGTAATGTTAGGTTACATTACATTTTTCATCCTAAAGCGTCAGGTTTCCGAGTTAAACCTAAAACCCTTTTATTCATTCTAAAAATTTCAAACGGAAGAACAACTTTGTGCTTCGTGATAGTTGAAATACTTATAAGAAACTGAAACTTTTCGACAAATAAAGAGAGCAAATAGGTAGATGGTACCTACGAACACAAAATAACCTTTTGCACTGCCTATTACCTATAGGCAGTGCAAAAGGTTATTTTGGGTCTGAATCTCTACAGTACCTACCGGTACTGCAGAGATTCAGACCTCCTTGCAAGACAGACCGGTAATATTTGAAGGATATAGAGAGTCGTAGGTTTGACGTATAAAGAAATAAGTCGGAATATATATAAATATGATAAAATACTCCTGAATAATATGCTATAAAAGTCTAATGGGAGTTTAATTCAGTAAAATAGTTCCCATCTGTAGCTAGTCCTTATAGTACCTATAAAAAGCTTACATTCCATATGTACACCATATAATTTATAAATGTAGATATAAATAATAATAATATTAAATATATAAATTTTACAAATGGTTACACAATGGGCGGTCTTATCGCTAAGAGCGATCTTGTAAAGACAACCTTTTAAACCAATCTTTTAAAGGTACCTACTTAAACAAAAAGAAATAGGTTTTTAATAATACTCAAAGTAGTCTTTTAAAGCTTTCATGGTCACAAGTAAAGATTAGGTACCTATTATACATAGATATCAATTTCTGCTGTATCATACTGAAAGAAAGAAAATACTTTACTTGCGGCAAACATGACGCATGAAAAAAGATTAAAGTTTTTGCAAATCCATAAACTTTTTCTACTTACTCGTACCAGCCTGCTTATTGACAGCAGCTGGCACAAAATACACGTGCATTTCCTAATAACTTGCACTTGAATATACCTACACGTGCCTGCCAGCTTGTTAGGTACGCATACCAGAAGAATGGTTAACGATAAAGTCAAGTTTTAGAAAAAAAAAGTTTCCGAAGTTCTGGAAAAGTTTGCTTTAATTTCAGTGATTTTTTATACGAAGGAGCAAGTCAGTTTTTTTATATTTTTTTCCATGTCTTTTCCATTGTGAAAAACGCTTCATATGTTCCGGACGAAAGCGTCACTATCTTCAGTATCTGGTGCATAAGCATGATCAGCCTATAAAGTTCCCACTGCTGGGACACAGGCCTACTCTCTGTGAGAGGATGTGGGCCATAATCTACCATGCGGGCCGAGTGCGGGTTGGTGGATGTCGAATTTCCTCGAATTTTTGGTTCTAGTAGGTATATGCTGGTTTCTTTACGATGTTTGCCTTCACTTCTTCGTTTTGAGAGCAGTGATGAAATAACTTGCACAGAGTAAAGTGCCTGCTCGGGTTTGAACCCACGACCTACAAGTGGTAGGTAAGTCGCGGCCGTTAGATAGGTACATATAACTTATCATATGATTAACCTTTTATGCATAGAGTGAATCAAAAATATATTTTCTCAAACTGCATTATTTTGACAATTTTCTTCGAGATAAATCGAAATTGCTGTAATGGCCAGATACATGCGAGCAGCGGTCGGCAAAAGTTGTAGGAAAATGCATATCTGTCGTGGTTTAGCGGCCAAATAAGAAAGAAAGAAAGAAAATACGTTTATTTGCGGTGAAAATGACGCAAAAAGAACAAAAAAACAAAAATAAAATAAAAAGGTAGGGGGAAACATGCGTCACATCCACGCAAAACGGCTATCGCTCAACATTATGCTGCGACCCTATGCAGGACAGAGCCCCAGCGCTGGTTTTCAGCGACAGCCGGCGCTGACGTAATGACGTCGTCCGGTGCAGCAAACAATTATTAAAATACAGTGTACTTAAAGAAACATAATTGAATTTAAAAGCGATAGAATATTATACTAAACAGGAAATAGACATTGGTACAGTACATGCTATGAGAATATCATCCTCAATAAACGTTTTACACTTTATGAAATGGCAACATTTCGAAGCGTCCTTATGAATTTGACGTAAATGTACCCAACGTGCACCAAAGTAAGTAATAAATTACCTACATAGTAAACTCATATCTGTCGTGCGATTTAAAACTGGAACGATCTTTTACTCCGAAACATGGCAACCAAGGAGGTAACTTATCAAAGGTTTTATTTAAATTTCGAACTGGCTCGCAAATAGAAAACTGTTTATTGAAAAAAAAAAAACAAATGAACACTTTGACGCGGCAAAAATTATTGTTGTTCATTGTTCGTCATTGATTTTGAAAAGTAATTGTATGTGACAAAAAAGTTCTGCCTAGGTACTACTTAGTTTTAATTTCCGCGCATTATTTGAGAAAAGTACTATACAAGCCTTGGCCACAACTAGGCATTGATGGACTTACGTATGTGTGCCTCGGCTGTCAAAATAGCCATTAACATCAACTAAGGCGTAAAGTGACCCCAGACAACCTAGCCAGCATTACCTAATAGGCGTATTTATGACACAATAATGTCCTCAGCACACATGACTACTTCACAATAAGTAGCTCAACCACGCTACTGGTCGGATGAGTCCATTATATCCGACACCTAATCCTACCATTATGAGCTGTGTACACACGATAAAATTGTTAGCTAAGCTGGTAAGTAACGGTAATCCAATTAGTTGGATTGAGGGGATAAGGCTCGTTAAAATGTGTGCGTAATTGTTACATGAGCCGTCTGGCGAAATAATTACTTTTTCATGCCTCATTCTAATTACTGCACAGGCTCTTCTTACCTTGTAACCCGTTTTAAATGAAGCTAGCTGAAAATTCAACACAATGGCAGTTAGAAAAAAATATATGCACAAGACCACACTTAAGGCGGTACCCCGACCAAATAACCTTGAGCATTCGCGACAGAGACAGAGAGCGACACGACTTCCTCGTACGAAAGGGATGCAGCGTACCCTGCGCACGCCCCTTTATCATAAAACTCGCAAAAATTTTGGAATTATTTTAATTAAAAAAAAATTGCGATCTTTTTAAATAAATTAAAACATGGATTATTTAGATTTTTAAATTATCTATCCATTGGTGAAATCCTCAAATTAAAAGAACGTCAACTTTAGCAAAATCAATTTAGTCAATTTTTAAAAGGAGATTTTAAATGTATTAGTAACATACAAAAACAAATAATAACGTGCAATGTGATAATAGGATATCGAACATTAATAATGTGCTTTCAGATGTAGTTTATTTCTCATAATTATTGAGTTAATAGCCTCTGAATAACGACGAAAAACGCGGTTTTGGTCGGGGTACCGCCTTAAGTAGGCACATAATTGCAAAACCAAATCAAATACTTACATTTATTTGTGTTTACCATACATACCTACGACTTGTTTAATCAAATCCAAAGTTAAGGTTATTTCAAAAACTCACGCTTTCACGCTCGATTGGGCAGACAGAAACTATTAAAGATCACGTGCTACAATCGGTCAAAGAAAAATACACCTCAAAGTTCAGGTTCCAGGTCCAGTTGAAAACCAGCGTCAGGCACTAGTTGTCTGGCATTTTTGCTGAACTGGACCTTTTTAGCGCAACCGTGAGGCACACTTTCCTGCTTATTTTTTTACATCGAACTTTGTACTTTTTTAATTTAATCTTTACTTTTTGTTTTTATTTGATGTATGTATCTGGTGCATTGTGTGTCTTTTTAGTCTGTGCTAAATAAATGTATTTTCTTTCTTTCTTTCTTCTTTCAATTTCCAAAAGTACCTAGGTGTTGATTTGTAGAATTTGTGTGTGGCTATATTTTTTTTTCTTGTCATAAATAGAGTACTCGTACCTACTTAATTATTATTTTTTTATTTCTCATTAAATAAGCATCACCTTTGTACCTATTTTTCTGTTCTGTTTTTCTTGTCTGTTTATATATGTGTGTACATAAATGGTAAAATAAATAAATATATTTTAAATACTTTATACCACATTAGCTAACTAACTATACACGTAAAATAAAACATCCTATACATAACATGTATATAACTTATCTATTTTGCCCAGTATACCTAATGCCACTGTTTAGTTTTCCGTACGAATAGTTCGATTATACGAGGACTAGACCCCTCATCCGCTCTACACTTTCCCGAGCACGCGGTTAGCTTTATACTCACCACTACAAAATGCACAATAATATTTATTTTGAAACACTTTTGAGCTGAAAATCCATTTTGCATAACAGGAAGTGTTAGGATTTGTAGTGTTTATTGAGTCTCTCAATAGATACAAAACACTTTCTGATTCAACCTAGACTTTTATAAGTTTTGTATTTTTTGTAAGTTTTGTATATTACAAATATTACTGGAACTTATATATTTCCAACAAGATTATGAATTATAATTACTAAATATTTGCACAATATAAGCTAACATATAAATTATAATAATATATACATTATATGAAAAAATAAACAAAATAATCACAGGGCATCAAAGAATTCGTCCGCATCGCTGTCAACAGGAACAGTGCCCACAGCATTGCCAAGTTGTATGGCAATGCTTATTCTTTGGCCAAGAAATAGGCCAGCCCTCTGGTCACGTGAAGAGTCGACTAACCGCTTGGCGATATCTCGAAAAACCAAGTGGGCACTCGGACGTTTACGTTTTGTATTTAGGTACCAGCTTATTTCAGAAACATAACATCAAACTCAAACTCAAAGCATTTATTTCAATTAAACCAATTACAGGCACTTTTGAATTGTCATCATGCATGTAATCCCCAAAAGGTTAGGCAGGGGTGGACCCATACCCATAGTACACCTTCATTTCGCCAACTATATTTAAGCCCCATGTAAAAGGGGCGAGCCTATTGCTTATTGTTAAACTCAATTACACTTTTCCCGACCTGGGAATGGAACCTAGCCTCATGTTCAGCAATGGCGCTTGCGACCACTAGAACAAGATAGGTATACCACGGAATAGATTCTACTAGCTGCGTCCCGCAGTTTTACCTGTGTAAATGTCGATCCCGTGGAAATATCGGAATAAAAAGTAGCCTATATGTTAATCCAGGGTATCAGCTACCTCCATACAAAATTTTATCAAAATTGGTCCAGCCGTTTGAGCGTGAAGAAGTAACAAACATATTAACACACACACTCACAAACTTTCGCCTTTATAATATTAGTGTGATTCCGTGGGATCTCGACTAAAGAACCTGGAATGCAAGCAATACTCCCATAGACAAAATTACTAAAAATAAAATAGTGCGGACCGGAACGCGCTAACTGTCACCGTTTTTTCGCTGTCACGAATGGGCGCGAGCATAGAGGAAAAAGTTTAGGCGCGAGTCATAACGGTGGGTTGCGATCGCCTTTATTTTCGGGCGCATCCATAATAGTGAATGTCACGCGGGCGCATAGTCTAATGAGTGGATAAAGAAATAGATGGATTTTAAAAATATCCAATATAACTAATGAGTACCTAATACTATAGAGATATGATGAACAGGGTATAAAGTTCACTCATACTCTATAGAAAAGGGAGGATATTCCGACCAGACGGGTGTTGTGTCTGGCGGGCAACTGCCCAATGATTCATGTCGGGCTGTTGTATCTATGCTAGTTGCGTGGTAAACTCTGCTTGCGAGATGCAGGATTTGTGTGACGTCAGTATGACGCGTTGTTCGCATGTGGCGTTGTAGATACCGCTACTAAATTAGCTAGACCCTCTACTAAACTGCCTATCAAAACGATAGCCTGAACCTAACTAAATTCAACTTACGTTTCCAAGGCACGCAAGAACAAAGAAAACTTCATTATTGATACCTCCAGCACCTTTAAATCTAATCACACAAACCCATACCTTCCTCCTATCATCAATAACCAAGTACAATACGTACAGCAGCTATTACAAATGGTAGTGGAACATTCACTGTTCGAGCACAAATGTACGAGAAGGTACGACTGTACGAGTCGTATCCATTGTTTTATTCAGGTTACACCGAAGGCGGACGCTTCCTTACGATTAGGTACCTGAGTTAGAGACCGTTCACACGGCTCACATAGCTTCGATGCGGTGTTTTAATAACGTGTATACTTATATGTATAGGTACGTAGGTAAGGTAGGTTTGTTGATAGATTACCCCAGTCCCAGTTATAAATTCATGCTCATCTTTTTTTAGGGTTTGTACCTCGAAAGGAAAAAACGCAACCCTTATAGGATCACTTTGTTGTCCGTCCGTCCGTCTGTCTGTCTGTCAAGACCCTTTTTCTCAAGAACGCGTGGAGGTATCAAGCTGGAATTTATATGAAATACTCAGGTCTACCGTCCTTTGGAGCTGTGAAAAAATCAATCTTCGAAGCCAACGCAATCAAAAGATACAGCCGCTTATGCCGCAAATTTCCGCAAATTTTCGACACTCGCAAGGGAATCAAAACCTACAGGGTACTTCCCGTGAACTTAAAATCTAGATATTTGGTACGAAGCAACGTCTTATAGCACAGATAAAGGAAAAATTGCGAAAACCGTAAATTTTTAGTTACATCATATAATAAAAATATTTTAAACAGGTTTGTACGGAACCCTCGGTGCGCGAATCCGACTCGCACTTGGTCGGTTTTTTTAATTTAGTTACTCTTAATTTATTATCACAAATATAAAAGCTAACAGTCTTAAAATAATAATAATATGTAGAAGTATTGATAAAAAGGAAAGAAGCACAGGGCTTCAAAAAGTTTGTCCGTACCGTTGTCAACAGGAGAGGTGCCCAAAAGGCTGATAGCATTGTCACGGTGTATGGCAATGCTGATTCTTTGGCTTTCTTGTTCTTCTTTTCTTATGAAGTTGAAGCATATCCCTCGATATCCGTGGTGAATAGGTAATAGGTAATACGGGCTGGTGTCCGCAACTCCACGTCGATGCGCGTACATATTTTGCGTATATCCGTGGTGAATCTCCACCTGAGCAGCTGAGTGCCCTTGCTTTGGCAAACCTGGGTCTAAAGTCTATTTAAAGACTTGCAGGCCATGAACTTACCTTGGTAATCCAAGGCAACTCAGGTGGGAGATTTTCAGCAGGTGGAACGAACGAACGTTTAAGGTGTGAACCATTTTGTATCGATCTAGAAAATGACCCCAAAACACGGAATTACAGTGCGTGTGAAAGACTTCTAATAAATTGAACCGGTACGGAGCACTTGTAAAATGAATACGGGTATACGTATTGACCCATATTTAATAATGGCCCAGCTACTGGAATCTAGAACGTTAGGTATTCCATACCTTCATATTTATGAAGTTACCTAACTATATGGAACACTAGCTTTTGTCTGCGGCTTCGCCCGCGGGGGGATCTGAAATTATTCTACGGGAATGTAGGTATAGGTATTACCGGAAAAAAAACGGCCAAGAGCGTGTCGGGCCACGCTCAGTGTAGGGTTCCGTAGTTTCCCGTCCGTCACAATAAGTGTTCCCTCGTACAATTCGATAATACCCGACCCAATGTAATAAGTACCTACAGCGCCATCTCTCGGGGAATTGGGTTACTAATTAATACATAGACGTGCCAGAAGTTTTCGGTGGTAATTTTGGATTGCGAGAACCGATTTCAATAATTCTTTTTTTGTTTGAAAAAAGATACTTCAGGATAATAAAATATGTAAACGAAGTTAAAAAAAAATGCTAGCATATACGATTATACTACGAACTTAGTCCAGAAATGATTTTGTACAACTTTTTGTCTTTTTTGTACAAACACTGTTGTTTCTATCAAGTTCAAAATAATTTTCCTAGAAAGTCCTTATAAAGTTCTACTTTTCAGATTTTTTTCATATTTTCTAAACTTATGGTTCAAAAGTTAGAGGGGGGGAGGACACATTGTTTTTTACTTTTGGAGCGATTATTTCCGAAATTATTGACATTATCAAAAAATGATTTTAATAAACCCCTATTCATTTTTAAATACCTTTCCAACAATACATCACACGTTAGGGTTGAAATAAAAAAAAAATCACTTCCCACTTTACATATAGGGGGGCTACCCTAATAAAACATTTTTTTCCAATTTTTATTTTACCACTTTGTCGGCGTGATTGATATACATATTGGTACCAAATTTCAGCTTTCTAGTGCTAACGGTCACAGAGATTAAGCGAGGACGGACAGACGGACGGACGGACGGACAGACAGACATGGCGAAACTATAAGGGTTCCTAGTTGACTACGGAACCCTAAAAAAGCACCCTATGTCCTAACCCAGGTCGTGGTCTTCCTGTGTGTCAAATTTCATCGAAATGCGTACAGCCGTTAAGGGCTGCAAAAGTATCAGACAGACAGTCAGACAGAGTTACTTTCAGTACCTAAGTACTATTTGCATGGATATTGGATGGTTACTTACCTACTAAGTATTACATCGATCTTTCGGTAAAAATATTGTTATAAGTATGAGTACCATTACATAAGAGGGATGTATAATGCAATGATGCAACCACGATTCTCGATGCAAACATTGAGTGCAACCTCTAGACTTTATGTCTAGACCAAGAGACTAAAGCCCGTTTTCACTAACACTAGGCAACACCTAAATGTAAGGATGTCTAAATAAAAGCATGCTGCTGGGTTTTCAACGTTCGGTTAAGCAACGAAAGTCGAAAATTCAACAGCGCACAGCGCACATTTATTTAGGTGTCACCTGGTGTACAATGGGCATTAAAGTTCTGACCAAAATAAAGGCTATAACTCACGCAACGCTTTCTAATTTCACGCAAAACACGCTACCAGTAAATATGAACATGGAACATTGAAATTCCTCTTTATAAAATATCACACGTCAACCGCAAAACGGAACCTGTGTCAAACCGATGTTATTGTTGAAAATTTTAATAAGGCACGGTGTCACAAAACGTTATTTATACAATATACCTACGTTCTTCGGTAGGTCCACAATAGTTTATCATTTTAATAGCTCTTGGCACGTATCGAAGCACGCTATAATACGTAGATATTAAAAATAAAAAGCATTTATTTATGGGCACTAATATAATTGTTTGTTATTCTTTTCTTTTTTGTTTGAACGCGCTAATCTCAGGAGCGTCAGTCAGTCAGATTTGAAAACATATTTGCATTTGATAGCTTAAAAAAAAGTCAAAAAGTACGCTAAAGCTAATGTTTCCTAGACGAGCTTTTCCATTACATGTATAACGGAGGTTATGAAAATCTGTCATTTTCACCAGCATTTGACATTATTATATAGCATAGTCAGCCTAAAATGTTCCCACTGCTGGGACACAGGCCTAGAGGGCGTGGGCCGTTATCTACTACGCGGGCCCAGTGCGGGTTGATACTTTGATAGATGTCACATGTCTTCGAAATTTTGGTTCTAGGACATACTGGTCTCCTCACGACGTTTTCCTTCACCGGTTTGAGAGCAGTGGTGATGAAATGATTTACACAAAGTACAGTGCCTGCTTGGGTGCGAACCCACGACCAAGAATACGTAAGTCGCTGCCGTTACCACTGGGCCACCACTGCGTCAAAAAACATTTTGTATTTGGACATTACGGCCGCATGTGGCGGTCACCGTTCTTTTAATTTTCTCATGTTTTAATAATTATTCTGCTATTCGGGGCGGAGACAAATCCAAATAATCAAAGAACATAAAATACAAACCGGAATAAATCGTTTTTGGGTATGTTAATGGCGTTACTAACCCGCGTTTATTTTATTTATATATTTATAACGCAATACAGAAATTATCTACAACTAATGTCGAAGTGTGATTTGCTATTTGTGAATCCAATCTTCCAGATGTTTCGTTGTGTTTTTTGAAGTGAA
This sequence comes from Amphipoea oculea, assembly GCA_945859645.1. Lineage (NCBI taxonomy): Eukaryota > Metazoa > Arthropoda > Insecta > Lepidoptera > Noctuidae > Amphipoea > Amphipoea oculea. Next base: position 20,442,496 of record OX243876.1, read on the forward strand.
AACTTCTTTAGCGGCGTTGAACACTTTTTGTAATGGGTAAAAAATGTTAAACTCGCGTCAGGGCATCGCGTCAGGACACGTGACCGTCAGGAGAGATTTCCCCCCCCCCCCCCACCCCCATCTCTTTCTACGGCGGCGCCAACCGAAGTGAACCAAGTGAGACACGACAAAGATGGCCGAAGAAAATGACAATGACATTTGACGTACAAATGCTTGAAAAGTCAGTTTCGTAAACAATAGTACTTCGAGGGGCCGCAGTTGTATTTAATTTATTTTGAACTTCTGTTTAACCAATTTAGTTTATTATTATATACCTACCTACAATACAAAATAGAAGCGACGAAAAATATAACGAAGCACATTATGGCAACAAGAAATACTGTGGGACATTGCTGCTTTTGTGTGAAAACAATGCTTCCGTGTCGACCACGGAAGTTTACACCCTGCAGGGAGATGCTCCAGTAGGGTGTGGCTGTGAAGCTATGTTGCAAAACATGCTCCACGTCCTATCCTGCCTTATTTGTCCTACCCAAAACATGCAGTCAAAGTGACCTCTGCGCTGCCACCGACGACAACGTGGAAGTGGCAATATTTTGAGCCAACAAGAAGTAAAAGAGAAGAAATTTAGGGAGTAGTTCATTAATAAAAAGCTTGTATACAAATATCAGTTTATTTTTATAATACTTGTACGCACCGGGACTTACAGCTTAGTACGGCTGTTATTCCAAATGCATACAGTGTGGCTAAGTTTGTAACAATTGAGCCTGGTATCTATGGTTACCTCACCCTACTGATTATAAACCTACAGCAACTACTTAACACCCTAGTTATCCTAACACCCTAACCTATCATACAAGCCTACGGGAGACCTACGGGAACAGACAGAATTTGGGTAGGAATAGGGGTTTGTGTACGTCGTGCAATGTGTACACAGGAAATAGTTTTGTCATTGCCGGTCCCACAGACTCATAGAACTGGTGATGGCTAAAGGTGTCTTGGCCATAGTGAGAGGAATTATGGAAGATGAATCAAACTCTACTCCAGCTTGATGACTAATTTATTCATTTACTAATTTTATTACTAATTTATGTGGAACGAATGTATGTCGCTCTTGATGCTGACGCTGGCGTATGTAACTCTTGCCTGTTCACGGCTGAACAATACTCTAAACTCTAATTTGGCTTCTAAAACTTGTGCAAGCAGAACAACATTTTTAAAATGTTTGCTTTTCATTTGCCATCTGTGCCATCTCTTCTGTAGGCCGTTTCATTTTCTGCTATTCGTAGTGAAGCACCATCTTTACTAGTCCTATTGACCTGAAATACAAAACTAATGTTATAAATTCTTCCTCTTCATTATCTTATTTATACTGATTTAATTAATCAGTAGCGGCATCAAAATAACAGTCATTATTATTCTTATGGCGGGTTTTTTTTTGTTACAATGAGTTTTGTACAGGCAAACGAAGTTCTTCGTAAAATTGTAAATTAGATAGGCACCTAATTTGTAAATCATGCCAGGCTGCCCCTGTTTAGCGTTAGTGCTTGTGTCAGTGTTTTTATTTTCTATTATGGAGACCTCTCCCTGACCAATTCTTCCAAAAAATCTAAGGATTAGAAGCAAAAGCAAGCATAAGTATAAGAAATTGAGAATGTTTACAAAACATAACTTACTTTGAACACATTTTAGCTGTAACAGTAGGTACACACCTTATCCTCCTCCAACCAATATTCAATTCTTTGCCCTTTATTGCAACTAGTCTCCGGTCTTAATTTCATTTATTTTAAATACAAAAAAATTATTCAAAAGTTTTTTAGTTTGACACATATAATATCAAATTCATTCATTGACATATTCATATTGTTTCCATGACGACCATGACGTTGTCGCGTCAAAACTGTTGAAACTGTAGACAATAAATTAGTTTTTCATACGTAATAATGTCTATGGACACAAATATTCGGTTAGTAGACAGATATTCTCGTATGCCGATTTAAATGTGTTGGCCAATAAATTAGTTGGATGACTTCATTATAATGGCAACATTTAGAAGTTGTAGGACATTCTAGTTATAGAACGTTTATGAAGCGTTTATGATTACAAATTTTATCGAATGTTTTAAAGGCCTATTGAGCATTTTAACTAATGAATGGTTTAAACCTTCAATAGGCTTTTTTTATGAATAAGACCGAAAGTGTTTAAAATATGGAAATTGAACAAAGTGCATCTATTAATGAAAAAAGTGATTCAGAAATATTGAAAAAAAATGAGTAATATTAATTAAATTAATAATTGATTTATTTCAACGTTAATATTCAAGTTTTCACTTCTGCCGGCACTCCCGGAGTGCAACCCGTCTTTTTTTTTATTATGTTCTGAACTAGGTACTAATATTTTAACAAATCAAGTTTTTGTGACACTCAGATTACCCAAAGTTATGAATAATTTAACTGCGCTACCTCCTATCTACTATTAAAAATCCAAAATGGAGTATATTTTACAGCTAAATTAGAATGTCCTTAAAAAACATTTTCCTGAAACTGTAAGTACCTTTTATGTCAAAGAGCTAATAAAATTAAAACAATAATTTGGATAGCTTTCCCGACCCATTTTCATCTTCCACGAAATCCCGCGCTATGTAATAACTTATCACTGAACAAAAGAACTCGTTCCATAGAGAACCAAATTAACTTTGCAAGCAACACGGCCGAACGTCATGCTCCATTCTGCCTTTATGTTGCCGGAACGACCGAAACTAGTCTTACAATAAAAACGTTTGTCGTAAACGTCGTATCAAAAGATATTGAAAGACATGACAGACGGACAGTTCGTCTGAACATGCTAGCTTTAGTGGGTGTTAGCTCACACGACGGAAAACCATAACATTAGCTTTGATCGACGAAATAAAAACGGAGGTTTGTTTTGGCGGAAACATGAATAGATTTCTTGATAGTGTTTATTTGCAAAAGTGTTTCTTTAACGACCAGCTGTTAAATAGCTCGGATATCATAATAACTGTGGCTATCTATAGAGGTAATATTATTTTAGGTATATTATTTTAGGATTCATTGAAATTCTTAAGGCAGAAGAAAATATCTGACTTCGTAGTCTTCGTAATGCTCACCTGCATAGCTATTCACAAACACTCGATACGCTTCCGTATCGTATCGAACATTAATCATTGTTATCGTAGGAGTCTTCTAAATGCTGTTCACAAGTCCAAAACCCGAAAATTTTGTCAGTTTAAATCAAATAGACGCCCGCTATTCTTCCAACAGCTATTTGCTGTTGAGGGCAAGTCAAATCAGGTTATCGAAATGTCAGGTTTTCGATACGATAGCCTGTCGTATGGTTGTGAATCAGGGCTCTGCACTGCACCCTAATTTTACAATGGGAATAATTTTGAAGGATATTGCAAATCCATTGCTTCACATGTTTGAAAAAATTGTCTGCTCAACAACGTAAAAACCGCAGTGAATGTTGTTGAACTGTCAAAATGAAAGCCAGAAAGCAGCTAGTTAGTGTGTTACGCAATTACCCCACTGAAAACAGCACATTACATTTCTCTAAAGTCTAATACTGATCTTCTAACAGTCCACTGCTCTTTCTTCAAAGTAGGCTTGACTACACATCAGTATTTATTTCTATAATTAAAGGACAGCTAAGTAGGTACGTAGTGGTCACACTCACAACGTCACATGTCACCAAATCTACGGCCAAAGCTATTAGCATATCTGGAGCCGAACATTGTTGGCAAATTCGCCATCAATAACTTTCAACTTGCAATTAACGTAACGATCTCCATTCCTCAAGCGTCCTCTGTTTCCGTCTTCATTGCTTTTAGGCAATATTGACCTTTATAGTCATAAAAATGTTATGAACATTAAATTAAATTTTTATGCATTCAGGATGAGCAGTGGAGGCGCTGTGGAAACGGCCGCGACCTACGAGTTCTAGGTCTAGGTCTTAAGTTCGAACCCCGGCAGGCGATTTACTTTGCGTCAATTATTTCATCACCACCTGCTCTCAAAACGATGAAGGAAAACATCGTTAAGAAACCGGCATGTCCTAGAACCAAATATTCGAAGACGTGTCTGCTGTAACATTAATTGTAACATCCGATTTGTAATACCTACATTCTTTGCAAATATTCTATTCTATTCCGCACTAGGCCCGCGTGGTGGACGGCCCACTCTCTCCCAGAGACTCTGGCAGTGGAAACATTATGATACATTCAGAATTGCCTGGGAATGATAAAGTCAGACGTGTCGTGTGAAACAATTTGACCAAAAACTGGGAACATTTATTATCATAGCAATGTATCTTTTAAATTGTCAAGAGTTTTTCGTACCTTTGAAGAGTGGCACCTTCATGATGATCCTAGTTTCCGGATGTACAGACGCCAGCACATCAAGCTACCCGAAACTGTAAAATTTTCCCAATCAATTTTGAACCTTACCTTATAACAATAAAGTTCAAAATCTATTAAAGAAATTTGACAGATTGTAGTAGCTTGATGTGCTGGCGTCTGTACTTTGCATGCTCGCGTTAAACATAACCTTGTGCTTTGTGGAAACTTGAGTCATGTTCATTGTTTGTTAGTTGTTTCCTTGCTTTGAGCTATAACTCCAGCACATACTTTGACACATGCTTTTGAAACACGTGTCAAGATAAGAACTTGACAGTTTTAAAGTCAAGATATGTCTTGACTTTAAAAAACAACACAAACAAACATTGCATAAAAGTCTTTTTTGAAGTGAAAACTTCTTTGCGCGTTGGGCATTCTTTAAGATAGGGAAAAACCATTGAATTCGCGCCACTGTTACCGTATCCAACACCGCTTCGGATATGTTCGACTGTCCTCGGGATGTACTCGGTTTTAGTGTAGGTATATCCGATATGTCAGTGAGTGATGGCAAAGTATTCTGTTTGTGTTTTGTTTTCACTTCTGTCGGCACCCCCGGAGTGCCACTTTTTGAAGTGTAAACTTCTTTAGCGGCGTTGC